>OX608080.1:55833573-56433573 GCA_951509765.1 Sphenella marginata | reverse complement strand
TCAGTCTGGACAAATAGGAGTTCAGCCTATTGCAATATCCAGACCTAAGTTGAGCCTGCATGACTCTAGTCTCACTCGGAAGGACACGTTCTTCCTCAGCAAGAACGGGTGGTTGGGCACCAATAACGGGGTTCACAGTCCGGGATCTGAGGGATCTGTCCACCGACTCAGTGTGGAGGGCCTTTAGGGCCAGCCTATGGTCCCGCAGATCAAACGGCAACGAGATGTGATGCCGCATCTCATCATAATGCTTCCGGAGATGCTTCCTTATGTCTCTAGGGGGCGGAGTTTCATCCAATAGCTGTCGATTTGGATGACTGGGACGGTGGCAGTTCAGAAGGAACTGCCTACTTAAAAGTTCCGCATGCTCGCGAACGTTGAGCATTTGAGCCTCCTGGTGGATATGAGACTCAGGAGACATAAGCAAACAACCCGTCGCAGTTCTGATGGCGGTGTTTTGGCAGACCTGCAATTTCCTCCAGTTGGTGTCGTGAAGGTTAGGCGACCATATGGGCGCAGCATAATCAATAACCGGTCGGCCAATAGCCTTATAGGTGACCAGCAACGTTTCTTTGTCTTTGCCCCAAGTACTGCCGGCCAGTGACTTGAGGATCTTGTTGCGGCTTTGTACCTTTGAAGCTATACAGTAGGTAGTGGAACACCATCTACGTGGACATTCAACTCCTGCCCCATCTGCGCAGTCCACGTGGTGAACAACGTCGCCGTAGATTTAGTCGGGGAAAGAGTCAGTTCCGCTCTGTGAAGAAGCAGGAAAGGTCGCGCAGGTAGTCGTTCAGTCTAGTACAAAGTTCGTCCGTCGAAGGTCCTTTGCCCGTGGCCATCACAGTGCAGTCGTCAGCGTACGAAACGATGGAGACCCCCTCTGATGTGGGAGGGAGGCTCGAGATGTAGAAGTTAAACAGAAGGGGTGAAAGAACACCACCCTTCGGAACCCCTTGTCTAATTCTTCTAGGTCTACATCTCTCGTTTCGAAACTGCACTGACGCCAGCCGACCGTTCAAGTAGTTGGCGGTCCATCGTTTTAGGCCGGCAGGAAGCGGTGTCTCCTCCAGGTCTTCAAGGAGTGTGGCGTGGTTGACTGTGTCGAAGGCTTTCGACAGGTCAAGTGCCACGAGAACCGTCCTGTGGTTTGGTTGGTGTTGGTTCAAACCGAAGTTAATCTGCGTCGTGATGGCGTTCAAAGCTGATGTTGTGCTATGGTTTTTACGGAAGCCATGTTGATGATTGGCCAGCTGCAGGTTTGCAGTATAATATGGGAGCAGAATAGCCTCTAACAACTTCACTACCGGCGAAAGGAGAGATATCGGACGATAAGAGTCTCCTTGCTTTGTCGGCTTCCCAGGTTTTAGGAGGGGGACCACAGTCGCATGTTTTCAGATATCTGGTATAACGAAAGTGGACAGTGAGAGGTTGAATAGAGCCCCCAAGTACTTGTGCCCCTCGTGGCCTAGGTGTTTCAGCATCTTCATGGCAATTCTGTCGGGTCCGAGTGATCTTGAAGGTTTAGCCTTCTTTATAGCTTCCTTGACCTCTGCAGCGGAGACGACAATGGGCGCGGCTGTGTGTTTGTGTTTGTGAGCGCGTCGGATGGCTTTTCTCTTAGCCCTATCCGCAGGAGAATGCAGTATAAATTGCCGGCAGAATGCGCTCGCGCACTTCCTGGGGTCCGACTTGACGTTATCGCCGAAAGCAATGGCGACCTTGTCATTGTATTTGGTCGGGTTGGATAGGGCCTTGACTGTCGACCATAATTTGCCGACCCCGCCGGAGAGGTTGCATGACTCTAGGTGTTCTTTCCACTTCTTCAATTTATGATCATTGTCAGTCCGACGGATTTCTGCGTTGAGATCCTTTATTCTTGGATCTGCGGGGTTCAGGAGTCTCACTTGGTCACGTTCTCTTGCCATTGCCGCTGCTTCAGCAGGGAAATTCGGCCGAATTTCCGGGATTCTGCCAGCAGGGATGAAGCGGCCAGAGGCCGGTTCTACGTACCGGAATGACTCGGGGTTTCCCCGACCAAGGGCTGTTATTTCACTACCCCCTGCCTAAACCGTCAGTTATCCTCCCCCCAATAATGTCATCCTCCGAGCAGCTCCTTGCAGCGGGACTGCTCAAGACTCTCCTGCTCCGGGCTGGTATTGAATCCAACCCCGGACCTAGAGAATGGATCTGCTGTGTATGCTGGAAGAAAATTTATGTGAAACGTTCACATTCGGTACAATGCTCTAACTGTAGCAGATGGTTGCATCTAACTAGTTGCTCCGGACTAAATCCCTCTACTCATAGACCCGCTAGTTTTTATAAAAATTTTGTGGCCCCTTGCTGTTCACGTCCTATGACGTCCAGTGGCCGTCGTCGATCAAGTATCGCTCCGCCACATATGTCTGACTCTGTCACATCAGTCTCCACGACTAGCACTAACAATGCACATCAGCAAGTAGACCTTTCGAGCGGCCGCTCACGGCCACAGGCGTCAACATCTCACACAGCAGCTCACAGCTACTCCCTACGTAGCACTTCCCAATTGGATTTGAGCAATGCTGAGCGTCCGCTCTCTCCCACCCCCTCGGTCAGCCCCTCTTCTTCCAGCATTAGCACGAGTATAAGCCACAACCATCAGCTCCTGGTCCCTTATACTACGTGCACTGTTTGTCGGTTAAGATTATATACGCCGTTGGCATCAGTCAAGTGCAATAACTGCCTTGGCCTGTGTCACCTGCTCATATGCTCTGGACTCGCGAACAGGAACCTATGGACTGATACGTACGTTGCGCCATGCTGTCGAGCTACGCAACCTTCAACGTCGTCCGACTCGCCTTTACCTTCTGGTAACGCGATTCCTTCGACTTCAAGATTGCGCCGTAGTGCGCGACCCAGCCTATTACCACCTAGGCATACGCACCAGTCCTTGACCCCCAGCATCAACTCTGCTCCCCCTACACACTTCGGTATCCTGCAATTTAATTGCAACGGCCTAACTGGCAAAATTGTTGAAGTGGCAAATTTAATGAAGCGACTGAACATCAAGATCGCGGCGATCCAGGAGACAAAGTTAGGTGGAAGGTCGTCTCTTTTGACCTGCAACGGGTACAATGTACACCGTTGTGACCGTGCGAGAGGGCTTGGGGGTGGTCTGGCATTCATCACGCATCAATCTGTGCAGTATCGTCTATTTGAGCCTGACATCGACCCGAGGGACACCACCTTAGAACGTCAAGGTATGGTTGTCCGGTCAGGCGATGTCGACCTTGAAATCATAAACATTTACGTACCTCCTGTCACCTGTTGTCCCAGGGATTACCACCCTGACATTCGTGCGTTACTCAGGGGCGAGAACCGCGTCATCCTTGGTGACTTCAACGCACACCACGACCTGTGGCACTCCAGCCTGCAGGCCGATGGTAGGGGACAGGAGCTGGCTGACCAAATAGATGATTCGACGTTCTGCACGGTAAATGGGGATGCCCCCACTAGAGTGGCGGTAAACTGCTCTAGCTCGCCAGACATCACCATAGTCAGCGCTGGACTAATAAACTGCGTTGACTGGCGACCGATGCTGACGCTTGCTTCAGACCACCTACCCATAGTGCTCTCTATCGATCGCCCCACCGACTTTGTCACCGCTGAGAAACGCACTTACACTAACTTCAATAAAGCCGACTGGGAGGGTTTTCTCAACACCACAGAGAGCGCCTTCGCTGCTCTTCCTACCCCGTCTGACGTACGAGAAGGGGAAAAGGCGTTTCGTATGGCCCTAATTTCAGCCTCCCACCAACACATTCCGTCAGGTAGAATAAAGGAAGTGCGTCCATTCTTCCCCGCAGAGGCAGCGGCCCTGGCAAATGAACGTGACCATATTAGACGCCTTGACCCTACGGATCCTCAAATACGGGATCTTAATGCGGAAATCAGACGCTTAGTAGATCAACACAAACGCGCTAAGTGGGAGGAGCACCTAAGGTCTTGCAACCTCTCGGCTGGAGTTGGCAAATTATGGTCGACGGTGAAATCTTTGTCCAACCCGACTAAACCTAACGACAAAATATCCATCGCCTTCGGTGATAAGGTTCAGTCGAAGCCAAAAAGATGCGCGAGCGCCTTCTGCCGACAATTTGTATTGCATCCTACGTTGAACAAAGATATTCGCCGAGCCACCAGGGAAGCGCACAAACACAAAAACAGCGATGCGCCCATTGCCATCTCCACAACAGAAGTTCATGAGGCTATTCGGAGATCCAAGAACACCAAATATATCGGCCCCGATGGCATTTCCATGCTGATGCTGAAACACCTCGGCGACGAAGGCATAAGATACCTCACACAAATTTTCAACCTTTCCCTTTCCACCTTTGTTATTCCTGAAAGATGGAAACAAGCAAAGGTGGTCCCACTACTAAAGCCTGGCAAGCCAGCTGCCGTAGGGGAGTCATATCGCCCGATATCTCTCCTCTCGCCAGTAGTGAAAGTGTTGGAATCCACCTTGTTGCCGTACTTCACCGCAAACCTGCGGCTCGCCGAACATCAGCATGGATTTCGCAAAAATCACAGCACCACCACCGCGCTGAACGCCATAACCACTCAGATAGGGGACGGACTAAACCAAAAGCGTCCAAACCACAGGACAGTGCTAGTTGCGCTTGACTTGGCCAAAGCTTTTGATACGGTCAACCATGCGCAACTAATGAAAGACCTTGAAGATTCGTCCCTTCCTCCCTGTCTTAAACGTTGGACTGCAAACTATATGAGTGGTCGTCAATCGTCGGTTGAGTTCAGAGGCGCAAGATCAAAACCCAGAATAGTTAAACAGGGGGTGCCACAGGGTGGTGTCCTATCCCCGTTCCTGTTCAACTATTATATATCGAAACTTCCCCCCCCACCAGAGGGTGTCTCGATCGTCTCTTATGCCGACGACTGTACGATTCTGGCAACAGGCCCCTCCGTAGAAGAACTCTGCTCTCGAATTAACTCATACATCCCAGCCGTGTCCGAATTCTTCGCCGGGAGAAACCTGGCATTGTCACCGAATAAGTCCTCGGCCACCCTATTTACGACGTGGACAACGCAAGTGAACATGGAATTAGACGTCTACGTTGATAGTGTCAAGCTACCAACTGTCTCACACCCCAAAATCTTAGGGGTGACGTTTGATAACATGTTCAAATACGGCGCTCATGTAACCGCAATTGCCAATAAAGTCCAAAGCCGTAACAAAATCCTCAAGTCCCTAGCTGGCAGCACTTGGGGTAAAGACAAAGAAACGTTACTAGCTACATATAAAGAAATTGGCCAGCCGGTACTGAGCTACGCGACGCCTATATGGTCGCCGGGGCTAGCTGACACACACTGGACGAGGCTACAGGTCTGCCAAAACACCGCCCTTCGTACCGCCACTGGGTGTCTTCTTATGTCTCCTGAGCATCACTTACATAATGAAGCGAAAATGCTCGCCGTTAAAGAGCATAGCGAGATGTTGACCAGGCAATTCCTGTTCAACTGTTGCAAACCGCAGCATCCGAACGGACGCCTGATCAACGAGGATCCGCCCCCCAGGAGCATAAGGAGCCATCTACGCAAACACTACGATGAGATCCGGCACCTGATTTCCACGCCGTTTGATCCTAAGGTGCACCGGCAGGCCCTCACCCTCATCCACACAAATTCGGTAAATTCCTATGTTGGCTCTTGTCCCCCCATACTACTAACCATCTTTTTGTCTGCTCATCCGAGCCTACTCTTCTAACACCCATATCCCTCTGGTCCTCCCCTATTGAAGCCGCTAGGTTTTTAGGACTTCCGCTAGAAGAGTTCGATGACAATATTGGGTAAGGTTGATACTGACTACCTAGGCAGGGCAAAGTAGTGTTAAAACAACAACAACAACAACAAGCGGCCAGAGGCTGAATCGATGACTTTGCGAAACTTTTTCTCACCTTTGCATACGTCCGTCGGTGTGGGTAGGTCAGCGAAGGAGTGCTCTGTAAAGTCCGTGAAGCGGTCCCAGTCCGCTTTACTGAAGTTGATGTACGTTCGTTTTTCTGCCGTTATGAAGTCGGACGGTCGTTCGATGTCTAGTAGGATGGGTAGGTAGGTGGTCAGATGCCAGTGTAAGCATAGGTTGCCAGTTAACGTGGTTGATAAGGCCCGCACTTGAAATGGAGATGTCTGGCGAACTGTGGCAGTTACCTGCCACCCTAGTGGGGGCATCTCCATTCAATGTACAGAATGCGGAATTATCTATTTGCTCTGCGAGTGCGTGCCCTCTGCTATCTGCTGGCAAGTTGGAGTGCCAGAGATCGTGATGTGCGTTGAAATCACCTGTTGTTGTTGTTTTAACACTACTTTGCCCTGCCTAGGTAGTCAGCATCAACCTTACCCAATATTGTCATCGAGCTCTTCTAACGGAAGTCCTAAAAACCTAGCGGCTTCAACAGGGGAGGACCAGAGGGATATGGGTGTTAGAAGAGTAGGCTCAGATGAGCAGACAAAAAGATGGTTAGTGGTATGGGGGGACAAGCCGCATGCCGGACAGACATTAGGCAAGTCGGGGTTCAGTCTGGATAGGTAAGAGTTTAACCTATTACAGTATCCAGACCGGAGTTGGGCCAGCATCACCCTAGTCTCCCTAGGCAGCTCGCGCTCCTCTTCGGCAACGGGTGGTGTTGCTGCCTGAAGAACGGCGTTCACCGGGAGAGAGCCAACATAGGAATTTACCGAATTTGTGTGGATGAGGGTGAGGGCCTGCCGGTGCACCTTAGGATCAAACGGCGTGGAAATCAGGTGCCGGATCTCATCGTAGTGTTTGCGTAGATGGCTCCTTATGCTCCTGGGGGGCGGATCCTCGTTGATCAGGCGACCGTTCGGATGCTGCGGTTTGCAACAGTTGAACAGGAATTGCCTGGTCAACATCTCGCTATGCTCTTTAACGGCGAGCATTTTCGCTTCATTATGTAAGTGATGCTCAGGAGACATAAGAAGACACCCAGTGGCGGTACGAAGGGCGGTGTTTTGGCAGACCTGTAGCCTCGTCCAGTGTGTGTCAGCTAGCCCCGGCGACCATATAGGCGTCGCGTAGCTCAGTACCGGCTGGCCAATTGCTTTATATGTAGCTAGTAACGTTTCTTTGTCTTTACCCCAAGTGCTGCCAGCTAGGGACTTGAGGATTTTGTTACGGCTTTGGACTTTATTGGCAATTGCGGTTACGTGAGCGCCGTATTTGAACATGTTATCAAACGTCACCCCTAAGATTTTGGGGTGTGAGACAGTTGGTAGCTTGACACTATCAACGTAGACGTCTAATTCCATGTTCACTTGCGTTGTCCACGTCGTAAATAGGGTGGCCGAGGACTTATTCGGTGACAATGCCAGGTTTCTCCCGGCGAAGAATTCGGACACGGCTGGGAGGTATGAGTTAATACGAGAGCAGAGTTCTTCTACGGAGGGGCCTGTTGCCAGAATCGTACAGTCGTCGGCGTAAGAGACGATCGAGACACCCTCTGGTGGGGGGGGAAGTTTCGATATATAATAGTTGAACAGGAACGGGGATAGGACACCACCCTGCGGCACCCCCTGTTTAACTATTCTGGGTTTTGATCTTGCGCCTCTGAACTCAACCGACGATTGACGACCACTCATATAGTTTGCAGTCCAACGTTTAAGACAGGGAGGAAGGGACGAATCTTCAAGGTCTTTCATTAGTTGCGCATGGTTGACCGTATCAAAAGCTTTGGCCAAGTCAAGCGCAACTAGCACTGTCCTGTGGTTTGGACGCTTTTGGTTTAGCCCGTCCCCTATCTGAGTGGTTATGGCGTTCAGCGCGGTGGTGGTGCTGTGATTTTTGCGAAATCCATGCTGATGTTCGGCGAGCCGCAGGTTTGCGGTGAAGTACGGCAACAAGGTGGCTTCCAACACTTTCACTACTGGCGAGAGGAGAGATATCGGGCGATATGACTCCCCTACGGCAGCTGGCTTGCCAGGCTTTAGTAGTGGGACCACCTTTGCTTGTTTCCATCTTTCAGGAATAACAAAGGTGGAAAGGGAAAGGTTGAAAATTTGTGTGAGGTATCTTATGCCTTCGTCGCCAAGGTGTTTCAGCATCAGCATGGAAATGCCATCGGGGCCGATATATTTGGTGTTCTTGGATCTCCGAATAGCCTCATGAACTTCTGTTGTGGAGATGGCTACGGGCGCATCGCTGTTTTTGTGTTTGTGCGCTTCCCTGGTGGCTCGGCGAATATCTTTGTTCAACGTAGGATGCATTACAAATTGTCGGCAGAAGGCACTCGCGCATCTTTTTGGCTTCGACTGAACCTTATCGCCGAAGGCGATGGATATTTTGTCGTTAGGTTTGGTCGGGTTGGACAAAGATTTCACCGTCGACCATAATTTGCCAACTCCAGCCGAGAGGTTGCAAGACCTTAGGTGCTCCTCCCACTTAGCGCGTTTGTGTTGATCTACTAAGCGTCTGATTTCCGCGTTAAGATCCCGTATTTGAGGATCCGTAGGGTCAAGGCGTCTAGTTGAAATCACCTAAGATGAGGCAGTTATCGCCCCTTAGCAACGCACTAATATCAGGGCGATAATCACGGGGACAGCACGTAACAGGGGAATGTATATATTTTTTACACTCGCAGGTCGACGTCGCCTGTCCGGACTGCTATGCCCTGGCATTCAAGGGTAGAGTCCCTGGGGTCAACGTCAGGGGCAAACAGATTATATTGTACAGTATGGTGTGTAATGAATGCGAGGCCGCCCCCATGACCGCTCGGACGGTCTTTCCTATGTACATTGTACCCATCACGAGTACGTAAGTCCGAGTTAGCATCCAGTTTGGTCTCCTGAATGGCGGCCAGTTCAATGTTGTTCGACTTCATAAAGTCTGTTATCTCCGCGATATTTCCAGCTGTTGGTGTTGTTGTTGTTGTTGTAACGCCACGTAGCCCTGCCTAGGTAGTCAGTATCTACCCAATATTGTCATCAGGCTCTTCTAACGGAAGTCCTAGAAACCTAGCGGCTTCGACAGGGGCGGACCAGAGGGATATGGGTGTTAGAAGAGTAGGCTCAGCTGAGCAGACGAAAAGGTGGTTAGTATTATGGGGGGACAAGCCACATGCCGGACAAACATTAGGCAAGTCGGGGTTCAGTCTGGATAGGTAAGAGTTTAACCTATTACAATATCCAGACCGGAGTTGGGCCAGCATCACTCTAGTCTCCCTAGGCAGCCCGCGCTCCTCTTCGGCAACGGGTGGAGTTATTGCCTGAAGAACGGCGTTCGCTGGGATAGAGCTGACATAGGAATTTACCGAATCGGTGTGGATAAGGGTGAGGGCCTGCCGGTGCACCTTAGGATCAAACGGCGTGGAAATCAGGTGCCGGATCTCATCGAAGTGTTTGCGTAGGTGGCTTCTTATCCTCCTGGGGGGCGGATTTTCGTTGACCAGGCGTCCATTCGGGTGCTGCGGTTTGCAACAGTTGAATAGGAATTGCCTGGTCAGCATTTCGCTATGCTCTTTAACGGCGAGCATTTTTGCTTCATTGTGAAGGTGGTGCTCAGGAGACATAAGAAGACACCCAGTGGCGTTCGTTCCAGCTAACCCGTTGCAGTTCAGCTGTAGGATTTTGAAGTGTGTCGGGAGGGAGGGTGGAGGCATGCTGGGGGTAAGGGACGGATGCGGTTGCCTAGGTGGAGGTGGGCATAGTCCCGCAGGCGTATATAGTCTTTGCCGAGAAACAGTGCACGTGGTGAAAGGTACGAGGAGGTTATGTTCCTGACCCACGTGCATGCTGGAAGTAGGGGGGGACGAGAGTGGGGACTGAGGTGAGGCGGGAGCAGCAAGGCTGCAGGTCGTGAAGACCGGGCCACTGTTGTGGCCAGTTGATGATGGTAGGTGCGGTGTGTGTGCGCCGGAGCGACGAGAACCGCGGGACGCGCGTGTGCGCGAACAACATGGTGCCTCAAAAGTACTGAAAAAAGTACGGGTTCTGGGGATGGCAGGGTTAAGCCCTGAGCATCCAGATCTATGCAACCATCTCTTGCATTTACTGCATTGAACGGAATGTGAACGTTTAACATATATTTTCTTCCAGCAGACGCAGCAGATCCAGTCTCTCGGTCCGGGGTTGGATTCGATACCAGCCCGTAGCAAGAGACATTGTAGCAACCCTGCTGCAAGGGATTGCTCCGAGGATGACAATTTAGGAGTGGGATTGGACAAATTGGACAGGGTTACACTGAAATAAGGATGTGGTCGGTGGTGCCTCTTCTGGCCAACTCATCTGCTTTGCAGTTGCCTTCAATATCCCTGTGCCCAGGTACCCAAATAAGGCTGATACTGAAGTGCTGAGCCATCTCGTTGAGAGATCTGCGGCATTCAGTGACCGACTTTGTGTTGTCGACGAATGAGTCCAGGGCCTTTAAAAACCCGTTTGCCATCCTTGGGCATAGACCCGAGATGATTCACAGCCCTGTGTATAGTTAGCATTTCGGCTTGGTACACACTACAGTGATCGGGAAGACGGAAGGAGACCTCTAAACCCAGATCCGGTGAAAAGAAGCCTGCCCCCACCTTCCCGTCCAGCTTAGAACCATCCGTGAATATGTTTGTGGCACCCGGAACTGTATGTTGTCTGGTATTCCAGGCTTGCCGCGATGGTATATGCACTACATAGTTTTTATCGAAAACGTTCATTGGTGTACAGTAGTCAGTGCGTACTGGTATTGGGATAGGGGCGTTTGTGCCCAGGATTGTTGCGTGTCCACTGGCCCTACCTGACCAGAGACCTGTTTCCTTTATACGTAGAGCGGTGATAACCGCAAATTCCTTTGCCACCAGGTCAAGAGGGGGCAGATGCAGCATTGTGTTGAGAGCTTCAGTCGGAGTGGAGCTGAGAGCCGCGGTGATGCAGAGCTCCGAGCTTCGTTGAACCTTTTGAAGCATGTCAAGATATGTGCTCTTTGCTAGTGCAGGCCACCAGACCAGTACACCATAGAGAAGAATCGGGCGCACAATGGCTGTGTAGATCCAGTAGACCACCCTAGGGGAGAACCCCCAGGTGGTACCAATTGCCCTCTTGCAGGTGAAAAGCGCCGCTGATGCCTTTTTGACTCGCTCGATTATATTATCAATCCAAAACAGCTTCCTGTCCAGAATAATTCCCAAGTATTTGACTTTATCGCTGAACGCTAAGGAGGTACCCCCAATTCTTGGCGGTGTCAGATCAGGTACTTTGTACCATCTCGTGAAGAGGACTATCTCGGTTTTATCCGGGTTAACTTCCAAACCTGCGGCCGTGGCCCAGTGAGATATTTTGCATTGTGCCCCTTCCATTAAGTTACAGAGAGTTTGCGGAAATTTCCCCCGCATAGTGACGCAGATATCATCTGCATACGCGATCACCAGGTGACCTTCCGATTCCATAAGGCGTAGCAGTTGGTTGACGGTAACCACCCAGAGTAACGGAGAGAGATCGCCTCCCTGCGGGGTGCCTCTGCTGACTGGTCTGCGAATCACGCTGCCGCCTAGCTCCGTTCTAATCTGCCTACGTGTGAGCAGATTATGTATAAACCCCACCAGGCACGCATCAACCCCCAGACCCGTCAGCGCCGAGACAATGGCCTCCGGGAGTACGTTGTTGAAGGCACGCGCAATGTCAAGAAAAGCTACTAGAGCATACTCCTTGAGGTCAAGTGACCTTTCAATAACGGATACCAGTGAGTGCAGGGCCGTATCGGTCGATCTGCCCTTAGTATAGGCGTGCTGAGCTTTCGATAAAGACGACGGTACAATCTTCCTCCTGATGTAGTCCTCTAGGAGTCTTTCTAGTAGAAAAGAGGATAAAGTAACGAAAATTAAAAATTAACAGACTAATATATTGAGAACTCTTTTTATTAGTCCAAAGTATCGATGTAAAGCGAAAAATGAGTTTTAATATTTATTCGTGCTGTCTTCTTGGTTCTTCGTAAAACCATAGTTATATAGTAATAAAACTTTGGTGAATAGTACGTCATATTGGTGAATTTTCAGGGTTGATATTCCTCGTAGTACGTGATCTCAAGGGCGCACAGTTGTATTTTCATACCAAAAAAAACTTTAAAAATGTAATATGTCTCTTTCACACTTTTTACAAAATTTGTTCCTACTTTTCAAGATGATTCGCACCTGTCGCCCCTGCTCTCATTATAATCATGTCGCCAATGCTTGACGGCAAATATCGTCAAGCTTCAGTTTTTCGTCGTTGTCGTTCGCCGCCGTCGTGTTCATTGTGGACGGGCCAAATGGACTAAGATACTATTTGGTTTAAAACGTGAAATGTTTGCAAAAATCATGAAAATCTAGAAAATAATAGTTTAATTGTTTTTTGAACTACCTTAGCCATATTTTGATTGTTTCGAAAAATTTGAAAAGTCTATTTCAGGTAAATGTGTGTGATATGTGTGCAACATTTTGACATAAAAGTATAGCGTTATAGTTTTTAACCAACTAATATACGCATAACTTTTGTTTAAATGAAAAATATCTTAATGTATTTTTAACAAATTCTCCTTTCTTAAAATAATGTATACACCTCATTCAATTTGCAACACAACACCCTAAAATGCTGAAAAATAGTTGACTGAAACCCCACGAAAGGTGAATATATATAATTACATACATACATTTTCTTTCTTGACAAGTTACAAACTTTCAGAGTTGCATTATAATGAAAAAGCATAAGGCTGGTTTCACATGTCAGCAACACCCTCCCCTCCGTGAGCCGAAGGAGCTGAGGATCACGACGAATATCCAATACAGCTAGTTTGTCACGTACACGTCTACGCGTGTATCCGCCCCCTTTAGCGCTACCAATGTGGAATGGCCCCAGCTAGCTCAGTTCATGTGGGCGTGGTCCTTAACCCTTGTCCACATTGATAGCAGGCGGATGTCACAATTGTTCTTCATCGATCGATACACACATCACACATCCCCTCTAGAAGCCCACCCTACCTTGGACCGCTCGCTTTATTTCGGGTTCGGCAGGTCCCCTTTGCACCGTGTTGCTCCACATCTTCCACACTACCTACCCTTGAGTCATCTTCCCCCTCCCCAACAAATTAATTTAGCAAGCCATATTTAAAGTTTTTACAATTTCAGGGTAACATTTTAATGTAGCAAAGATAAAATTTCAAAAAGGGTAAATGTACAAAAATATTATAAAAAAACAAATAAAACAATTTCAAAAAAAAATCGCAAAACACTTAACGATATCTCAACTTACTCGCTAGGATATATACGTGGCAAAATAAATATAAAAAGTAAACGTTATTAATATGTATACATATGCAAGTTAAAACAAACATGTATATTTAAACATAGGTGAAAATTATCGTGTACAGGTTTTAACAAAATCAATAACTGGTCATCGGTGACTCGCGGTCATCTGTTGGGAAAACCAAACTTTTCTTTTTTCCTTCTTTAGAGGATTTCAAAACGACTACTTTGCCCTACAATCCTACAGCCTACCTAAAAGAGCTCTCTTCGGTGGTGAAGGGGATTTAGGGGGACTGAAATCTTCAGTTGTGGGTATTACAAAAAAAATCTATCAGAATTACTGTTTGGTTTTCGCGACCGATATATGGATCTCACGATAACTCAACAATAGCTATAACATTTGAAAACTTGCAAAATTATAATAATTAACATAACTTTTACATAAATACAATGTTCTTAATGCTAAGTATTTAAGAACTGCTTCGGTAGGTTTGTTGGGTTATAATAACCAAAAGCTTTTATAGCAACTCTCTACCACTGACTCCGGTGAATATTGTTTCGAGTGGTGAAAGCTGCGCATTTTATAGATTGCTGTTGATCTCGGTTACGCCACATTGGTGAAAAACTCATGTATAGCAATTATCTAAATCTTTATATGGTGGTGAATATTTGTGTGCGATGATGCAACTTGATATTATTAAGTTGCAAGATAAACTTGGTGAAATTTTATAGACAGGTGATGGTAAGTAATTGTTGAATTTTGCAGTAACGTTGAATATTTTGGTAACGTTGAATATTTTCCCTGCCGCTCCACCAAAAGCTGGCATGCGTTAGGATGGGTCTCCCTCTATATAAAAACTTCTATTAGGAAAATTTTGCGCCAATTTCTGGTACTTGCGCGCCATTTTGGCGCCCGCACCCCATGAACATATAAATTGAGAAATCAAATTTTATACCAAAAAAATTTTATATCTACACAAAAAAAATCCGAATTATGATAATTCGACAGTGTTTCGAAAAATTATTACAATTTTGAAAAAAGAAAAATGGAATATTAAAATTTTCGAAATCTCGAGAAACAAAGATTAATTGACGGATATTGTAAAAGCACAAACGTGTCTTGTTTTGCGGACTCTTTATACATTTTTTTTAGATGGGAATTTGAGTGGGGATTTTCACTCGTCGAAGATTTGTAACTGGAGTCGGAAGTCAAGCTGGTGGGAGCGCCAAAAGGCGCGAAGCAGGGGCAACTAATAAAAAAAATTTTTCATCAGACGACTTACCCGGTTAACTATGCGGCTCGGTTTATAACATTATCTGGAGAACATATTATCCTTATGGTGGATATTGCTGGCGATGGCACTCTCCCAGGTCGTTGCGCTCCTTTTTCTCACTTTATCCGCACTTGTTTTATATTACTTATTTGCCGCGGTTTATTTGTTTGTCATGGCCATTACTTGGCAGGGAAATTTCGATTTAAAAAAACTCTCCTTCTCACCAGTCTTTGCGCTTTGTATCTTCACCGCTTATACAGTTCTTGTATTTGAACTGCAAGATACCTCCCTATATAGCCGAGTTCGTACCGAAACACCGTTTTCCTTTGCCGTTTTTGGTATTGTTTCAGATTCCAGCCAACAACGACATCACCCCTAGTATCCGTCCTTTTCCCTTCCATACGCACCCACCACGCCAAAGAAATGACAAGTGGCAACTTTCTATCCGCGAGCTTTTTTAGAACATCGCTGTGGTGAGAAAGCACAACTGTCATTGCATTTGACATTTCTCGGTCACCACAAACCACAATAATCGCAAAGCCCCGAAAAACAAGACGAATAAATAAAAATATTAAATAAAAATTAAATAAAAATTTGCTGACCACAGAGGTGTTTATTTCCGCGCATCCCGTGCTCATTTTATACCAAATTCAAGAGTGCTGACCAAGTGGTGAAGTCGCGGTGTCGCTGGCTAGCTTCACTCCCATGCGTCTACTTGGGACATGACTTACGATAAGTATAATGGCGTTCTCTAAAAAAAAACAATTACTTTGTGTGCCCTTTTCAGGTACCCCGGGTTGCAGCTCCTCCTCCGCCGACTTGACCCTCATCGACGGAAGGATTACTGGCCGATACAATAAAAAAAAAGGTGTCGTTTCCTGCAAAAAAACTAAGTCCTGTGCATCGCCACTCCCTTCGAGCGGTCCAAGCATGCATCAGCTTCTTTCGGCCCAACGTGGGGAACTCCCCAGACCCTGACAAGTTTTGAGGATGGTCTCTTTAGGTTGCCATTCGATGTTCTAATAAGGGCTGATCTAACTTGTCCATCTGAGCCTGGATACGTCTTCAAAACTATTCCACGTCTCCATTCGCGTAAATTTTCATTAGCATCGCAAACAATAACAACATCACCAACCTGAATAGGAGTAACTCTTTTATGACATTTAGTTCTTCGAGTAAGGGTTGGTAAGTATTCCAACACCCATCTGCGCCAAAACGTTTGTTTTAGCTGTTGCAAAATTCGCCACTGCTTACGTATGAAAATTCCCAATGTTTTTCATATAGGTAAGTGAAAAGTTTGTATTTTTCATTTTTTCGATTTAAGCTCTTGAATTATACATTATACTAATTCCCATAAACATTTTTTGCCTTTAACTCTATAAGTATCATTAGTAGTTTGGCCACTATGCCAAAAAAAGTTCAAAAAACTTTGAAAAAATAAGGATTTTTTTCAAATTTCAGATTTAGTCACTTTAAAATCAGAAAAAGTCTATGGTCGAAAAAAAGTTAACCCTTCTATGTTGTAGTAAATTTAATTATGAAAATTAAAGCGCACTAGTAAAACATTATGATGTGCCCTTGACTTTATAAGCCCTACTATATTGAAAGTCCTCAATCAAAAATTTTCTGTTTTTACCCAAGAAGTTTTCTGAAATTTCAAGATATCTCGAAAACTCTTCTACTTTTAAAACAAATGATTGCATTTTCGGAATCAGCAAAAAATGTAAATTATGTATCAAATGTCTAGGATATGGAAATTTCAATATAGCAGGACTTATAAAGTCAAGGGCATATCATAACATTGTACTAGTACGCTTAAAATTTTCTTAATTGAATTTACTACAACATAGAAGGGCTAACTTTTTTTCGTCCATAGACTTTTTCTGATTTTAAAGTGGTTAAATCTGAAATTTAAAAAAAAAATTCGTTATTTTTTCAAAGTGCAAATTTTTTACGTACCTATATGAAGTAGTGTTTTGCAAAATTGGGAACTTTCGTATTTTCACCGATGCGGAGGCAGTTACTCTAATCCGAATTGGACAAAATTTTGCCAGACGTAATTTAAGCCCAAAAGGCACCAGAATTTCGCTATTAGAATGCAACCTGATGAAAAAACAGTTTTCACTCCACCCTAGTGTACAGCCAGTGCATCACACGGGGATTCAAATCCCATTTCTTCCCTACGGCTGCATTGGATGCATAAAGGGCAGTGATAGCTTTCAGGGATCTGACCTCAACATGCTTGTTCCAGCTGAGTTTGCTATCTAAGAAACGCTGAGGTACCTGACCTATTGGGAGAGCGTGAGCCTAACCCCGTTTAGGCGGGGTGGTGTAAAGGCTGGTACTTTGTACTTTTTTGTGAAAAGGACCATTTCCGTTTTAGAAGGATTTACGCTAAGGCCGCTTACCATAGCCCAGTCCTCCACGAGGTTCAGGGCCGATTGGAGCAGTTCACTTAGGGTCTGAAGATGCCTGCCGGTGGCCGTAAGAGCGATGTCGTCGGCGTAGGCAATGATTTGGCAACCGGTGTTTTCCAGTTCCAGTAGTAGGGTGTTTACGGTTAGGTTCCACAGTAAAGGAGATAGGACTCCCCCTTGAGGAGTGCCTCGAGATGCATATCGCACTATTGAGGCCTCACCTGGATTAGCCTGGATAGTTCTCTTTGCCAGGAGCTGGCTAACGAATTCCACAAGCGGAGGTTCCAGTCCCGTTCCCAGAAGGGACTCGATGACGGCCTGCGAAAGTACGTTATTGAAGGCACCTTCGATGTCGAGAAAGATACCCATCGTGTACTCCTTGAAGGCAAGTCCCTTTTCTATCTTTGTGGTAATAGCATGGAGTGCTGTTTCCACGGACTTACCCTTAGAGTATGCGTGTTGAGCCTTCGAGAGGTCAAGAGGGCGCATATTATCCCTAATGTGGGCGTCTAGTATTCTTTCCAGTACCTTAAGAAGAAATGATGTAAGGGATATAGGCCGAAAGTCCTTTGGTATTGAGTGCGAGACTCGTCCTCCTTTTGGTATGAAGACTATCTTGGCCTCGGTCCATTTGTGCGGAACGGGGCATAGCCTAAGACATGATGTGTAGATTTCGGACAGAATGGGACAGAGAATGCCTCTGGCGATTTGAAGTTCGGCGGGAAAGATGTTGTCGGGTCCTGGAGATTTAAAAGGGTCGAAGGTTCCAATTGCCCATTCGACTTTTTGGGGGGTGATTATCCCCTCTATAGAGTCGTAAATTGTCCCACCATTGTCGGCTGTAGGTGGCTCCGTGGAACAGCCTGGGAAGTGCGTCGGAACAGTGGGACTTTTAGATAGAACTTTACGCAGTCTATTTGCCTCTGAGTTCGTTTCAATGCTGGTACAGAAGTCCATCCATGAACTCTTCTGGGCTTTGTTGACTGCTTTTTTGAAAATTTTCAAGGCCTGCTTGTATTCGTGCCAAGAACCAGTCCGCTTAGCTTCATTAAACAATCTCCTGCTATTTTTCCTGAGTCGGGAAATTTCGGAGGTTGTTGTTGTTGTTTTAACACTACGTTGCCCTGCCTAGGTATGCAGTATCAACCTTACCCAAAATTGTCATCGAACTCTTCTAACGGAAGTCCTAGAAACCTAGCGAACCTTGCGCTCCTTTTTCTCACTTTATCCGCACTTGTTTTATATTACTTATTTGCCGCGGTTTATTTGTTTGTCATGGCCATTACTTGGCAGGGAAATTTCGATTTAAAAAAACTCTCCTTCTCACCAGTCTTTGCGCTTTGTATCTTCACCGCTTATACAGTTCTTGTATTTGAACTGCAAGATACCTCCCTATATAGCCGAGTTCGTACCGAAACACCGTTTTCCTTTGCCGTTTTTGGTATTGTTTCAGATTCCAGCCAACAACGACATCACCCCTAGTATCCGTCCTTTTCCCTTCCATACGCACCCACCACGCCAAAGAAATGACAAGTGGCAACTTTCTATCCGCGAGCTTTTTTAGAACATCGCTGTGGTGAGAAAGCACAACTGTCATTGCATTTGACATTTCTCGGTCACCACAAACCACAATAATCGCAAAGCCCCGAAAAACAAGACGAATAAATAAAAATATTAAATAAAAATTAAATAAAAATTTGCTGACCACAGAGGTGTTTATTTCCGCGCATCCCGTGCTCATTTTATACCAAATTCAAGAGTGCTGACCAAGTGGTGAAGTCGCGGTGTCGCTGGCTAGCTTCACTCCCATGCGTCTACTTGGGACATGACTTACGATAAGTATAATGGCGTTCTCTAAAAAAAACAATTACTTTGTGTGCCCTTTTCAGGTACCCCGGGTTGCAGCTCCTCCTCCGCCGACTTGACCCTCATCGACGGAAGGATTACTGGCCGATACAATAAAAAAAAAGGTGTCGTTTCCTGCAAAAAAACTAAGTCCTGTGCATCGCCACTCCCTTCGAGCGGTCCAAGCATGCATCAGCTTCTTTCGGCCCAACGTGGGGAACTCCCCAGACCCTGACAAGTTTTGAGGATGGTCTCTTTAGGTTGCCATTCGATGTTCTAATAAGGGCTGATCTAACTTGTCCATCTGAGCCTGGATACGTCTTCAAAACTATTCCACGTCTCCATTCGCGTAAATTTTCATTAGCATCGCAAACAATAACAACATCTCCAACCTGAATAGGAGTAACTCTTTTATGACATTTAGTTCTTCGAGTAAGGGTTGGTAAGTATTCCAACACCCATCTGCGCCAAAACGTTTTTTTTAGCTGTTGCAAAATTCGCCACTGCTTACGTATGAAAATTCCCAATGTTTTTCATATAGGTAAGTGAAAAGTTTGTATTTTTCATTTTTTCGATTTAAGCTCTTGAATTATACATTATACTAATTCCCATAAACATTTTTTGCCTTTAACTCTATAAGTATCATTAGTAGTTTGGCCACTATGCCAAAAAAAGTTCAAAAAACTTTGAAAAAATAAGGATTTTTTTCAAATTTCAGATTTAGTCACTTTAAAATCAGAAAAAGTCTATGGTCGAAAAAAAGTTAACCCTTCTATGTTGTAGTAAATTTAATTATGAAAATTAAAGCGCACTAGTAAAACATTATGATGTGCCCTTGACTTTATAAGCCCTACTATATTGAAAGTCCTCAATCAAAAATTTTCTGTTTTTACCCAAGAAGTTTTCTGAAATTTCAAGATATCTCGAAAACTCTTCTACTTTTAAAACAAATGATTGCATTTTCGGAATCAGCAAAAAATGTAAATTATGTATCAAATGTCTAGGATATGGAAATTTCAATATAGCAGGACTTATAAAGTCAAGAGCATATCATAACATTGTACTAGTACGCTTAAAATTTTCTTAATTGAATTTACTACAACATAGAAGGGCTAACTTTTTTTCGTCCATAGACTTTTTCTGATTTTAAAGTGATTAAATCTGAAATTTAAAAAAAAAATTCGTTATTTTTTCAAAGTGCAAATTTTTTACGTACCTATATGAAGTAGTGTTTTGCAAAATTGGGAACTTTCGTATTTTCACCGATGCGGAGGCAGTTACTCTAATCCGAATTGGACAAAATTTTGCCAGACGTAATTTAAGCCCAAAAGGCACCAGAATTTCGCTATTAGAATGCAACCTGATGAAAAAACAGTTTTCACTCCACCCTAGTGTACAGCCAGTGCATCACACGGGGATTCAAATCCCATTTCTTCCCTACGGCTGCATTGGATGCATAAAGGGCAGTGATAGCTTTCAGGGATCTGCCCTCAACATGCTTGTTCCAGCTGAGTTTGCTATCTAAGAAACGCTGAGGTACCTGACCTATTGGGAGAGCGTGAGCCTAACCCCGTTTAGGCGGGGTGGTGTAAAGGCTGGTACTTTGTACTTTTTTGTGAAAAGGACCATTTCCGTTTTAGAAGGATTTACGCTAAGGCCGCTTACCATAGCCCAGTCCTCCACGAGGTTCAGGGCCGATTGGAGCAGTTCACTTAGGGTCTGAAGATGCCTGCCGGTGGCCGTAAGAGCGATGTCGTCGGCGTAGGCAATGATTTGGCAACCGGTGTTTTCCAGTTCCAGTAGTAGGGTGTTTACGGTTAGGTTCCACAGTAAAGGAGATAGGACTCCCCCTTGAGGAGTGCCTCGAGATGCATATCGCACTATTGAGGCCTCACCTGGATTAGCCTGGATAGTTCTCTTTGCCAGGAGCTGGCTAACGAATTCCACAAGCGGAGGTTCCAGTCCCGTTCCCAGAAGGGACTCGATGACGGCCTGCGAAAGTACGTTATTGAAGGCACCTTCGATGTCGAGAAAGATACCCATCGTGTACTCCTTGAAGGCAAGTCCCTTTTCTATCTTTGTGGTAATAGCATGGAGTGCTGTTTCCACGGACTTACCCTTAGAGTATGCGTGTTGAGCCTTCGAGAGGTCAAGAGGGCGCATATTATCCCTAATGTGGGCGTCTAGTATTCTTTCCAGTACCTTAAGAAGAAATGATGTAAGGGATATAGGCCGAAAGTCCTTTGGTATTGAGTGCGAGACTCGTCCTCCTTTTGGTATGAAGACTATCTTGGCCTCGGTCCATTTGTGCGGAACGTGGCATAGCCTAAGACATGATGTGTAGATTTCGGACAGAATGGGACAGAGAATGCCTCTGGCGATTTGAAGTTCGGCGGGAAAGATGTTGTCGGGTCCTGGAGATTTAAAAGGGTCGAAGGTTCCAATTGCCCATTCGACTTTTTGGGGGGTGATTATCCCCTCTATAGAGTCGTAAATTGTCCCACCATTGTCGGCTGTAGGTGGCTCCGTGGAACAGCCTGGGAAGTGCGTCGGAACAGTGGGACTTTTAGATAGAACTTTACGCAGTCTATTTGCCTCTGAGTTCGTTTCAATGCTGGTACAGAAGTCCATCCATGAACTCTTCTGGGCTTTGTTGACTGCTTTTTTGAAAAATTTCAAGGCCTGCTTGTATTCGTGCCAAGAACCAGTCCGCTTAGCTTCATTAAACAATCTCCTGCTATTTTTCCTGAGTCGGGAAATTTCGGAGGTTGTTGTTGTTGTTTTAACACTACGTTGCCCTGCCTAGGTATGCAGTATCAACCTTACCCAAAATTGTCATCGAACTCTTCTAACGGAAGTCCTAGAAACCTAGCGGCTTCAACAGGGGAGGACCAGAGGGATATGGGTGTTAGAAGAGTAGGCTCGGATGAGCAGACAAAAAGAAGGTTAGTAGTATGGGGGGACAAGCCGCATGCCGGACAAACATTAGGCAAGTCGGGGTTCAGTCTGGATAGGTAAGAGTTTAACCTATTACAATATCCAGACCGGAGTTGAGCCAGCAACACCCTAGTCTCCCTAGGCAGCTCGCGCTCCTCTTCGGCAACGGGTGGAGTTATTGCCTGAAGAACGGCGTTCGCTGGGATAGAGCTGACATAGGAATTTACCGAATCGGTGTGGATAAGGGTGAGGGCCTGCCGGTGCACCTTAGGATCAAACGGCGTGGAAATCAGGTGCCGGATCTCATCGTAGTATTTGCGTAGATGGCTCCTTATGCTCCTGGGGGGCGGATCCTCGTTGATCAGGCGTCCGTTCGGATGCTGCGGTTTGCAACAGTTGAACAGGAATTGCCTGGTCAACATCTCGCTATGCTCTTTAACGGCGAGCATTTTCGCTTCATTATGTAAGTGATGCTCAGGAGACATAAGAAGACACCCAGTGGCGGTACGAAGGGCGGTGTTTTGGCAGACCTGTAGCCTCGTCCAGTGTGTGTCAGCTAGCCCCGGCGATCATATTGGCGTCGCGTAGCTCAGTATCGGCTGGCCCATTGCTTTATATGTAGCTATTAACGTTTCTTTGTCTTTCATATCTATTTTTATCTCTAAAAATCTGTTTTCTGTCTTTCATGTCTTTTTCAGCAAAATGCAGTGCAAAGCCTTCATACCTCTTCCCTCCTAATGATGGTCCCAGATCGTAGTTTCCCTCGTTCCAAAGACGGCCTACGTACAATGCTGCGCATTGTCAGTAAACAAGCTAAAGGGCTCAATATTATTCATTTCAATGCGCAAAGCCTCTACAATAAGCTTGATGAATTAAGATATATATGCGAAGGTTCCGATATCGATGTTATCTGCATCTCCGAAACCTGGTTTTCCTCACGCCACACAAACAATTTAGTTAAGTTAAATGGATATCAACTTTTTAGGGCGGACAGAAGTGGCCATGGTGGTGGTGTTGCAATGTATGTTAAATGTTCCTTATCCTGCAGACTTTGCTGCAGTTCCAGTCCTGGTGATAGTATCGAACATGTCTTCGTTAATGTGTTTTCCGAAAACAACTGTAGGCTCTTGATCGGATGTACATACAGGCCTAATCAACATGTTAACTTTTCCAGCTTTGTAGAGTTCCTTGAACCTTTACTTATAAACTGCGAAAACATCGTCATCGCCGGTGACTTCAACAGCAACCTGCTCGTAGACTCCAGTTTAAAGCTAAGCATGGCATCCCTTGGACTGCTTCCAACCAATTCTTCGATACCTACACACTTCACTAACTCTAGCTCCACTCTGCTCGATCTGTTTTTTGTGAACTCGCTTCAAAAATCGCTACACTATAATCAACTATCTGCATCCTGTTTCTCAAAACATGATCTCATCTTTCTCTGTTACGACTTTCAAACTTCAAGCCGTCCTTATACCTATACCTATCGTGATTTTAGAAGCATAGACTACTGTTCCCTTGCCGCAGCTGTGGAGTCGGTAGAATGGAGTGTGATGCGAACTTTAACATCGGTCGGCGATCAGGCGCGGTTTCTACAGAACAACATCAACCGGTTATTCGACAACTATGTTCCTGTGAAGTCTAAGATTGCTAGGAGTTCTACCCACCCTTGGTTTAATGCGAGTTTGCAGAACTTAATTCGACAGCGGAATATTGCTTATGTACGGTGGAAAAGATACCGTACAATGGATGCGCATAACAGTTTCAAAGTAGCCCGGACTGCCGTTAACAAAGCCATTAGGTTAGCCAAAGTTAACTTCTATAAAGATAAGTTTAGTACTGCACTTAACTCAAGGGATACTTGGACCTCCATCAAGAGCATCGGGATTGGCAAATGTAAAGGAGATTCCTCTGTTCTCTCCGATACTGATGCCAATGTAATAAACAACACGTTTGTTAACCTGCCTATCCCATCAGATAACATTTGTGTTGGCAACTACTGTGAGCGTACTTATTGTGACGCTCGTCCTCTCGAGTTTACTTGTGTTGATGATTGCGATGTTCTGCAAGCTATACTTTCCGTGAAATCAAATGCAATTGGGTTTGATGGCACATGTCCCAAGTTCGTAAAAATTATCCTCCCCAAGGTTCTCCCTTACATTACTTATTTGGCCAATTCAATTTTGACGACCTGTGTCTTCCCCAAATGTTGGAAAGCCGCAAAGGTAATACCTGTTTTAAAACCAAACAAGGAGTATAGGCCCATAGCTATTCTGCCTTTCTTATCGAAGGTAGTTGAACGTATCATTTATGGTCAGATATTCTCCTACGTACACGAAGGTTCTCCCTTACATTACTTATTTGGCCAATTCAATTTTGACGACCTGTGTCTTCCCCAAATGTTGGAAAGCCGCAAAGGTAATACCTGTTTTAAAACCAAACAAGGAGTATAGGCCCATAGCTATTCTGCCTTTCTTATCGAAGGTAGTTGAACGTATCATTTATGGTCAGATATTCTCCTACGTACACGAGCGCAGCTTTCTGTCGGACCATCAATCAGGTTTCAGACCAAAAAGAAGCTGTACCACGGCGCTCCTATCTGTGATTGAGGACATTCGAGAACGAATCGACGTAAACTACACTGCCTTTCTTACTCTTTTAGACCATTCCAAAACCTTTGACTCTGTCGACCATACTTTACTCTGCACAAAGCTGGACAATTTGTTCAACTTCTCCAATCATGCTACGGCCCTTATCAGGTCTTATCTTGGCGGCAGATCTCAGGCGGTAAGCGTAGGTGGTCGAATGTCTGACTTCTTGAATGTTGTAAGGGGTGTTCCTCAAGGCTCGATCCTGGGACCGCTCTTATTCGTCCTGTTTATAAACGACTTGCCCGATGTCCTTAGGTATTGCAAGGTTCATATTTACGCGGATGATGTGCAATTGTATGTGTGCTGCCCTAGTGATCGTACCAGCTCGTGCATTAATAATTTGAATCAAGATTTGGACCTTATAGGCGGTTGGGCTTCTAGGAACGGTTTATGTTTGAACCCCAAAAAATCGAAATGTCTTGTCATCCATAGAAAGGGGCTCGCAACAAATGGCTTGGATCCAATAACATTAAACAATTCGACTATTGAATACGTAGACTCTGCTACAAATCTTGGTATTGTTTTCAATAAAACTTTATCTTGGAAGGACCACATCTTCAGCTCGGTTGGAAAGGTGTACGGTATGCTACGCACACTTTGGCTTACCCAGCACTATACCCCATTAAACATCCGACTACTGATTGCTAAAGCGTACCTAATACCAAAGCTCCTCCTTGGTTGTGAGATCTACTCCAATTGTGACCATGTATGCAAAAATAAACTAAATGTAGTATATAACAACATTGCTAGGTATGTATTCGGGCTGACGAGACGTGACCATGTTTCCCACCATGCAAAGAAGCTGCTTAACATTTCCTTCGACAATCTGTTAAAAGTCAGAACTCTCATTGCACTACACAAACTAATATATACGAAGGAACCTGATTACCTTTACCGAAGGCTTGTCTTTCTCCAATCGTCAAGGTCCGTTCTGCTTGCACATGTAAGACATCGCATGCTGATTTCAGAACGCCAATTTTTCACTACGTCGATACGTCTTTGGAACTCCCTCCCTTCCAGACTCAGGCTGATAGGCAATGGTCTGCACTTTAAAAATGAATTAACTATCTTTTATAACGACTAAACTATAATCTAAATTGTGATTGTGTCTTCCTACTTCCTATTCCCTGCAACTTTCTTTTGTATCTGTTTCCCTCTATTCTTTCCGCCAGCTAATCTCATATTGCTCTTGTACACGACCTTAAATAAATAAATACTCGACCGTATGTCAGGGTGGATTGGAGACTCGGCCTCTTCAACCATCCTGTGAATAATTCAAGAGTTCAATGCTCAATATTCAATGATAAATCTACCGTTGTTGCTTCGTACGCTGCGTGGAATCGCGTCCATTCCACCAGCACCTTACATATTATCAACGAGTACAACTATATAGCTGGAAATAATGTTTGCCAACACGCGAATAGCTCCAATCGACCGCTGCGCGGAATCACGTCCATTCCGCCAGCAAATCTCATATCGCGCTTGTACTCGACTTTAGATTAATAAATATTCGACCGTATGTCAGGGTGGATTGGAGACTCGGCCTCTTCAACCATCCTATGAATAATTCAAGAATTCCAGATTTCCAAGCACAGCATTCTAAGCAAAGCACTCTAATCCTTCCAGATGACAACACTATGTGAGGGTGGATTGGAGACACGGCCTCTCCAACCATCTAATTTAATACTTTGAATAATGTTGTCTAGTTTTAAGTCATATGTATCCGATAGACTAAGTTGCTTGTGTCGACTCAAACAAACTAATAAATAAATAAAAATGAGCTCCCCCTCCTAATTTCTAAGCTTCTCTCTCTAAGCTTTTGCTCTAAGCAACTTTAATCATAAGTCTATGTTAATTAAAATTTAAAACAAAATGATTAATCATATTATTTATTGCCAATTCACTACCATAATTATTATTTAATTTAATTTAGTTTAATTTATCTTATCTTGGAATTTTTACGCTGTACCGACTAGCACTTTAATATAATTTCTTCTAATTGTTGTGCTAGGAAAACACTCAAATAAATAAATACAAAATACAAAAATACCCCAAGTGCTGCCAGCTAGGGACTTGAGGATTTTGTTACGGCTTTGGACTTTATTGGCAATTGCGGTTACATGAGCGCCGTATTTGAACATGTTATCAAACGTCACCCCTAAGATTTTGGGGTGTGAGACAGTTGGTAGCTTGACACTATCAACGTAGACGTCTAATTCCATGTTCACTTGCGTTGTCCACGTCGTGAATAGGGTGGCCGAGGACTTATTCGGTGACAATGCCAAGTCTCTCCCGGCGAGGAATTCGGGCACGGCTGGGAGGTATGATTTAATTCGAGAGCAGAGTTCTTCAACGGAGGGGCCTCTTGCCAGAATCGTACAATCGTCGGCGTAAGAGATGATCGAGACACCCTCTGGTGGGGGGGGAAGTTTCGATACATAATAGTTAAACAGAAACGGGGATAGGACACCACCCTGTGGCACCCCTTGTTTAACTATTCTTGGTTTTGATCTTGCGCCTCTAAACTCAACCGACGATTGACGCCACTCAAGTAGTTGGCAGTCCAACATTTAATACAGGGAGGAAGGGACGAGTCTTCAAGGTCTTTCATTAGTTGCGCATGGTTGACCGTGTCAAAAGCTTTGGCCAGGTCAAGCGCAACTAGCACTGTCCTGTGGTTTGGACGCTTTTGGTTTAATCCGTCCCCTATCTGAGTGGTTATGGCGTTCAGCGCGGTGGTGGTGCTGTAATTTTTGCGAAATCCATGCTGATGTTCGGCGAGCCGCAGGTTTGCGGTGAAGTACAGCAACAAGATTTCTTTTTATAATTGTTATTATGTACTTAATTTTATTCATGACTGGTACTGTAAAATAATTTTGTAAAAATTGTTGTGCCAGGAAAATATTCAAAAAATAAATACAAAAATACAAAGATATCGGGCGATATGACTCCCCTACGGCAGCTGGCTTGCCAGGCTTTAGTAGTGGGACCACCTTTGCTTGTCTCCATCTTTCAGGAATAACAAAGGTGGAAAGGGAAAGGTTGAAAATTTGTGTAAGGTATCTTATGCCTTCGTCGTCGAGGTGTTTCAGCATCAGCATGGAAACGCCATCGGGGCCAATATATTTGGTGTTCTTAGATCTCCGAATAGCCTCATGAACTTCTGTTGTGGAGATGGCAATGGGCGCATCGCTGTTTTTGTGTTTGTGCGCTTCCCTGGTGGCTCGGCGTATCTCTTTGTTCAACGGAGGATGCATTACAAATTGTCGGCAGAAGGCGCTCGCGCATCTTTTTGGCTTCGACTGAACCTTATCACCGAAGGCGATGGATATTTTGTCGTTAGGTTTAGTCGGGTTGGACAAAGATTTCACCGTCGACCATAATTTGCCAACTCCAGCCGAGAGGTTGCAAGACCTTAGGTGCTCCTCCCACTTAGCGCGTTTGTGTTGATCAACTAAGCGTCTGATTTCCGCATTAAGATCCCTTATTTAAGGATCCGTAGGGTCAAGGCGTCTAATATGGTCCCGTACATTTGCCAGGGCCGCTGCCTCTGCGGGGAAGAATGGACGCACTTCCTTTATTCTACCTGGCGGAATGTGTTGCCATACGAAACGCCTTTTCCCCTTCTCGTACGTCAGACGGGGTAGGAAGAGCAGCGAAGGCGGTGTTGAGAAAACCCTCCCAGTCGGCTTTATTGAAGTTAGTGTATGTGCGTTTCTCAGCGGTGACAAAGTCGGTGGGGCGATCGATAGAGAGCACTATAGGTAGGTGGTCTGAAGCAAGCGTCAGCATCGGTCGCCATTCAACGCAGTTTATTAGGCCAGCGCTGACTATGGTGATGTCTGGCGAGCTAGAGCAGTTTACCGCCACTCTAGTGGGGGCATCCCAATTTACCGTGCAGAACGTCGAATCATCTATTTGGTCAGCCAGCTCCTGTCCCCTGCCATCGGCCTGCAGGCTGGAGTGCCACAGGTCGTGGTGTGCGTTGAAGTCACCAAGGATGACGTGGTTCTCGCCCCTGAGTAACGCACGAATGTCAGGGTGGTAATCCCTGGGACAACAGGTGACAGGAGGTACGAAAATATTTATGATTTCAAGGTCGACATCGCCTGACCGGACAACCATACCTTGACGTTCTAAGGTGGTGTCCCTCGGGTCGACGTCAGGCTCAAATAGACGATACTGCACAGATTGATGCGTGATGAATGCCAGACCACCCCCAAGCCCTCTCGCACGGTCACAACGGTGTACATTGTACCCGTTGCAGGTCTGAAGAGACGACCTTCCACCTAACTTTGTCTCCTGAATCGCAGCGATCTTGATGTTCAGTATTTTGTATTTTGTATTTATTGAGTAATTTTCCTAGCACAACAATTTTACAAAAATTTTATTATAGTGCTAGTCAGGAATAACATTTTTAAGACTAGTTTAAATAGATATATCAATAATCACTAAAGGAAGAAAGAATATAGGAAATGGTCATTGTGTACACAATGGAAAGGAAAAAAGAATAACAAATATTAGAATACATTGAGTAGTAAGAAAAAAAAAATAAAATAAATAAATAAAAACATTAAAATTAATTCTAAACTTATGAGTCATTATAAAAACTAGTTAGCTCTTTTTTGAAGCGCAGCGCATTACTTATCAGCCTTAGTCTAGAGGGACGTGAGTTCCAAAGACGTATCGAAGTAATAAAGAACTGGCGATCATACGTTAGCATACGATATCTGAAGTGCGTAGTCGAAGGTTGTCGCTCCCAATCTAATACCGTGAGTGCCAATTAGGCAGTGCCCCGTTAGAACCCTTATAAGTGATGCTACCGTAGGTTTGTTTAGGGTAAGAAGCTCCTTAGTGCGCCCTCTATCATATGAGGGCCAGGTTAGCCTGGATGTCTCGCAAGTTGAGATTGCCGACCATTTCTCGTTTGCAGATCTTATAGTGCTCGTGCTCACACGGAGCTTGAAGGAGGCCATAGGTATACCTACCGAGTCATTTCCAGAAAGGATGTGGTCGGTGGTACCTTTTCTGGCCAGCTCGTCCGCTCTGCAGTTACCCTCAATATACCTGTGACCAGGTACCCATATAAGGTTGATACTGAAGTGCTGAGCCATCTCGTTAAGAGATCTGCGGCATTCAGTGAGCGACTTTGAATTGTCGACGAATGAGCCCAGGGCCTTAAGTGCGGCCTGGCTGTCTGAGAAAATAAAGACCCGTTTGCCATCACTGGGTACAGTAGCCAGATGGCTTACGGCTCTGTGTATTGCCAGCATTTCCGCTTGGTATACACTGCAGTGATCCGGAAGGCGGAAAGAGACCTCTAGACCCAGATCCGGTGAGAAGATGCCCGCTCCAACCTTCCCGTCAAGCTTAGAGCCATCGGTAAAAATGTTTACAGCGTTCGAGACAAGATGCTGCCTACTATCCCAGTCTTGTCGCGTTGGTATTAACACTGTGTAGTTCTTAAGGAATACATTCCTTGACGTGCAGTAATCAGTGAAAGTTGGTATTGGGACAGGGGCGCATGCACCCAGGATGGTGGCATGCCCACAAGTTCCATTTGACCAGATACCCGTTTCCCGTATACGTAGAGCCGAGATAACAGAAACCTCCCTCGCCACAAGGTCAAGGGGTGGTAGGTAGAGTATTGTGTTAAGTGCTTCGGTGGGAGTAGAACAGAGAGCCCCTGTTATACATAGCTCCGAGCTTCTTTGCACTTTTTGCAGCATTTTAAGATAGGTGCTTTTGGCCAGTGCAGGCCACCAGACCAAAACGCCATATAGGAGAATCGGGCGTACAATGGCCGTAAAGACCCAGTGAACCACCTTAGGGGAGAACCCCCAGGAGGCACCAATTGCCCTCTTGCAGGAGAAAAGCGCCGCAGCTGCCTTTCTGGATCGATCCATTATGTTGTCATTCCAGAGCAGTTTTCTATCTAGAATAACCCCCAGGTACTTGACCTTATCACTCAGAACTAGAGACGTATCCCCGATTCTTGGTGGTATTATGTTTGGTATCTTGTATCTCCTCGAAAAGGAACTAACTCGGTTTTATCAGGGTTCACTTCCAGGCCAGAGCTCTTGGCCCAGGATGATATTGTGGATAGTGCCCCTTCCATTAAATTACAGAGGGTTTGCGGGAATTTTCCCCTTACAATGACGCAGATGTCATCAGCATACGCGATCAGTTGATGGCCATCTGATTCCATGAGACATAAAAGTTGGTTTACAGTAACCAGCCACAAAAGTGGAGAGAGAACGCCACCCTGCGGGGTGCCTCGGTTTGCGAGTCTGTGGACTTCGCTCCCGCCTAGCTCAGTTTTTATCCGCCTATCCGTGAGCAGATTGTAGATAAGTTCCACAACGCACGCGTCCACCCGTAGGTCCATTAGGGCCGAGGTGATTGCAGTTGGAACGACGTTGTTGAAGGCGCCCGCTATGTCAAGGAAAGTCACCAGTGTGTACTCTCTGAGGTCAAGCGACCTTTCAATGACTGACACCAGCGAGTGCAAGGCAGTGTCGGTTGACCTGCCTTTTGTATAGGCATGCTGGGCATGCGATAGAGACGATGGGTCAATCAGCCTCCGGATATAGTCCTCCAGGAGTCTTTCAAACGTTTTAAGCAGGAAAGAAGACAGACTTATTGGCCTGTAGTCCTTTGGTTTTGTGTGAGAGGGCTTCCCTGCTTTAGGAATAAAGACCACGCTGACTTCCCTCCACGATTCCGGTACGTATTTGAGCCTCAGACAACTTAAAAACATCATCTTTAACCAGGGTTTAATGGGTGAGGCAGTGTGTTGAAGCTGAGCCGGGAATATTCCATCTGGGCCCGGTGACTTATAGGGTTTGAAGGTAGATAAGGCCCTCCGATAGCTAAATTTTTAGACGCGCCTTCGCATGTCGGAAAATGTGTATCCATAAGCAAGTTTATGGTCTCTGTGCATGTCTCCGTCCAAGACCCATCAGGCTTTTGGACATAGCTTAACTGAGTTGGGGATTTCGATAACACCTTCCTTAAACGGGAGGCGGCAGATGTGGTTTCAATCTGGCTGCAGAAATCTTCCCAAGATGATCGCTTTTCCTTACGAATAGCTTTCTTATACAAGCTAAGTTTCGCCTTATAGTCCGCCCATGATTCCTCATGACCGTCATGCTTTGCTTTGTTAAAAGCCGTCCTACTGGACTTCCTAAGCTCCTCGAGATTAGACGACCACCATGGTGGTTTGCGGGTTTTCGCCGCCCTCCTGTTTGGACAGGCCCTATCTAAAGCAGTCCTACAAAGCTGACTGAAATTGTTTACGAGCCCGTCAAGCTCAGAAATGTTAGTCGGGGTTTGTACCCTGTTTGGCAGATTTTTAACGATAATCTTTTTATAGTAGCCCCAGTTTGTTCTTCTAACATTTTTAAAAACCTTAGGCCTAGTGGGAGTTTGCGATACATTGAAGCTAATGTACCTGTGGTCCGAGAAGGAGTGTTCGCTTAGAACCTTCCAAGATTCGATTTGATCACTGAAGGAGTCCGTGACTAGGGTAATGTCAAGGACCTCCTCCCTATTTCTAGTGATAAAAGTGGGGTCGCTTCCCCTATTACATATACCTAGATTAGTGCCTAGAAGATAATCATAAAGAGACTCACCCCGGTCATTTGTATCAGTGCTGCCCCACTGCGCATGATGGGCATTTGCGTCACCTCCGAGTACCAGCATTTCATCCCGCGGGTTTGAGCGCCTCACGAGTTCCCGGAAGTTGTTTGGTGGTAATGGGCCCTGGTGATCATGAGCCAGATAGAAGGACGCAAACGTGCTCCTCCTACCCAGCCCCTCGACGCTTATCGCTGTCAGATCTCCATCACTACATTGCGGAAGAAGAAAAACATTAAGAGTAGACTTAGCTAGAATACATGTACGTGGCTTACCCTTGTTATGAGCGCAAATAAGCTTGTAGCCAGGCGTCCGCAACCCACAGATCCTTTCACCAGTGATCCATGGCTCCTGGACTAAAACAATGTCTACTACACCTGCGGACAGGCGCAGTAGAAGCGCAGCTGAAGCTGCTTTACTGTGATGAAGGTTGATCTGGAGGACCCTCATCATAATTTTTTGGCGCTCTCCTCCGTGAGCGTCGCGTCCGACTCCCCATCGCTCAGAAGCTGACTCTCGGAGTAAATTCTCCTGAGAGCCAGACTACCGTCCGAGCTCGATGAGTCGTACCCACCACTAGGTTCCGGCGCTTTCGCCTCGTCCACCTCCATCTCGTCCTCGCTGGGGGGTTCACCCGCCTCCAGAGCCTCAAGATTGACAAGGGATTCTACGTCCGCCTTATAAACCCGAAGGCTGATGTTTTTAAAACCGTAGCTCACCTTGTAATCATTCTTCGACAGTGCACCGACGCTTGCGCTGTCGAGTAGCAGGACGATCTGCATCGTGGCCTTCTCCGTCTTCTCGACGTTCACCACTTTCCAGTTCGGGGTAACTACACCCGGGTCGTACACCTGGAGAATCTCCAGGATGTCTGCTGGGTCCGTGGGCGTCACTGGAACCCAGGCTCTGGCTCTCGGCCTCGAGGGAATATCCCGCGCATCGACCGCCTTGAGCCTCGCACCCGGATATACTTCCCCTATCAAGCAGACGGCGGCCTTGTACAGTACCGCCGACCTTTCGTCATCACAAGCAATAAGTTTGACGTTCCCCTGGAACCACCCTGCATCTTTGAATGATGGCAGTGGCCCGGGGTTGTCTTTTATGACCTTCACGGCCACCGTAGCGAGCGCGGCCTCGATCCACTTCCATTGCTGTTTGGGGATCCTGCCGTCAGCGCTACTCTCATCTATGACGCCAATGATCTTCCGATCCTTGGCGATCTCGGCGAAGGACCGCGTCCAGCCTCCTTGTATCTTGGCCCTTTTCGGTACCGTTGGGTTCGTTTCTTCCATTGACCGCTGACGCTTCGAGGTTGCCTCACTCTCGACCCAGTCAACGCGGAAGTTCGGAAAGGTACGCCTTGCCCACTCAAGCCAATTCTTCATCACCTCGGTACGTCATTGGAACTCTCTACCAAACCGATTTAGGACTATAAGCAATGCACTGCTTTTCAAGAAAAGTTTAATATGTTTTTATAACCGCTCCTAGTTTTTACTCTCGTTGACAACTTTACTTACATTCCTACTTGCCCTTTTCTATCTTTTTTTCTTTTTTCTATTATTATTTTCTCTTAAATCATCTCCTCAACTTGTCCTTAACTCTTTAACAACTCTTCGAACTCTTCTTATTAGATTAAGCTCTTTTAGACTAAGTTTTATTTTAATATTGTTTTTTCTTTTTATAATTGTTATTATGTACTTAATTTTACTCATGATTGGTACTGTAAAATAATTTTGTAAAAATTGTTGTGCCAGGAAAATATTCAAAAATAAAAATACAAAAAATACAAGCTCCCGCTGCACCTTCGCCCAGTCCTCCGCAGAGACATCCCCCTCCCTTATCGGTGAGGTGGCGTTTCTGCGTAGGATCCGAGCGGCCGCGCGCTTGTCTTGGTGAGAAGACTTCCTTGCCGCCTTCGCCACCTGCCCCATGGCCTTAGCGCTGGCCCCCCCCACATCCCTGGAGACCCCACCAGATGACTTACCTGACGCTTCACGCTGAAAGGCAGCCTTGCTGGTGGAGGCTACGGGATGGGCGGTGACTGCACCAGAGACCACCCGGTCAGTGCCTCCCTGTCGAGAGACATTGGCCTTTGGGCTGCTCTAGCCGGATATACTCTCGGCTCTACCTTGGATAGTGTCCTTGGCCCCAACACCAGCCGTCCCCACTTCCCCAGAACCTACATCAGCAGGCCCATCAGACGCTAATCGCTGAGTGACAGGCCTACCAATGGGGGCAGAGGGAAGGACGGCGGCTGCGCTTTGAGCCTCCCGACCAGCTCCCCCTCCAAGAGAGGTGCTGGATGCTCTCTCAGCCCTTCATTGTCTTGCTGCCGCTGCGGCAGCGAAACGCTGAGCAGTTCGCTCAGCTTGTCTTTGAAGACCCGGACGAGCCGTCGTCCAGTCGGCAATTTTTTAGGAGAGCCGCTATCCGTTGTATTATTGTTTTTATTATTTTGCTCCATCTTTCAATCCCACGAGATGCGGAGAAAGGGAAAGGTCCGCCCGGGCAGAGGTCCGCAATGCCCGGGTAAGGCTAAATAGCATCGAAGGGCGCCCGGTATTCGATGCACTCCGTTAGCGACTGGGCTATTTGGCTGATCCTCGGCACGGGTCGTATTACACCTTGATCCAGCCCTTACTAAAAGGAAGGGGGGGGGGGGGAGGAGAAACGAAGAGTGAGGATACAAGGCTTTGGGATGAGGGAAAGAAGGTCGCCGCTCGAATTTGCCGCCGAAGCGTTACCAGGTGTCACCACGAGGAGGCTCCACCCCCACACGGGGGAGTGGAGGGCGCATGCGCACCTACGAGTCGACGCTTTGGGGTGGCGTTGGTGAGTGCAAGGCGCAGTCACCCCCATCAAAGACACCCAAGTGCGTAAGGAGTACGGATCTTGATGATTGAAGGAAAGTTAGTCTTCGATATAAATACCATGGTTTCTTCGTATATATTAATTTGTGTATGGCCACAAGCGTTTTAACTTTTAAAAGATTATCAAAAGAAATGCCAAGCAATTGTTCCGCGTGAGAAGAGATGTGGTCAAGTCTACCTAGCCCGTAAACATATCTGGCAATGTTGTTGTACACAACATTAAGTTTCTTTTTGCATACATAGTCACAGTTAGAGTAGATCTCACAGCCATAAAGTAGCGTAGGTATTAAGTACGCTTTCGCTATAAGCAGTCGAATGTTTAACGGAGTGTAATATTGTGTCAACCAGAGTGTACGGAGCATCCCATACACTTTCCCTACCGAGCTAAAAATATGGTCTTTCCAAGTCAATGTTTTGTTAAAAACTATACCTAAATTTTTGGCAGTGTCAACGTATTCTATAATAGTATTGTCCAAGGTTAAATTATCCAAGCCAGTTGTTACGAACGACTTTATATTAATAACTATACATTTCGACTTCTTAGGGTTAAGACATAAGCCGTTCATTGAGGCCCACGCACCAATATTATTTAAGTCATATTTTATGTTATCTATACATGAATTGATACGATCACTAGGGCAACACAAATACAATTGGACGTCATCAGCATAAATATGAACTTTAGAATACTTAAGGACATCAGGCAAGTCATTTACGTACAAACAAATAACAGGGGACCAAGGATTGAGCCTTGTGGTACACCTCGCAAAACACTTAGGAAATCAGACTTAATACTACCCACGCTTACTGCCTGAGTTCGGTCGGAAAGGTAGGATCGAATGAGGGCTGACGCATGACTAGAGAAGTTAAACAGATTTTCAAGTTTCAGACAGAGCAGAGTATGGTCAACCGAGTCAAAGGCCTTAGAGTGGTCGAGAAGGGTTAAAAAAGCAGTATTATTCTGGTCAATTTGTTCTCGAATATCTTCTATCACAGACAGAAGCGCCGTTGTACAGCTTCGGTTTGGTCTGAACCCAGACTGGCAATCTGTCAGAAGGTTGTTTTCGTACGAGGTGATCTGTCCATGCAAAATACGCTCGGCTACCTTCGATAAGAATGGCAGAATCGCTATAGGCCTATACTCTTTGTTTTGCTTAGGAATAGGAATGACCTTAGCAGCTTTCCAACACTTAGGAAACATACAAGTAGTCAGAATCGAGTTTACTAAATGTGTAACGTAGGGAAGGATTTTTGGGAGAATTACTTTTAAAAATTTTGCACATATACCATCAACCCCTATAGCATTTGACTTCACGGAAAGAATGGCTTCCACAACATCACAATCATCGACACAATGAAACTCAAAAGGACGAGCATCAACATTGGCACGAACACAATAGTTGTCAACACAAATATTATCTGACAAAAAAGGAAGACTTACAAAATTGTTATTTATTTCGTTTATATCTACGTCGACGAGGCTAGAGAGGTCACCTTTGGGTTTACCAATCCCGATTTCCTCAATCACGTTCTAGGTAGCCCTAGAGTCCAAGGCAGAAGTAAACCTTTCTTTATAGAAATTCTGTTTTGCCGCACGAATGGATTTGTTTACTGCCAGTCTAACCGCTTTGAAACAGATATGGGCATCGCTAGTTCTGTACCTTTTCCACCGCGAGTATGCGAGGTTACGAAGTTCAATTAAATTTTTTATAGTAGCATTAAACCAGGGATGATTGTTGTGTCTAACCGTTTTGACTTTTAGTGGAACATAGCTGTCAAAGAGCCTATTAACGTGGTTTTGCAAGAACATGGCCTGGTCGTCAACCGATGTCAACGTTCGAATCAAACTCCATTCGACCGCCTCCACATCTGTAGCAAGGGAACTGTAGTCAATACTTCTAAAGTCACGATACGTAAATGAGTATGTCTTACATGTTGTTTGGAAGTTGTAACAAAGAAATATGAGGTCGTGCCTAGAAAAACAAGATGCGGATAGTTGATTGTAGTGGAGTAGTTTCTGAGGGTGATTTATGAAAAATAAATCCAGCAATGAGGAGCTGGAATCTGTGAAGTGTGTTGGTAGTACAGAATTTGTGTTGAAAAGTCCAAGAGATTCCATGCTTAGTTTTAAGCTGGAATCCACGAGAAGATTGCAGTTGAAATCACCAGCAATGATAATATTTTCATAGCTCACGAGTAACGGTTGAAGAAACTCGACAAACCCAGAGAAATCTACTCGGCGATTTGGTCTGTAAACACAGCCTATAAGGAGCTTTTGATTAACACCAGAGAACAACTCAACAAACACATATTCTACAGAATCACTAGGACTAGAACCACAAATAATTTTACAAGACAAACTACTTTTAACATATATAGCAACACCACCACCATGACCACATCTATCAACCCGGAAAAGTTGGTATCCACTTAATTGAACCAAGTCAGGTTTATGGCATGCAGAAAACCAGGTTTCAGAAATGCATATGACGTCAATGTCAGACCCTTCGAATATAAATCTTAGTTCATCGAGTTTTTTAAATAAACTTTGCGCATTGATGTGAACGATTTTAAGCCCTTTAGTTCGCTTACTGACTACGCGCAACAGAGTACGTAGACAGTCTTTGGATGTAGACAACCTATAGTCAGAGACCATCATTTAAAAACATAGGTGATTTAATGCTCTGCACTGAATTGAAAAATGACAACATAATTGAAAAAGAGAAATAAGAAAGATAGATAAGACAGCGATAGTTTAGAAATTTACAAAAAAATATTATAAGCTTAATCCTAGTGGCCATCCCGTTATGCATTTGCTGCTTGCTCACGAAAGGAGCTTCCGCTTTCTACGCCGTTATTCTCAATGCCATCGAGAAAATCAAGGCTGTGGATTACTTCGGGACTGTCATTCGCTGTTCTTTTTATATGCACCAGGCCCCTGAGGGTAAATACGGATGATACTTTTTTCCTTTTTTTTAGACGGATCGCTGCTTTGAAAATTTCGTGTTTGTCTTAGACAGCGAGGCATTTAAGTATATCGTCGCATCCGAATTTATACCGACATGGACTAATCGCAGTCCCTTCGTATTTATGCCGTCACAGTTTAGTCTCTTGAAGGTCGTAACGGTTTTCAGCAGCACATTCCTGTCTCTAGGCGACTGGAATTTAATTATTATGGGCGGGTCTGTAGGGTTGTTGTGGGCTTTTTGCAACCGGGAAATGCTTTTTATGGGGGGTGGTGGTAGATTTAAAGTGAAGCACAGGTGGTGGAATAGACTTTGTAAATTTTCTCCTTCCTCGAAGGGGATTCCATGCATCCGGACGTCACAAGCAGCAATTTGGCTCTCTTGTGTTGACAAATTTTGCTTCAGAATTTTTATTTCATCTTCCAGATTACCAATACGTAGAACCGTGTTCTCCAGTTTAGTGACACGACCACTTAACTCGTTAAAATCTTTAATCAACGCATCAAATTTGTCCTCCAGTTTTTTGCATACAAAATCAATAAGCCTTTTCTCAGAGTCTAAAATCTGCTTTGATATCAGGTCATTAAATTTTCCGAAGCGTTGATCCATGCTGCGTAAGAAGCTTGGTGAGCAATCACTTATACGTGGAACTTTTTTTGCGCCCTCTGCGTCGTTGCCAATATCCTCACCACGACGCTTTCCAGAGCTTGAGGCCATTGTTTTTTAAAAAAGGTCCAAACCAAAAATATATTCAAGTGAAGAAAAAGAAAAAACTGGGTGGCAGCACGAAAGGAACGTGAGTCGCTTCATTAAATTTGTCACTTCAACAATTTTGCCGGTTAGGCCGTTGCAATTAAATTGCAGGATACCGAAATGTGCAGGGGGAGCAGAGTTGATGCTGGGGGTCAAGGACTGGTGCGTATGCCTAGGTGGTAATAGGCTGGGTCGCGCACTACGGCGCAATCTTGAAGTCGAAGGATTTGCGTTACCAGAAGGTAGAGGCGAGTCGGACGACGTTGAAGGTTGCGTAGCTCGACAGCATGGCGCAACGTACGTATCAGTCCATAGGTTCCTGTTCGCGAGTCCGGAGCATATAAGCAGGTGACACAGGCCAAGGCAGTTATTGCACTTGACTGATGCCAACGGCGTATATAATCTTAACCGACGAACAGTGCACGTAGTATAAGGAACCAGGAGCTGGTGGTTTGTGGCTTATACTCGTGCTGATGCTGGAAGAAGAGGGGCTGACCGAGGGGGTGGGGGAGAGCGGACGCTCAGCATTGCTCAAATCCACTTGGGAAGTGCTACGTAGGGAGTAGCTGTGAGCTGCTGTGTGAGATGTTGATGCCTGGGGGTGTGAGCGGCCGCTCGGAAGGTCTACTTGCTGATGTGCATTGTTAGTGCTAGTCGTGGAGACTGATGTGACAGAGTCAGACATATGTGGCGGAGCGATACTTGATCGACGACGGCCACTGGACGTCGTAGGACGTGAACAGCAAGGGGCCACACTGACTGTTTAGGCAGGGGGTAGTGAAATAACAGCCCTTGGTCGGGGAGTCATTCCGGTACGTAGAACCGGCTGTCGTGGGAATGAAATTTCGGAGGTCCACCAAGGTGGTTGTTGTTGTTGTTGTTGTTAGCAGTGCTTCGCCCTGCCCAAAGGGCCAGTACACTCCTAGTTGTCATCGGGCTCTTCTAACGGAAGTCCAAGGAAACGCGCTGTTTCAACAGGGTTGGACCAAAGTGATAGGGGGGTTAGAAGAGTATGTTCCGAAGAACACGAAAAGAGATGTTGCGTGTCATGGGGGGCCATACCGCATGCAGGGCATGTGTTCGGTATGGTGGGGTTCAGTCTGGACAAATAGGAGTTCAGCCTATTGCAATATTCAGACCGAAGTTGAGCCAGCATGACTCTAGTCTCCCTCGGAAGGACACGTTCTTCCTCAGCAAGAACGGGTGGTTGGGCACCAATAACGGGGTTCACAGGCCGGGATCTGAGGGATCTGTCCACCGACTCAGTGTGGAGGTCCTTTAGGGCCCGCCTATGGTCCCGCATATCAAACGGCAACGAGATGTGATGCCGGATCTCATCATAATGCTTTCGGTGATGTTTCCTTATGTCTCTGGGGGGCGGAGTTTCATCCAATAGTTAGCTGTCGATTTGGATGACTGGGTCTATGACAGTTCAGAAGGAACTGCCTACTTAAAAGTTGAGCATTTTAGCCTCCTGGTGAGGGTGAGACTCAGGAGACATAAGCAAACATCCCGTCGCGGTTCTGATGGCGGTGTTTTGGCAGACCTGCAATTTCCTCCAGTTGGTGTCGTGAAGGTTAGGCGACCATATGGTGATGCTATTGTCGAATGTAACCCCTAGAATTTTGGGGTGGTTGACTGTAGGTAGTGGAATACCATCTACGTTGACATTCAACTCCTTCCCCATCTGCGCATTCCACGTGGTAAATAATGTCGCTGTAGATTTAGTCGGGGACAGTGTCAGGTTCCGCTCTGTCGAGAAGCTGGAAAGATCGCGTAGGTAGTGGTTAAGTATAGTACATAGTTCGTCCGTGGAAGGTCCTTTGCCCGTGGCCATCACAGTGCAGTCGTCAGCGTACGAAACGATGGAGACCCACTCTGGTGGACGAGGGAGGCTCGAGATGTCGAAGTTAAACAGAAGGGGTGAAAGGACACCACCCTGCGTAACCCCTTGTCTAATTCTTCTAGGTCTACATCTCTGGTTTCGAAACTGCACGTACGCCAGCCGACCGTTTAGGTAGTTGGCGGTCCATCGTTTTAGGCCGGAAGGAAGCGGTGTCTCCTCTAGGTCTTTAAGGAGTGTGGCGGGGTTGACTGTGTCGAAGGCTTTCGACAGGTCAAGTGCCACGAGAACCGTCCTGTGGTTTGGTTGGTGTTGGTTCAAACCGAAGTTTATCTGCGTCGTGATGGCATTCAATGCCGTGCCGTTGTGCTGTGATTTTTACGGAAGCCATGTTGATGATTGGCCAGCTGCAGGTTTGCAGTATAGTATGGGAGCAAGATAGCCTCTAACAACTTCACTACCGGCGAGAGGAGAGATATCGGACGATAAGAATCTCCTTGATTCGCCGGCTTCCCAGGTTTCAGGAGGGGGACCACAGTCGCGTGTTTCCAGATATCTGGTATTACGAAGGTGGTCAGTGAGAGGTTGAAAAGAGTCGCCAAGTACTTGTGCCCCTCGTGGCCGAGGTGTTTCAGCACCTTCATGGCAATTCCGTCGGGTCCGAGTGATCTAGAAGGTTTCGCCTTCCTTATAGCTTCCTTGACCTCTGCAGCGAAGACGACAATGGGCGCGGCTGTGTGTTTGTGTTTATGCGCACATCGAATGACTTTTCTCTTAGCCCTATCCGCAGGAGAATGCAGTATAAATTGCCGGCAGAATGCGCTCGCGCATTTCCTGGGGTCCGATTTGACGCTATCGCCGAAAGCAATGGCGACCTTGTCATTGTATTTGGTCGGGTTGGATAGGGCCTTGACTGTCGACCATAGTTTGCCGACACCGCCGGAGAGGTTGCATGACTCTAGGTGTTCTTTCCACTTTTTCAATTTGTGGTCATTGACAGTCCGACGGATTTCTGCGTTGAGATCCTTTATTCTTGGATCTGCGGGGTTCAAGAGTCTCACTTGGTCACGTTCTCTTGCCATTGCCGCTGCTTCCGCAGGGAAATTCGGCCGAATTTCCGGGATTCTACCAGCAGCTATGAAGCGGCCGGAGGCTGAATCGATGACTTTGCGAAACTCTTTCTCGCCTTTGCATATGCCCGTCGGTGTGGGTAGGTCAGCGAAGGAGTGCTCAGTAAAGTCCGTGAAGCGGTCCCAGTCCGCTTTACTAAAGTTGATGTACGTTCGTTTTTCTCTCGTTATGAAGTCGGACGGTCGTTTGATGTTTAGTAGGATGGGTAGGTGGTCTAATGCCAGTGTAAGTATAGGTTGCCAGTTAACGTGGTTGATAAGGCCCGCACTTGAAATGGAGATGTCAGGCGAACTGTGGCAGTTACCTGCCACCCTAGTTGGGGCATCTCCATTCAATGTACAGAATGCCGAGTTGTCTATTTGCTCTGCGAGTGCGTGCCCTCTGCTATCTGCTGGCAAGTTGGAGTGCCAGAGATCGTGATGTGTGTTTACGTTCAGTTATGTCTGCAAGGAGAGTCTTAAGATGTAGCGCCTCCTTTACAGCTTCTGATAATGCCATATATTCGGCCTCTGCTGTGGACATGGCTGTGGTCCTTTGTTTTCTCGACTCCCAACTGATAGTGCCATTTGACATCGTGAAGCAATATCCGGTGTACGATTTTCGGTCTATGGTGCAAGCTGCCCAGTCAGCATCTGCATATCCGATCAGCTCTGCATTTGCATTTTTGTCAAATGTTAGACCAGTTTCCATTGTCCCTTTTAGGTACCTTAGAATTCGTTTTGCAGACTTAAAATGTTCACCAAAACAGTTGTTGAATTGTGAGAGGTAACTTACCGCGAACATTATATCTGGTCTCGTTGCTACTGCTAAAAACATCAAGGATCCAATCAGGTTTTGATATGGCAAGCGGTCGTCGCATTTTGTTTGTTTTTCTAGCTTTAGACGTGGTTCTATTGGTTTTACATTCTTCCATATTGAACTTTGTAAGTAGTTTCTCGATGTATTTTTGCTGTTTCAATATTACTATATTGGTTGTTTGATTTATTTCAATACCGATGAAATCCTTTACGGGGCCGATGTCCCTCATTTCAAAAATATTGGTCAATTTTCTTTTGTTTATTTCGAATGTCTGCTCACAGGAATATGCCAACAGTATGTCATCGACATATAACCCAAGGAGTATCTTTGCTCCTCCTTTCCGCATTACGTAAATGCAGGGATCTGCTATTGATGAAATGAAACCACGCTTCTTTAGTTCGTAGTCTAACTTTTTATACCATTGGCGTCCGGCCTGTTTTAGTCCGTATAGGGCCTTTTTTAAGACACATTCTTTTTCTCGATATATTCTGCGATATATTTTTCTAAATATTCTGGCTTCTTCATTACTATGCGTTCTTCTAGATGCCCATTTAGGTACGCTGTAGTGACGTCTAATTGATGCAATTTAAGGTTTTCTTGTACGGCGGCATTAGTCTAAGGGAACTTAGTTTTGCAACTGGAGCCCATGTTTCGTTATAATATACACCTGGTCGTTGCAAAAAACCGCGTGCAACAAGTCGAGCCTTTTTGATGTCTCCTTTGTCTTTTAGTATGATTTTGAAATCTACTATATTCTTTTCATTTTCTTTATCTTTTATTTCCCATGTACCATTTTTTATGTGAGCTCTAATTTCTGATTTTATAGCTTCATGCCATTCTTTGTCTAATTTGTCGACTTCACACATGTAGGTTAGCTCATCAAGATTGCTTTCGCAAAAATTTGACATTTCTTGATATTCGTCTGATGTTTGCTCCTGATGTTCGGTCGTCTAACCAAACAGGTGGATTTCGATTTCGAATGGGTCTCTGAGTTTCTCTACCGTTTTCTGGTTCATTTTCGCTTTGCGCGTTTACTTCGATTTCGGATTCTCCACCTTGATAAGATTCGGTTTCGTGGATATCATGATTTTCCGAAATTTCTTCTTCATATTATTATTATTATTATTATTATTATTATTATTAATCAACAAACAGTAAGTTTACAGATTGTGTAAAGCTATGTTAAGTGCCTTATGAGCAGGCTCTTAAAAGTAAACTTGGTATAGCAAAAGTCAAATCCCAAAGAAAAAGAAAAATTATTTAACTCCGAAAGTGTCCGCCTTATAGGAGCATTCATCGCATAAACTGTTCTAGCAAAACCCACATAAAACATCTCGTTACCACGAAGGATCCGTGAAGGTACATTAAAACTAATTTTCATGAGCAGGTATGAGCAATCGATTAAGCTATTAATAATATCATAAACAACGCACATTGACAGCAGTGAGCGTCTTGACTCTAGTGGCATGAGACTAATGAGCAAACAACGAGAACGATAGGGTGGGATCGGTTCCAGAAAGTACAACCGCCGCAGGGCGAAACGTACGAAATCCCTCTGGAGTGACTCCAATCTCCTAATATGAACGGCATGAAAAGGCCTCCAGATAAATACTGCATATTCTTTAAATTCATCGACCTTTTTAAGCGCAACATTCGAAAAACCATACGATGTTGGAAGATTGAAAACGAGTCTACCATAGGAGGTATAGTGACACTTAGCAATGTTAAGAAATAGGCGATTACGTTCGCACCACTGAAACAAGTTGTCAAGCTCGCCCTGTAGGACGAAAGAATCTTCTAAGGACTTAATTTCAGAATAAATTTTTAAGTCATCCGCGTAGAGAAGAAACTTACATTTTGAGAAGCAAGAGGAAATATCATTAATAAACAGAATAAACAGCAAGGGACCGAGGACGCTTCCCTGGGGAACCCCAGAGGAAGCTACGAAGGAATAAGAAGACGCACCGTCGAGGCGAACGACACAACGTCTTTTGCATAAATAGGATGATATCCACCTCAAGAATAGAGAGTGGAATCCTAGTACTTCCAGTTTAGCTAAAAGAACTCTATGGGATACTCTGTCAAATGCCTTTGAAAAGTCCGTGTAAACCGCATCAATCTGAAATCCTTTTTGAAAAGAATCCAGGCAATCTTCGGTGAACACTGCTAAATTAGTGAGCGTAGATCTGCCCGGAACAAATCCATGCTGTTGAGGACAAAGCAAGTGTTTTACCTCAAAGTATATTTTATCCTTAATTATGCACTCAAACAATTTCGACACAGTGGTTATTTTGGAAATAGGCCTATAATTTTCAATGTTGCTTTTATTGCCGCTCTTGAAGATAGGCGTGATAAAAGTTAATTTCCAAGCATCTATAAAAATGCCAGAAGACAGAGACTTATTAAAAATATGCAGTAACGGAGCAATCAGAGAAGAGCAATTTTTCAATAACACAGCAGAAACACCATCTGCGTCAGTTGTAGTTGACATCTTAAGCAGCCTTATGCCATTAGCAATGTCTAATTCTGTCAAGCTTAACTTTCCAAAGTTGATGGAAGTAGCGAAGCTTGACAGAATCTCATCGGGAATGACATCACTAGCGTTGTCTGAGATATAATTAGAGGAAAAATAATTTCCAAACAGATTAGATGCATCAGATAAGGAGTTAGCTGAAACCCCCCTAAGATGCACAGATGTAGGTATATCTGAGCATTTTTTCTTCGATTTAATATAATTCCAAAAAGATTTTGGGTTACATTTAATGTTACCTTCAACGCTTCGAGTATAACGGCGATATAGCAATCTATTAAGCTTGTTGAACTTAGCTCGATAATATATAAAACGCCTGCGAAAATGCTCATTATTAGTCAATTTATGCTTTTTAAAAAACTTATTCTTTAAATTCTTTACTCGTTTAAGCTCTTTTGAAAACCACGGTCTTTTATTGGTTTTTGTATTAAGCATTGGGATGTGACTTCTGCAAATATCAAGTATTGTTGCCTTAAAAATATCGAAGCAGCCAGTAACATCCAAGTTTCCCAAAAGCCCAGGCCAATCCAAATCAAACAAGGTATTCAAATCAAGAAAGTTACAGCCAGAATAGTTAAACGCAACTGGCTGCAAGCCAGATGGTAATTCAAAATATTGATAAAATTCTACCTCCAAGACCAACGGATTATGATGTTGATTTGGGGGTGAAATGAAACTAGCTGCCGCCATTAGTAGTATAGGCCTCCTTTACTTCTTTGGCCGAGGCTGAAGATCCTCTCGAAAAAAATCAAAAGGTCGAACTGCAACATTGGCGGGCCACATATTCGACTTGAAAACTTTATTATAATGTGCTTGCGGCACACCAAGCTTAAAATTGGCGTATCTCATGGTGCTTGGATCAGCACCACTTGGACCAAGCTTATAACACAATAACAAGCTATGGTTAATATCCGCACGATTAGCCACATAAGCAATTATGTCATCCGACGTTACAGTGGCTACAAACGATGATAAGTGCAGCCATTTGCGACGAACAATTACACCCAGCTGCGTTTCAACATTAGAGCCGATAATACGATGATTACGCTGATTATATTTTTTATGTCGCCTATTAGCAGCAATAGACCACTGTGCATTATCTGTTAGCCCTTTATCAGTTGCACTTTTAGCTTGTATATTGTCAACATTAACAATTGGCGAATTGCCCACGGCAGAGCCAGAAACAGCATTCTCAACACTATCATTAGCAGTAGCAGAACTACAAGCAGCATGCATAGAATCACCATCAGTTTCAGCAGTGTTGGTATCAGCAGTAGCAGAGCCACGAATGCTATCAGCTGTACTTCCAGATGAGTCGGTGGTAGCAGCGTTAGCAACAACAATCGTGTTGGCTTCAAAAGTAGTCAACCCAGTATTGCTTTCGCTCTCATTTGAAATTTTGAGTACAGGCAAATTAGCATAAGCAGTACCAATATCAGTGTTAGCATTGTTCTTATTGTTGTTTTTATGCACATTAGAGCTTGATTGCTCATTATTTAACTTGTTAGCACTAACGCGGGTGGGCCGCCTTTGTACACTGTTTTGCCGAGCAACAACATTGTCACCGGCTTTGGCTTTTGTTGTTAGTCGTGTAACCCGCTTATTTTCATTTGCACTGGGAGCCAGGGGAATAGCTCCATCACCCACAGAGTCAACGAACTCTGATAAAACACTTTTTATTTTTTCTAAGTCAGCAATCGCGATCAAGACTTTATCTTTAAGTGCACGGGTGACACTACAATTATCACAAAGAGACATTTTGCACACAAAAAAAGCAATAAAAAGCAGTAAAAATGCAATTTAAACGGAGCAGAGATAAAACACGTCCGCTCACTTCGACGTTAACTCGAAGGTGGGTTTGGTATAGAGCGTGGTGCAAACTCAATGTCTGCACTATATTTGTTTTTATTTTCTTTTTGTGGCTCAACCCAATCTATGCCAGTTTGATTTTCTATTTTGGACCTACAGAGGAGATTTTCGTATTTTCCTGATTCGTTAGCATGCATCTGGTAATGCATTTTGTCAATTATTGTGACATCTCTACTTATTACAATTTTTTCTTTATTTGGTAAATATATACGAAAGCCTTTTGCATTTTGTGCGTAACCAACAAAAACACCTTCTATGCCTTTGGTGTGAACTTACCCATTCTGTGCTTGTTTAATACGAACGCTTTGCTACCAAAAATGTGTAGGTGGTTTCCGGAGGGCACACGTCCGGCCCATTTTTCATGTGGTGTGCTGCCTTTTAGAGCCTTCGCAGGACTTCTGTTAAGTAAATAGTTGGCAGTATATACCGCCTCTGCCCATAATTTTAGTGGTATGTTTCCCTCTATCATCAAGCAACGCGCTTTATCCAGCAGCGATCTATTTTTTCTTTCGCTTTGCCCGTTTTGTTGTGGCGTGTATGGTGCAGTCAGCCGTCTTTTAATGCCTTTTTCTTTTAGGTAAGAATCAAAATTGCGATTGCAGTATTCTGTGCCATTATCAGATTGCAAATTTTTAATTTGTTTATTGTGAAAGTTTTCTACTTCATTTTGGTATTCTTTAAACTTTTCCAGTACTTCGTTTTTATGAACGATAAAATATATACAGCAATATTTTGTGAAGTCATCTAGGAATGTGACGAAATATCTGGTTCCACCTAAAGAATCGACATTTATAGGGCCACATACATCGCTATGGATTATCTCCAATGGCTGGCTTGACTTTATGCCTTCCAAGGAAGTAAACGGTAATCGGGTCATCTTACCTTTTATGCAGACTTCGCATTTTGGTAAATTTTCGTTGCCTATTATCACACCTTTTATGAGGTTGTTCTTCGCTGCCATTTTTAAGTCGTTTTCATTTAGGTGTCCTAGTTTTCGATGCCACAATTCAATGTTGCTTTTAGTAGTGTGTATAATTTTTGCCTTTTATGTTTTTGTGTAATAAAGGCCGTTCTCTTTTTCAGCGATAAGTGTGGTAAGACCACGCTTGTCTTTGATAAACGCTTTATCATTTGTAAAAATAACGCTGTTCCCCTTTTCAGTAATTTTTGCCACAGACAATATGTTTGTTGTTAGTGTGGGTACGTATAGGGTGTCGAGTAAATTATATTTCTCGTTGTTTATGTTGAGTGAAACCTTACCTTTCCCTTCGATACTCACGGTGTGTCTATTTGATGCTAACTTCAGTGATCCAGTTTCAGCGCTAAGTGTGTCGAAGTTGCTTTCTTCCGAACACATATGGGAAGTGCACCAGCTGTCCAAACACCATGTGCCTGTGCACCAGCTGTCCAAACACCATGTGCCTGGGGAGGTTATGTTCATGCATGTGGATGTTATTTTGAAGCTTTTCCCGACATTTTTGCTGAGTTTCTTTTTACTCCAACAATTTTCTATCGAATGACCTTTTTTTTGCATGATTTACAATAAGTTTCTTTATTTTTCTTTCTTACATAGAATGCGCCTTCACTATTTTGATTACCTTTCCTCGCATCGTTTTCTTCAATAATTTTTACTTTCAGCTCTTCCGGACTAGGAAGTGAATCCCTGGATTCAATAGCTATTCTGAAATTTTCGAAAGTTGACGGGAGACTGTATAGCATCATAATGCTTAGCAATTCGGAGTTGATTTTTATGTCCATGTCTGCCAATTTGTCCACAATATCTAGGAAGTTGTTTAGGTGCTCTCTTGCATCATCTGTAGTTGCAGCTTTTTTCAGTATTAGCTGTTTTAGTAGAGTTGCTTTTCGCGCAGGACCAGTGCTCTGGTAGGTTGCTTTTAATTTTTCCCATACTTAGGTTAGGTTAGGTTACGAGGGTTAGACCGAAACACAAGGTTACGGCCCGACACTTAGGCCACCAGTGGGCCCGTTGTGATACCCTATACGGACTCGAAAACAAGAGAGTCCCTTCCTCGCCTATACATGATGATGATTGAACCACTTCGTGGAGACAATGAATTTAGCTAGAGCCTTGACCTCACATCTAGAGACTTCAGAAAGGTCTACTAGAAATGGTCGATACATCTACAACTGCGACAGTAGTCGAAGGTTGTCGCTCCCAATCTGATACCGTGAGTGCCAATTGGGCAGTCCCATACTTGCTTTGATGTTGAACATCCTTTTACTTGCTTAAGCTCGTGCGGTGAAATTAGTAATAGAATTTCGGCTTTTGCCATCATATCCTTTTGTTGAATGCTGTTTGTTTATTTACGCCGCTTACGTAATCCCATAATTCGCCTTTTATTAGGACTGCTTGTGCCTGAAGACACCACGTGTCATAGTTGTCTTTTGTGAGTGCCTCGATGCGGTGATGCGTGGAAGTAGCCATTTTTGTGTTTAAAGCCCAAACCTTGCTCTTCTACCAATTGTTGGATATAAGGGCAATAATAAACTAGACTATATTTCCAATCAATATAGTAAATATATTTATTTGTTAATTTATATTTATACAAGCGTCTGTTCGGATGCTGCGGTTTGCAACAGTTGAACTGGTCAACATCTCGCTATGCTCTTTAACGGCGAGCATTTTCGCTTCATTATGAAGGTGATGCTCAGGAGACATAAGAAGACACCCAGTGGCGGTACGAAGGGCGATGTTCTGGCAGACCTGTCAGCTAGCCCCGGCGACCATATTGGCGTCACGTAGCTCAGTACCGGCTGACCAATTGCTTTATATGTAGCTAGTAACGTTTCTTTGTCTTTACCCCAAGTGCTGCCAGCTAGCGACTTCAGGATTTTGTTACGGCTTTGGACTTTATTGGCAATTGCGGTTACATGAGCTCGTCTAATTCCACGAGCACTGCTAACAACAACAACAACGTCTAATTCCATGTTCACTTGCGTTGTCCAGGTTTCTCCCGACGAAGAATTCGGACACGGCTGGGAGGTATTAGTTTATGGGTGAGCAGAGTTCTTTAACGGAGGGGCCTGTTGCCAGGATCGTACAATCGTCGGCGTAAGAGACGCTCGAGACACACTCTGGTGGGGGGAGAAGTTTCGGTACATAATAGTTAAACAGAAACGGGGATAGGACACCACCCTGTGGCACCCCTTGTTTAACTATTCTGGGTTTTGATCTGGCGCCTCTGAATTCAACCGACGATTGACGACCACTCAGGTAGTTGGCAGTCCAACGTTTAAGACAGGGGGGAAGGGACGAGTTGTTGTTGTTGTTAGCAGTGCTTCGCCCTGCCCAAAGGGCCAGAACACTCCTAGTCGTCATCGTGGCTCTTCTAACGGAAGTCCAAGGAAACGCGCTGTTTCAACAGGGTTGGACCAAAGTGATAGGGGAGTTAGAAGAGTATGTTCCGAAGAACACGAAAAGAGATGTTGCGTGTCATGGGGGGCCATACCGCATGCAGGGCATGTGTTCGGTATGGTAGGGTTCAGCCTGGACAAATAGGAGTTCAGCCTATTGCAATATCCAGACCGAAGTTGAGCCAGCATGACTCTAGTCTCCCACGGAACGACACGTTCTTCCTCAGCAAGAACGGGTGGTTGGCCACCAATAACGGGGTTCACAGGCCGGGATCTGAGGGATCTGTCCACCGACTCAGTGTGGAGGTCCTTTAGGGCCCGCCTATGGTCCCGCAGATCAAACGGCAACGAGATGTGATGCCGGATCTCATCACAATGCTTTCGGAGATCTTTTCTTATGTCTCTAGGGGGCGGAGTTACATCCAATAGCTGTCGATTTGGATGACTGGGTCGGTGACAGTTCAGAAGGAACTGCCTACTTAAAAGTTTCCCATGCTCGCGAACGTTGAGCATTTGAGCCTCCTGGTGAAGATGAGACTCAGGAGACATAAGCAAACAGCAAGTCGCAATTCTGATGGCGGTGTTTTGGCAGACCTGCAATTTCCTCCAGTTGGTGTCCTGAAGGTTAGGCGACCATATGGGCGCAGCATAATCAATACCCGGTCGGCCAATAGCCTTATAGGTGACCAGCAACGTTTCTTTGGCTTTGCCCCAAGTACTGCCGGCCAGTGACTTGAGGATCTTGTTGCGGCTTTGTACCTTTGAAGCTATTGCGGTGGCATGATTAGCGAAGGTGAGGCTATTGTCGAATGTAACCCCTAGAATTTTAGGGTGGTTGACAGTAGGTAGTGGAACACCATCTACGTGGACATTCAACTCCTGCCCCATCTGCGCATTCCACGTGGTAAATAACGTCGCCGTAGATTTAGTCGGGGACAGAGTCAGGTTCCGCTCTGTGAAGAAGCGGGAAAGATCGCGCAGGTAGTCGTTTAGTCTGGTACAGAGTTCGTCCGTGGCTGGGACGAGTCTTCAAGGTCTTTCATTAGTTGTGCATGGTTGACCGTGTCAAGGGCTTTGGCTAGGTCAAGCGCAACTAGCACTGTCCTGTGGTTTAATCCGCCCCTATCTGAGTGGTTATGGCGTTCAGCGTGGTGGTGGTGCTGTGATTTTTGCGAAATCCATGCTGATGTTCGGCGAGCCGCAGGTTTGCGGTGAAATATGGTAACAAGATAGATTCCAACACCTTCACTACTGGCGAGAGGAGAGATATCGGGCGATATGACTCCCCTACGGCAGCTGGCTTGCCAGGCTTTAGTAGTGGGACCACCTTTGCCTGTCTCCATCTCTCAGGAATGACAAAGGTGGACAGCGAAAGGTTGAAAATGTGTGTAAGGTATCTTATGGCTTCGCGCCGAGGTGTTTCAGCATCAGCATGGAAATGCCATCGGGGCCAATGTATTTGGTGTTCTTAGATCTCCGAATAGCCTCATGAACTTCTGTTGTGGAGATGGCAATGGGTGCATCGCTGTTTTTGTGTTTATGCGCTTCCCTGGTGGCTCGGCTCTTTGTTCAACGGAGGATGCATTACAAATTGTCGGCAGAAGGCGCTAGCGCATCTTTTAGGCTTCGACTGAACCTTATCACCGAAGGCGATGGATATTTTGTCGTTAGGTTTAGTCGGGTTGGACAAAGATTCACCCTCCCAGTCGGCTTTATTGAAGTTGCTGTATGTGCGCTTCTCAGCGGTGACAAAGTCGGTGGGGCGATCGATAGAGAGCACTAAAGGTAGGTAGTCTAAAGCAAGCGTCAGCATCGGTCACCATTCAACGCAGTTTATAAGGCCTGCGCTGACTATGGGGAAGTCTGGCGAGCTAGAGCAGTTTACCGCCACTCTAGTGGGGGTATCCCCATTTACCTTGCAGAACGTCGAATCGTCTATTTGGTCAGCCAGCTCCTGTCCCCTACCATCGGCCTGCAAGCTGGAGTGCCACAGGTCATGGTGTGCGTTGAAGTCACCAAGGATGACGCGATTCTCGCCCTTGAGTAACGCACGAATGTCGGGGTGGTAATCCCTGGGACAGCAGGTGACAGGAGGTATGTAAATGTTTATGATTTCAAGGTCGACATCGCCAGATCTTGTACCTCCTCGAGAAGAGAACTAACTTAGTTTTCTCAGGGTTTACTTCCAAGCCAGGGGCCGTGGCCCAGGAGGATATTTTGGATGGTACCCCTTCCATTAAGTTGCAGAGGGTTTGCAGGAATTTCCCTCTCACAATGACCTCCCTGAACTTGGCAAGGCAACTTTTACTTAGCAATAAACAAACTATTGGGTAATTTGCCGTAAATTATACGTGATTTTTATTTTATTTTATTTATTTATTTTATACAGTCTTGTAGACCTAAATTATTTGTATATCTATGAGATCATTATCTAAAAGGTGGCGCTTTACAATAATTATACAGTAATTTCTTAAATTTATTGATATTTGGCATTGTTTTATTTCACTTGGAAGAATGATGTATTCTCTCAGTCCTTCGTAGTAAATATTTTTCTTTTCGAACTCCGATCGTACTGCTGGCAGGCGAAAGTTGTTTCTGTTTCTTGTCTGGTAATCATGAACCTCTGTTGTACATCAATTGATGTTGTTGTTGTTGTTGTTTTAACAACAAAATCACTCCCCGAAGGTTTTGGGGAGTGTTGTCGAAATAACAGTCCTTGGCCGGATATGAATCCGGTACGCTCCGGTACTCCCTTGCGGTACTGCCCGACTGTCGTGGGAGCGATTTGATATGACCAGTGCAACCTTCTAGGTCATGTCATCCCTCCTCCCGAAAGGAAAGAGAAGATGGGTAATGAGAGGTGGGAGGCATCATATCCGTAGATCAACCATCGAGTTGCACATCATTACCTTTGTGCATATTGGTCGCCTCTTACGACCGGTATGCCTACCGCGGGCATATTCTAGGCCCCAACCCGCAGGGGCTTACATCAATTGATCGTTTAAATATTCTGGCAGATTTCCAATTTTTATGTTATGTATAAATTTTAACGTATAGTATATGATGAGTCCTTTCACACTTAGCCAATTTAAGCTGCAAACATTACCATTCCTCAGTTTTCATGTATGCTTACCCAAGGGCGGATCCAGGATTTTTTGGGGGGGGGGGGGGGGGGGGGGAAGGAACGCCCATCATGCAAAAAAATCAACAACTGAAATATGCTTATTTTATCTTCACAAGTACACGGATATTAAGAACTTACATCAAAGTCAAAATAATAAAAAACAGCATTTCTGTTTAGTAATAGCAGTTTTATTATATTCCATCCATGATTACATGTTTAATAAAGACAGTTTTCTTCTGTGTTTCCTGGTGAAAACGTCCAAAACTTCATCAGCCTTCATTTGTGCCGCAATATCTCCATGGATATGCATTAAAGCCAATCCATTCAAACGCTCTTCTGTCATGCTGTTTCGAAGATATGATTTTAATCGGCGTAAGGTAGAAAAAGATCGCTCGGCAGTGCTGGTTGTCACTGGAAACGTGCACAGCAATTGACAAAGGGTTCTAATATTTGGCAGCATCGTGGCTCGTTTGTAGGCATCTGCTGGAGTTTCTGGTATATTTTCAGTCATCTGTTGCCAAATTTTTAGCTCTCCCTTCAAAGCTAAAAAACAAGGAAGATCTTCTGTATAAACTTCAGCACCTTGCAAAACATTATCTAAATCTTCGTCGTTAAAGTTATGCGACAGCAACTTTTGCAACTGTCCGATTCTTTGTAGAGGAGCGCTAGGGAACCTGGTTGACATTTCACTCAACATGAAGTCTAGAGTTGGAATATAAACTGAAAGTCGGTAATATTCTTCAACTGATTCAGTCTGAATGTTTGATCGATTGATTTGACGACCGGTGGTTCTACGGACTGTGATTTCTGTACCAAGTTCATTTGCAATGGCCTCAGCCTGGTCGAACAGTTTTTTAAATGTGTCATTGCTAGATTCACGCTGCCTCTGCAAACTTGCTGTGGTCGTAGTAATAAGCTGAACTGCAGAAAGTATGTCAATATCTTTGGCTTGAAGCGATCGAGATAAGGGCAGGGTTATTCCTAAAATATCTGATAGGATCACCAAGCTTATTAGGAATTCTGACGAAGTTATGGACTGCAGCAAAGAAAATGGCAGTACAGAATTTGTTCTGCTCCCATATTGCTGATCAGCCATTTTTTGTAATATTGGAGGGAGACATGGCAACACGTCCATAAAGGTCAAAACCGCTTCATGCCTCCCAACCCATCTTGTCTCACACATTTTTTTTAACATATTTTGTTTGTCTTGTGGCAGATTAGATTGTATTTCTTCTCTAAGAAGATGTATTCGTTTGGCCGATTCACGGAAGAAAGTGGCAGTACTTGCTATAGCCCCTACTGCATTTCTTACACTGGGTACGGTGCAGGCTGAGCTAATAGCCAAGTTAAGCCGGTGGCTTGCGCAGTGGGTAAAAAAGGCTAAGGGCTGAACATTTAATATACGTGCCTGAACACCGTTTAGTTTGCTGCTCATGTTTGCTCCTCCATCATAAACTTGACCACGGCACATTTTAATGTCAAGGTCATGCTTTTCTAATGCATTCAGAATAGATGTGCAATGCTTTCACCAGTGGTTTCGACAACTTCAATGAACATAAGAAAATCTTCCTTTATTTCGATTTCATCCACATCGAAATAGCGAATACTAATTGATAACTGTTCACAAACGGAAACATCTGTGGTCTCATCAGCCATAATGGTAAAATATTTGGATTTTTTATTTTTGGTCACTATTTTATTGCTGGTCAACTCGCCACAGCATTCAATTAAGTCATTTTGTGTTGACTTACTTATATACGAAGCATTTTTAGCGCTATGTCTTATATGTTCCTTAAGTATTTCATCCCCAGCATCGATTCGAAATTTGAGCAAGGCTCTAAAGTTTCCTTCCCCATGTTTAGAAGAGCTTTGCAAGTCTAATTCGCCGTCATCTCTGTGACCTCTCAAAGGTATGTTTTGCCTTCCACAAAATATCACTGTCTTTATAATGGGAATCAGTTTTTTACGATTATTTTCGATTATTTCCCTTTCCTGGGATCTCATTTGGTCAACTAAATCTAACAATTTTCCCTCCATCACCATCAAAAAATTTTGGGATGCTACCATGTTCGCTTTGTGGTAATTCGTGTTCTCATGGTGTGCGATCGTCTCAATTGCCTTTTTATATTTTACTAGTGGTTCCGACACCAGTCTTCCCAGCTTCACATCATTTGTACCCGCTTCACGTCGACCAAAGAGCACACACACTTTGCATAATCCGCCACCAGCAATTTTCCTATATGCTAGCCATTCATGGTCCCTTAACCAGCTTTTTTGAAAAGACCGGTTCTTTTTTCCCTCTCTCTTCAGTGGAAACTTAAATTCTGCAGTAGGTTGCCAGGTATACTTCAACCACTGGTACCGTTCCTCATCAGAAAGCCCGCCTTGCCTGCCGAGTAGAGAACCTAAAATCATAAATGGATTAGACAATGCAGCAAAATTGAACGTAATTTATAAAAAGGAGAGAAAGGTAAATCTTGGCTTATAGTACAATGGTGCGTTTCAACCTAAAATAACATGTGATAATATTTTAATATCGTGTTCATTAGACTCGGCCAAACAAAAAAAATAATTTGGGTGTGGTTGCTGAGTGACCTTGCTCAATCCCGACTCTTGCGTCCTCTTTCGTACACTCTGGGCAACGAGGGCTTCCTAGGCTCGCGGCAGAAAGAGAGGGAGCCCCGGTGGGGCCACTCTGGCGTATTTGGTTTAAGGGCTCACCGAGGTCTTTTTCGCAGCGTCTGTTCACCAGGAGGTGCGGTGGCAAGCGGGCGTCTGTCTTGGATCAAGCGGCTCGCTATATAAATGTGTAAATTTACTTCAAAACCCCGAAAAAGGGTTGTGCGCTGGGTTTGGGACCAGCCACGTAAAAACCAACACCAATGAAACCAAAACCCCTTTCCGGGGAAGGATCCGCTGCCCGACTGGTTGATGTCCTCACAAACGCAAAGGCTGACATCACCGCCCCGCAGGAAATACGATGGACGGGACAAGGAAAGACGACCATCGAACCTTGTGACGTATACTACAGTGGCCAGACACACAGCAAATCGCGTGGTGTAAGACTACTAGCGTTCACCCCTGTGGACGAGCATTTCGCTGCGATCCGCATCAAGGCGAGGTTTTTCAACAAACATTTATCTGCGCCTATGCGCCGACCCTAGCTCCACCTAATCATGTATAGCTCAGGAATAAATTGAGCAATTCCAAAACCATTAATAACTTTTGTAATAATCTATCGATTTTCTTGGATGAAAGCTCATTTGTTTTGTAATAAAACCAGGGTTCGAATTAGCACGCACGTGTGCAGCACATTTGTATATTTTTCGCTCTTACACATGTGCTACCAGAAAAATTTTGTAGCACACAGCTCACGTTTGTGCTGATACGAATTAGGCACATGCACACGTGTGTGCTTTTATATAAAATATTTATGCACGAACTCTCGTGCTGAGTGTAGAAAAACCTTTCAGTTGTACAAGTTATCACAAGTTTCTTCCCACAAATGTCATTAACCAAATGTCACAGTTGTCTTCCTAGCCTTCGCCTAGGTCAATCACATTCAGCCAAATTACGACAGCACGCCACCTCATGCAACTGGCTGGATCAGCAGAAATGCGATCACACGGTATGATCGCATATCGTTGTTGGCACACTTTGCTGTGCCAGCAAAACAATAGCTATTGCTATCGTCTGTGGTCATTGCGCTATGACAACATCACAAGTGCTACAATTCTCTTCATCATGTTTAGCTGCATCAGCAAAAGCAGCTATTACAACATCATCAAGTAAACATCGTTAGCGCAACGATTGTGTCAACATCACTAACCGCCAGCAGAGCAGCAGCAGCGTTATTCAACGTCGTGGGTTAGCTGGACAGTTAGGGTAACTATTAAGTTTAGTTTTAGAAAGAACTCAATAAAGAACACGTGCGAAAAAGCACAATTGGCGCCCAACGTGGGGCCTGGAAAACACTAATCATTTTTGATCCTAAGGGACAAATAATAACTACAAACAATTAGAAGGATTCGAAACAAACATCCTGAAGCATCCTGGTGAATACGTGGTGAATACGAAGTCAATGATAACAACCGCAAGCAACAACGGAAGGAGTAAAATCAAGAATTAAGCTAGGATATAAGTATGAAGAGGTAAGTGAAGTGCTCTAAAAGAATTAGTGAAAGTGCAAAACTGAAATTTAAAAAAAAAAAAAAAAATTAAATTAATAAAAAAATAGGTGCTAAATAAACCTGTGTCCTTTGTGAAATTTTTTAAGAAAATCTTTGAATGGTAAACGACCGAGGTGTTGGAGAATAAACCTGTGTCCTTTGTGAAATTTTTTAAGAAAATCTTTGAATGGTAAATGACCGAGGTGTTGGAGGACCTCTTTAAGAATTTAAATTTAGCGGCAAACAGACAAAATATAATGAATACAGAACAAGTTAGCGAGATAGTAAAGGCAGAGGTCAGGAGAGCTTTAGCCGAACAGAAAACGGAGTTTGACAGAAGACTTCTTGCTTTACAGAATCAAGTAACAATAAACAAACCTAAGGTAGAAAAATATAGTAGGGTAACAATCAACCCCCTAACTACCTGCGACATTACGCTAGACGCGATAAAGTCCCTTCCGGAATTTTTCGGCCACCAAGGCACGTACGTATCCTGGCGGGAAGCCGCACATAATGCCTACGAATTATTTAGGAGGTACGATGGCAGTGAACGCCACTACCAAGCCGTTACTATTATTAGAAACAAAGTGAGAGGTGCTGCCGACGCAGTACTTTCTTCTTTTAACACAGTGCTTAACTTTAGCGCTATAATCTCCAGACTTGACTTTACTTACGCGGACAAACGGCCGATATACTTAATCGAGCAGGAATTATCCACCCTGAGACAGGGATCAATGACATGCCTAGAATTCTACGATGAGGTAGAAAAGAAGCTAACTTTGTTGGCAAATAAGACAATTATGTCTTATGAGAGTGGTGTTGCAGACACTATAAATGAGAAATATAGGGCCGATGCACTCAGAGTATTTATATCAGGTTTAAGGAAACCACTATGTGATATCCTGTTCGCATCTAGGCCATCTGACCTCCCATCCGCCCTGGCTTTGGCACAAGAGGTAGATGCCAACAATGAGCGTTACGCTTTCGCAATGAATTTCGCGAACAGATTTCAGGAAAAACCTGGCGGAAATCAGAATCCGGCCAATCAAAAGACACCTAACTACGATCACGGTGTGGGTCATAAAAACCCGCATTTTTCAGTAAGCAAACAAAATAAACAGGCCAGTCGTCCACAGAATTATGGAAATACCCAAAAACCATTTACCAGTAGTAATTATTCCGGCCAAAGGCGCATTGAGCCTATGGAAGTAGATCCCTCCATATCCCAATTTAAAAACCAAACAAGTAATCCCAGCCACGAACAATACGGTAAGCCGCAAGGGAACGGGCAAAAACGTGTAGCGAACTCAGGGCGGTACACAGGACCCAAAATACAGCGCGTAAACCATCTTACCGACGAGCGGGAGTCGCAAAATGAAGAAACATACAATAACGAAGCCGAGCAGGCAGCCGACAACATCGAATCCGATGAGGTTAATTTTTTAGGGCAAAGTCCCTCCTTCCTTGGATTTCAAGGTCAATAGGAGGAAAGGAAGTCAAGCTCCTTGTTGACACGGGGGCGTCAAGGAGCTATATCAGGCCCCTTCCAGGGCTGAAAGGAATAAAACCAGTAGGAAACTCATTTTTAGTAAAGTCTATTCATGGAGTTACCCCCATCAAACATAAATGCAAGGTTAAAATTTTTGGGACAATAGCAGAATTTTTTCTATTACCTAATCTTACTTCATTTGACGGTGTAATTGGCCTTGACTTATTGAACAAGGTACACGCGTCTATTAATTTAAAAACAAACACAATAACACATGATTTTGGTAAGGAGATTATACTATTTGTATCTAGCGAGGATGTTAGTCACTTGCGACTGCAAGCAGAAAACGTCCCACAAAATCTAGAAGAAGCATTCTCGAAAATGATTGGTAGCATAAATGGGGTTTTTGCAGACCCCAACGAAGCACTACCATACAACACAAACGTAGTAGCAACGATTCGCACTACAAACGAAGACCCCGTGTATTCAAGGCTATACCCTTACCCATTGGGCGTCTCAGATTTCGTGAACAAAGAAATTCAAGAACTGCTAGCAAACGGCATCATTCGGCCATCCAGGTCACCATATAATAACCCCATATGGGTGGTGAAAAAGAAAGGCCTTGACGAAACTGGGCAAGAAAAAAAGCGGATGGTTATAGATTTTCGAAAGCTCAACGAAAAAACCATCAGCGATAAATATCCAATCCCGGATATCACGGGAATTTTATCGAATCTAGGTGGAAGTAAATTTTTTACTACCCTTGATTTGAAATCTGGTTTCCATCAGATCAACCTGCTGGAACGGGACAGAGAAAAAACAGCATTTTCCGTAAAAAATGGAAAGTATGAATTTTGTAGATTGCCATTCGGTCTAAAGAATGCTCCCAGCATTTTCCAGAGGGCAATTGACGATGTGTTGAGAGAACACATAGGAAGAAAATGCTTCGTCTATATGGATGATGTCATTATATTTTCCCAAAACGAGGAACAACATTTAGATGATGTGGAAGTGATTTTGAGAAGTTTATTTGAAGCCAACATGAGAGTGTCGGCGGAAAAATCAAAATTTTTCAGAACCGAAGTAGAATTCCTGGGTTTTTTAGTTTCACAGGGCGGAATCAAGACGTGCCCAGATAAAGTGGATGCCATCAGGAATTTTCAGGAGCCCACTACTCTGAGGGGGCTAAGATCATTTTTGGGTTTAGCGGGGTACTACCGCTGTTTCATTAAGGATTTCGCTAAAATAGCAAAGCCACTTTCAAATATAATGAGGGGTGAATATGGCCGAGTTACTGCTTCACAGTCGAAAAAAATCGAAATTGATTTGACTGACGAACAGAAAAAAGCCTTCACTACCTTAAAGGAAATACTAGCATCAGAGGAGGTGACACTAACCTACCCTGATTTTAATAAATCGTTTGATTTAACCACGGATGCATCGTCGCATGCAATAGGTGCTGTCCTGTCACAAGAAGGGAAACCTATAACAATGATATCCCGTACTTTGACCAGTAGTGAGGAACATTTTGCCACAAACGAAAGAGAGCTGTTGGCCATCGTTTGGGCACTTAAAACCCTTAGAAACTACCTGTACGGCGTAACAGATCTTAAGGTTCATACAGATCACCAGCCGCTCACTTTTGCGGTTTCAGACAGAAACCCAAATTCAAAAATTAAAAGATGGAAAGCCTTCATAGATGAATGTAACGCGAAACTAATTTACAAACCTGGTAAAGAGAATGTAGTCGCAGATGCGTTGTCTAGGCAACATATGAACGCCCTGGATAACATGAGTACTGAAACAATTCATAGCGAAGTCTCGTCAACCAACACGATTGAGAGGACTCATAAACCAGTGAACTGCTTTCGTAATCAGATACTAGTAGAAGAAGGCATAGAACAAGGAAAAAGAACGTTTATAATTTTTGGAAAAAAAACTAGACATCTAATCTCGTTCAAGAGTAAAGAGGATTTAATAAGCCTCCTACAAGAAGCGGTAAAAGTGGATGTTGTTAACGCAATATACTGCGACTTACATACACTAGCACAATTTCAGGACAAACTGGTCGAACTTTTTCCAACAGTCAAATTTAGACATACGGAAAAATTTGTCATCGACATAACAGACCCGAACGAGCAGCAAGAAATTATCGCTGCCGAACATAATCGGGCACATCGAGCGCCCCAGGAGAACGTTAAGCAAATATTGGAAGACTATTTTTTCCCCAAAATGGAGAGAAAAGCCAAACAATTTGCCTCTAACTGCCACACATGCTCTCGGGCGAAGTATGATCGCCATCCTAAAAAGCAACTTATTGCTCAGACGCCCATTCCTACATATTGTGGAGAGATCCTTCACATCGACATATTTTCAACGGGCTCCAAGTATTTCTTAACTTGCATTGACAAGTTTTCAAAGTTTGCTATAGTACAGTCCTTAAAGTCCAGGACAATAGTAGACGTAAAGCCACAGCTTCTTCAGCTAATCAACATGTTTTCAGGTACAAAAACTATTTACTGTGACAATGAAAAGTCACTGAATTCTAATAGTATCAAATCCATGCTCAAGAATCATTTTAATATTGACATCGCGAATGCCCCACCCCTTCACAGTACATCAAATGGCCAGGTGGAGCGATTCCATAGCACACTGATAGAAATATCGCGATGCCTCAAACTTGATACAAATATGGATGACATTGAAGAAATTATTCTTTTAGCCACAATCAAATACAATAGGTCCATCCATACAGTAACAAAAATGAAACCTATTACAATTTTTCAGTCAGGCAAAGAGGATGAACTGGTAACCTCTCGCCTGGAGGAAGCGCAGGATAGGGAGCTTGAAATACATAATAGGAATCGACAAGACAGGGAGTTTGCGGTGGGAGAGAAAGTACTAGTTAAAAACAATAGAAGACTAGGAAATAAATTGACGCCTCTCTACACCGAAGAAGAGGTCGAAAAAGATCTCGGCACTACGGTGCTTATAAGAGGAAGGAGGGTCCATAAGGATAACCTTCGCACAAGCTAAGTAACTTATGTCGTTACTAATAGACATTTACATTTTTGTTTTTAGGGTTTCCCTGCTATTTTTCACATTGTTATCGGCATCGTCGTCAACGGGACGGATAATGGACTACACTGACGCAAGGTACATCCCAGTGGTAGACGGAGACATTGTAATCTGGGAAAATTTCGGACACATCAAACATATCACCAACTTAACTCTCTACGAACTACTACGAGACGAAACGTTTAACGCGACAGATCATTTCCCCCAATCGCACATGAAGAAAATATTGTACGCAGACATAGGCCAAATAGACAGACTTCTACAATTGATAAATACTCACCATAGACAGACGAGAAGTTTAAACGCCCTCGGGACAGTACTAAAATATATTACTGGCACTCCTGACCACGACGATTTCGACAGACTGAGTAGCACAGAGGAACAGTTAATAGACTCACAGGACAGGCAGTTCATTATTAATACGGAAGTACAGAAAGAAATTAATAGCCTTACTATCACAGTGAATAAGATCCTAAAACAAGCAAAACAAAGAGAAATAGACACAGGTTATCTCTACGACATCCTTATGGCCAGAAATAGGGCAATGATAACGGAATTAAATAACTTGCTCACCTCCATTACTTTCGCAAAAATTGGAACGCTCAATCCTATTCTTCTGGATAATGCGGAGATAAACTCAATAATCAAAATGAAGCACTTCACAAACCTCACGATAGCCGATATCATACCTTTAGTTAAGATTAAAATAGTCCAATACAATAACGTAATATACTTTTTAATGAAATATCCTATACCTAGATTTAGATGCAAGAAAATACGAATTTTTCCAGTAGCCCACGACCACCAAATTCTACATTTGCAAGAACCCATCTTAGCTACATGCGACAACCAAACTGTAGCGGTAAGAAATTGTAGTAACACGACCCCAACATTCTGCCTAACATCATCTGCAACATCATGCGCTCTACAGTTAATGACACGCAACACGGCCAACTGTGGTACAACATACAACAATCTCGCTCCTATTACATTGATAGGTGACGGTGTGATTGTTATTAACGACCAAACAGCGGTCATAGAAGAAAACGACGAGGCTCCAATTACAGTAAATGGAACTTACCTGGTGGCCTTCGAGAAAATGGTAAGAGTTAACGGCACCCTATTTTATAACGAAAATTCCACGGCGCCTTTGAAACCTGAAGCGCCATGGTCCCCAGATATCAACTTGACACAGCACATAGAAATTCTGAGCGCACCTTTCCTTCACCACATAAATCAGCAAAACCTTCAGCATATTAAACATCTGCAGCAAAGCGTCAAACGCAATAACCTGGTAAGTTTCGCCGCTTTGGGAGCCCTACTCATTATAGGAATGCTCGCATACGCATTTCAGCGAGTAACAGCGAACAGAAAGAAAGCGTCCTTAGCCAAATCCATCAAAGCCGTTGTTGAAAATGCCGCCATAAGGTCCGCGGACGTCCCTCACTTAGAAGGGGAAGAGTTATCACAAGTTTCTTCCCACAAATGTCATTAACCAAATGTCACAGTTGTCTTCCTAGCCTTCGCCTAGGTCAATCACATTCAGCCAAATTACGACAGCACGCCACCTCATGCAACTGGCTGGATCAGCAGAAATGCGATCACACGGTATGATCGCATATCGTTGTTGGCACACTTTGCTGTGCCAGCAAAACAATAGCTATTGCTATCGTCTGTGGTCATTGCGCTATGACAACATCACAAGTGCTACAATTCTCTTCATCATGTTTAGCTGCATCAGCAAAAGCAGCTATTACAACATCATCAAGTAAACATCGTTAGCGCAACGATTGTGTCAACATCACTAACCGCCAGCAGAGCAGCAGCAGCGTTATTCAACGTCGTGGGTTAGCTGGACAGTTAGGGTAACTATTAAGTTTAGTTTTAGAAAGAACTCAATAAAGAACACGTGCGAAAAAGCACAATTTACACGCACGTTTCTATTTCAAAAACAAAACACACACATTTTTTACTGCCATATAAAAATCAATAGAAAAATTTGAGAGCAAATAAAATAAAAAAACACACGCATGAGTATGTGCTTTTATATTTTCAATACAAAACACACACGCGTGCAAGTGCTTTATTTCAAACTGCACACACGCGTGCGGTGTGCTTAATATTTTTTTTTAAAGCACAGCTCATGTGCATGAGAAATAAGTTTTGTGAGCATTTTTTTGCACGCGTGTGTGTGCTGTGTGCGTGCGTGCAAATTCGAACCCTGAATAAAACAGAGCTTACAGAGAAAAAAAATATCTGGAACAAAATTAAAAGTTTTCGATATCCTTTCCTGCAAAATATACATTTTTTACATTTTTCAAAAAAAGGTAAAAATCCGTGTTGATTGCTCATTATCTTCGAGCCACAGGACCTAGCGAAAAGTTTTGTATGCATGGCTTACAGAAAATTTTATTAGCTTTTAAAATTTTCAAACCGTTTTGGAATTTCTTTCAATTTGTTCTTTAAAAATGCTTAAAGTAGGAACATAAGAATTGGTATAAAGTTATAGGATGACAGCTCCATTCTCACCCATAAAACTCGTGGTTAACCACAAAGGGGCGTGGTACCTCCCATACAATCCAACTTTTAACTAAACAAAATTTCTAAACCCACAAGGATTACACTACTATCCCGTTCCTGTAGTGCGTTGCTCGTTGAGGCTGTTGCCACTGATGTACTCGCCGGCTCCGCGGAATGTAATTGGACACCGCTCACTTTATCAGGAAGTACATCATTACACCTTTGCTTCTTCGGATGGAAGAACGAGCTAAGTTTTGTTGTCTTTTTCTGGCACTCATTTTCTTAACAAAATCACTTAAACACGATAGCACTAACAATAATCACTTTTCACAACTTTTCATGGACTATTTGACCAATCGAATAATTAATCACTTTTGTTAACTTGTAGCGCAATAAAATAAGAAAATAAAGCACTCCTGCGGCACAAAGGTAGTAGGCGTTGCGGTACAAATTCATATGAATTTTTATGCATCGCACTATGGGAATTCTTAATAAAACTTGTCTCAAAAATAAATTTTTCGCAAATCAAAAGAGTAGATTTATGTAAAGCATTATGCATAGTGCCAAAAAATTGTCGTTTGGAATTTTTTTTTTCAGTAGAGTGTTATAGCTATTGCTATGAATATTTGCTCAAACGATTTCGCGATGATCAACCCCTCGGAAATAGGCGTGGCAGTAACCCTTTTTATGCTTTACAAAATGGGAGATATGTAACTAAAATTAAGGTTAATAAATGAGTCGAAATACCTATATATGTATGAAAGGTTGGGAGTAAAAGTAAAAAATATGTTTAATGCAAGTGAAGCAAACCTTATAAAATGTTTGATACAATCACATAAATAAAGATTGTACAGTAAAAGTCAGGCTAATCGTTTTTTCATTAAAAGTAAGAGATATTAGTCTAAGATCCGACCATAGAACGACCTTCACCCATCGCGTTACGGGCTGAAATAAATGTTAATATATAATTTGATATACAAAAAATTATATTCCGTAAAGGTTGCCTGCAAATTCAGGTGCGAAGTATAATTAATTAATAATTAAAAAATTTTTTTTTTTTAATTATTGCACTCATTCCGTTACGCATTAAATTGTATACCAGTCGTTAGTATGTAACTTGTGCAATATGCAAACACTAGGTTGCCTATTTTTTTCCGGTGCGATTTATAGGGTTGCCAGGTTTGAACAGGTAAAAAAAATAGTAAAATGTACCTATCGAGTAACGAGATGAGCCTTATATCAATGTAAAGATAATTTTATTACAAACACAATGATAAAGGGTTGCCTGCCAAAAAATGGTGCTAAATACCGGTTGCCGAGCTTTAAAAAAATAAAAATTCGCTATAAGATAGAATAAAAACACAAAATAAATTCAAATTTTTCCAATTAATATTAGTCCAGGCGACATAGATTTAATACGGAAGTGACGCGGACCACTCTCCGACTAGTGGATATGAAAGGGTGAAAAAATAATCCCAAAATATGCAGAGCATACTTTTCTGCATGCATTTAAAGTGCAATTTTTTTGTTATTTTTAATTATTTCGGTCATGGTAACATCTTTTCTTCTACAGTTTGTTGCCGAGGTGATTCTCCATCAAAAGTTTCTTTACAGTTTTTTTCTAAATGCTACAGTTTTCAAGCTATAACTACTTTTTCCCAGTGCATTTTTACAAAAAACATGAAAACAAGTAGTTTTTTGTGTTGCAATTTGTATGGAGCAAACATTTTTTTTTTAGCAAAATGGAATATTTTTTTGCGGATTCCGGTATTATGTCAAATTGCTATGAATATAAAATTTAAAAATGTGGTAACTGTCTTTAAATATACCCTATAATCGTTATAGTACAGGGTGGCGCAAAAGTAAGCTTCCGATGTTTTTTGGCTGCAATTAAAAACTTTGATTCTTCTTGTGGATTATTTTTATTTGGTATTTTAATTTTTTTTACATCAAGTCGAGAATATGATGTCATGTTAATGGCCGCCGCCACAGTTGATTGTCATTTTAGCCCTTTTTATGGCATTTTCCATCACTTTGGCCGAAACTTCAGGCGATAGGTCCTCACATTCTTGACGGATATTGTCTTTAAGAGTTGCAAGAGTCTGAGGTTTGTTGACAAAAACCCGCGACTTCAAAAAGGCCCACAAAAAGCAGTCTGGAGCGGTCAAATCAGGCGATCTTGCTGGCCAGTGCAAATCGCCAAAACGGGAGATTATGCGCCCGGGAAATGCATCCTTCAGCATATCGGTTGTGGCACGTGCAGTGTGTGCTGTTGCACCGTCTTGTTGGAACCACATGTTTTCCAATCCCAATTCATCAAGTTGATGCAAAAAGAACTCGTTGACCAGTAGGCGTTGGACGGCCAGGAAATCTGCGACGAAATTCACGTTGTGCCAAAGTCACCGACCGATTATTGGTCAAATAAATAGTCAGCAATACTCCGCGTTCTGGAGCAGTGTAGCGTAACATTGTTTATTAACGTGTATTTCGCATGTGTTTACTACACAAATGTCAAAACAGAACTGAGTTTAGGGGTCAATCGCAAAATGTATAGCATTTTCTGATAGGAGGATTACTTTTGCGCCACCTTGTATATTAGACAATGAAGCTGTTAGTCTTTTACCCAACCCGATTTTTCGAGGTGTTAAACATCTTTTTCGAGAAATCGCTAGAACAAACATTCATAGCAATTTGACATCCTACCAGAATCCGCAAAAAAATATTCCATTTTGCTAAAAAAAAAATGTTTGCTCCATACAAATTGCAACACAAAAAAATACTTGTTTTCATGTTTTTTGTAAAAATGCACTGGGAAAAAGTGGTTACAGCGGGAAAACTATAGCATTTAGAAAAAAACTGTAAAGAAACTCTTGACAGATGTTACCATGACCGAAATAATTAAAAATAACAAAAAAATTGTACTTTAAATCAGGGTTGGGCATATTTGCACTACCACTAAAAATGTACTACCACTATTTTTTAGTGATAGTTAAAATCAAAAATAACTATCACTAAAAATTTAGTGATAGTGATTTTTGATTTTAACTATCACTAAATATTAGTGTTAGTGAAAATTAAAAATCACTATCACTATCCCTTTTAGTGATAGTGAAAAGTTGCACTATAACTACAAAATGCACTATCACTACAAAATGCACTATCACTAAACTTGTAGTGAGTCATGATATTTTACTAAAAATTTGATTTGATATCCAATGGTAAATGTTGAAAAGTAATTGTGTTACTGTTGCCAACAATACAGTAAAGATCGCTAATAATAATTTGTACAAACATACACACCCACATTGGTGTCCATAAAAATAAAAATTCGGCGTTTAGCTTCCGAAAATCTCAAATTTCTCACAGAAGTTAGTAGTCAAATGGAGTCCAAGTTACTTGAAAGATTTCAAAAATATCTTTATTTGCACTCTGACTCCTGGGATGCAGTTATTGCCGCAATCATCCTCCCCGATATAAAATTAAATTTTTGCAAGGTCTTACTGGAAAGTGCTAATTCATACACTTTAGGCCACGTTCGGGACAAAATAAAAGTATGCGCCATGGAATTTAAAAATAATACCGTTGAGGGTGAAAATAATTCGCAAGCTTCCATGCGTGCTACTAAACTGTTTCTGGAATTCGACAATGACTCTTTAGGTATTTGATCGAATAAAGCCAATCTGTGTATTGTTTATAATAATTTCATTCTTTAGATACAAGTCAATATACAAGCTCACATGGCGGAGCCATATCAACCGAAGTAGATTTCTACTTGAACGATGATGATAGCAACATTGATGCTTTACGCCGCTTTCCCACAATAAGAAAGATTTTCTTAAAATATAACACAGCTCTTCTATCCTCTGCGCCAGTGGAAAGACTATTTTCCTTTGCAGGAATTGTTAATAGTAAGAAAAACCATAAATTTTGTAGCTAAAGATAAAACAAAAAAACACTTTTAACCTTTTTTCGAAATCCCGAATGGTTTTCAAGATATTCAATAATGTAGAATTTTGAACCATTTTAAGAAAAATTCATAACTCACGACTCGTTTGACATATGTATATGGACAACAAACAAATTAAATTTTAAATGCATTCTAGGGCTAATATTGCAAATTTGTAATTCCTATTCAGACAGTTGGTATCGAATTTTGTATGTCATAAGAAATAAGAAATGTTCATACAGCACGGTAGGTTTTAAGCATGTTTTATTAAAAGGTTCATGTCCCTCCATTTTTACTTTTGAATTCTCAGATATGCATTAAAATGAGATGTTTTTTAAAAATCTCATTTTCAAAATGTAAAATACCAAATTTTGGGATTTTTTGCATTTTTCAAGAAAACGTTAAGTTTTATCTTAAAACTACCTGAGACCTGAAAATTCTCTACAAAAACGGTGTGAACAGTTTTTATCTAGGAGTCACCAGTTCTAAGATATCGCGATTGCATTATATGCACATAAATGCCACGTATAGACTTTTCTGGATTTTTCTCGAAAACGGTTATATGTATCGAAAAATTTTCTTTTACCGTTTGTTCGTCACAAAGCTCCTCATCGACAATGAAAATAGTTATTTTTGTAAACCCTATAGTTCCCTAGCTAGAGCCAAATTTGCTCCATTCGTGATACCAAAAACTAATAGTGGTTTAAATTTAGATACATATCTTGTATAACGAAATTTCGATAGAGCTAAATTTTTGTGGAAAGCTTAGGTTAACCCCCAGAAAGAAAGCTGCAAGACTCCCATCGATCCCACCTGTGCAAAAAAAGTTAATCGTGGTCAAAGATCCATATTTTAGGTTGGTTTTTTTGGATTTTTCTCGACTTTTGACCACGATTAGGATTCTGAATAGGAATTACAAATTTTTTCTTTTTGAAGCAGATAAGTAAGAGTTCGAAGATAATTGTGTAAAATGTTCACTGCAATAGTAGCCCTAGAATGCATTTAAAATTTAATTTGTTTAAATAATTGTTATCACACACATCTATTGTGAAGAGATAACGTTTCCCTAATACCAAAAAATTTTTGTCCATATACATACATATGTCAAACGAGTCGTGAGTTATGAATTTTTCTTTAAAATGGTTCAAAATTCTATATTATTGAATATCTTGAAAACCATTCGGAATTTCGAAAAAATGTTAAAAGTGTTTTCTTGTTTTATCTTTAGCTACATAAATTTATGGTTTTTATTCGTTGACTCAGTTGACATGGTTTGTGTTTAGGCCACCGGCCTAAATATATCGGTCGCCCCTCGTAGTACATGCTAGTATCTGCCCGAGCAACTTTTTTATTATCTTTTCGCCCGATAACAGCTCTTACCCCTTCGAAGCCTACGAAAGTAGGCATTCGGCGGCGGTACAGAGCTAAGTTTTATCTGAAGGCGCATTCACTTCGATTTTGAGCACGAATCAAATCAACAGCAGCCACTCCAGGTAAGATCAATTCAATTTTCAATAATTTCAATTTCCGTAAACTCACTTAATTATCCACGGTTATAAAATATTAATTGTCCACTTCCATAAAATAGTACTTGTACGCCTTAATTGTCCAATAATTAAGGTTGTACATTATACTCAATAAAGAGATTCACTTATTGTATTGTATTTATATTTGAAATACAGTGTTTTATTATTTATTCATTCGCTGCCCTTTCTTTTACTTTTTTTCGTTACATATTATTACGTGAGAGCAACCCCGCCATTACCCGGGCTCGCCGTAACAGTTTGACTCAATGACTCTAAATTTGAAATGCTGGTATTAAAGAAGGCAAATAAAAATTTAAAAAACTAGAACTTCAAACATATACACACATATATGCTTACTTATTTGATGCATTTATTTATTTACATGAAAAATAATTATAAGCTATTATATTACATCCGAAGGTAACTAGCAAACATGGGTTATCAACCTAAGCTTCCTAATTTTAGTGGTAATTTAGTGCATTTTCCAAGTGGTAGTGCAATTTATTTTCACTATCACTAAATATTTAGTTATAGTGTTTTTGAATTTTCACTATCACTATAAAATTAGTGATAGTGAATTTCAATTTTAACTATCACTAACAAAATAGTGCTAGTGAAACCAGTAGTGCTCACTAAATTTAGTGCACTATGCCCAACCCTGCTTTAAATGCATGCAGAAAAGTATGCTCTGCATATTTTGGGATTATTTGTTCACCCTTTCATATCCACTAGTCGGAGAGTGGTCCGCGTCACTTCCGTATTAAATCTATGTCGCCTGGACTAATATTAATTGGAAAACTTTGAATTTATTTTGTGTTTTTATTCTATCTTATAGCGAATTTTTATTTTTTTAAAGCTCGGCAACCGGTATTTAGCACCATTTTTTGGCAGGCAACCCTATATCATTGTGTTTGTAATAAAATTATCTTTACATTGATATAAGGCTCATCTCGTTACTCGATAGGTACATTTTACTATTTTTTTTTACCTGTTCAAACCTGGCAACCCTATAAATCGCACACCCAAAAAAATCAGTATCACTATTGAATTAATACGCGCGTAATAAAACGAAACTCTAAACAGTATCATTTTCTTGGTATCAATACTACGATTAATAATATAAAAAAAATAGTCAGAAATATCAATTTTGAATTGTAGTTATTAATTTGCAAAAGGAAATTATTAGTTTAGCGCTTAAAAATATTAAAGTGATACCAATACAAAATTTTTGGCTTCCAATTGATAGTCAATCTTATTAGATTTGCATTTATTCTTTTAATTTAATAAATGAAGCAATCAAATTGATCTTCCAAAATGTCAAACTAATACTGATATAATCGATTTTATGAGCAAAAATATCAAAGTGCAACTGTGAACGTATCATTATGCAATTATGGTTGCTCGAAAATTCGAACAATAGCGCTCGTGCATAAGACGACAGTTGTTCGTATGTAATTGTTTCTCGTTTTTTGCAGTGATATGTTGGTATTACAACTAAAGTTGTGAAAAGGTGAGTAAAATTATTAAATAACATATATTTTGATAAATAAATCGTGTTCTTAATGTGTATTAATGCGTTTTAAAAAAATTAAGTGAAGCTTGGGTGCATATATGCAACAAAATAAACGAAAACTTTGGTCTATTTTTTGGACACAGTTGTGTTTTTGACCACAGCCTTTTGTGGTTTCATTTGTTACCTCTATAGAAACAAGTGATCTTTTGCACAACTTGTAAACAAAAAATGCCTATTAAGAACTCTAGTTTGCAGTTGTGACCGTAGGTCTTCAAAACTTAATTTTTGGTAGTCAGATTTTCATGGAAACTAGTGTACGAGTAAAATCATTCATTCGTAGTACTTTTGCTATATTTGTGTTATTTTGCTACATGAAAATTGTATACTACTAACATATAATGATAAATAAATTTCAGATCGAAGCAGATTTTGAAGACCTATACCCTGGCAAGCAATTTATGATTACTTTAAAATGGTCTGAAACGTTGCCAAAGCTGACAGTCTACTACGAGAAAAATGCGAAAGATAAGTACGTTTACTAGACTCGAAAGACTGCATTTATTTCATATTGCTGCATACGATTTTAAAACCAACTCATCGCTACATTATTAAAGAAGGCGAACTAAAATTGCATCGTAAAGCTACAATCCAAAATTCAGTTAACAGCTCCATTTTACATATTACAAAGTTAAATGATTTGCGGCATCAAATGGAGCTCCGTAGAAATAAGTATATAGAGTCAAACTCTCCAATACAGGCTTTTTTAATTGAAATCTATATTTTAAGTGAATGTTATGGTATAAAAGGTTCCAATGAGCACTACCAATGTTATGAAGTTGGTACTAAAGACAACTTCCTATTCATATGTACAATAATGCAAAAGGAATATCGTTTGTACGAATAAAAAGTTTTAAAACTGAGAATTAGTTATTAGCCGACTTTATTTTTGGGGGAGCAAAATTTATTGAAAATAACCCTCGATTAAAGTAAGTATCATATTAGTACACATTATCTAATTATCCTTTTGGTAAGAAGTAAGTATCAAATTAGTACCAAAAATTTGATAGTAGCAAGTATCGATTTGATAATCAAAAGTATTAAATTGATATTTAGATTTGATACAAATAGGTCTCAATTCGATGCCTGGGAGTATCAAATTGATAAGAAAAAAATAGTATCAACTCAATAATAACTAGTATCAAACTGTAATCTTCGAAAATATCAATTTCACAATTTCGAAAATGTCAATTTTATAAGAACTTTAATGAAGCCAAAATAATACTGCAAAATTTCATATTGATGTCTAAATAGCATCGCCCTGATGACAACTTTTTTTTGGGTGCACCGGAAAAAAATAGGCAACCTAGTGTTTGCATATTGCACAAGTTACATACTAACGACTGGTATACAATTTAATGCGTAACGGAATGAGTGCAATAATTAAAAAAAAAAAATTTTTTTAATTATTAATTAATTATACTTCGCACCTGAATTTGCAGGCAACCTTTACTGAATATAATTTTTTGTATATCAAATTATATATTAACATTTATTTCAAGCCGTAACGCGATGGGTGAAGGTCGTTCTATGGTCGGATCCTCTACTATATGTTTTATTTTTCCAACCATATTTCCGACTTTAAATGAAAAAAGCAATTTGTCTGACTTTTACTGTAGATACAATATTTTTTTACACTTTTACTTTAAATATACGTTTTTCATTTAACTACCCCAGCCTTTCATATGTATATGGCTACATATGAGGAACCTTATAAAGTAGTGTTATTCATAGTAAACTACGGAAATAAAAAAAAAAAATTAATTTTGCAAAAAACTTCACAACTAAACTTTGACAGCTCGTTTTTGACCATTTGCCAAAATTATGCTGCGTTTTACGCTCGAAAAACTTTGTATGAAAATGGATTCTAAAAAGTTCCCTAAAAATTTGACTTTGAGGCAAGTTAATAATAATAATAATAATTGAGGAAAGTTTTTCCAAAATGTCCCATCGTGCGGAGGTCGCGTAGACTCGAATTTGAAATTTTAACAGCATTGCAAAAAATAGTTGCAATTTAAAACCTTAAGGGTTCTTGTGGGCAAACTTAGCAAACCTCATACACAAACCGTTGTTGTTTCAGTCAGATGTCGCATGAGCCGTTAACAAATATTGCCAATACCCACAAAAAATTCGTATAATGGATTATAAGGAATAAGGTATACGGCTGCATCACATTATAATAAGTTTATCATAGTTCCTCTATGGCCTTACAACAATTCTTATAATAAGTTCATTATATTCACTTTTCTTTTTATAATATTGCCTAACTTACATGTTCTATCAGACCTTATGCGTAAGGTTGTCTCACAGAGAGAGATTCTTTTAATTAATCTTCATTTAAGACTTACTTAATGACATAAGTAAAGAAAAAAATGTATATTATAAGTAATTTTGCATACAACGGAATTCGTTACAAATTTAAGGCCTTATATTACGTTCACGTTGAGCCATAAACTCGAGTTTATTGACAACAACAATATGAATTAACAAAAAAATCCCCTTTTAAATGGAGCTTATGGCCTAAATTGAACGTAGCCTAACCCTCTTATACATATATATATAGATATTATATATTATACATATATATTTTAATAAGCTGTTATAATTCAAAATTTGTATAAAAATGTCATTGTAAAAAGCTTTATAAACCCATTTCATTTTTGATGAATAGGGTTAAATTATGTAAGCCGTATAATCAAGCGATGTAAGGTTTCTAACTAAAAGAAATGAAATTTTTGGTGGGTACCTACACATGCACCAAGGCATCCACACAGTACCAACCAAACGAATAATCAAAATATGTAGTTTGATGTTTGCGTTACACAGAGTTTTATATATATCTGAACCAATTTGCAATAGATTTCGAAAATTCAGTGATTCTTCATCTATTTAATGGAATTTCCATACCTAGTGTACAAAAATACCGTCTGGGGGCACGATTCCGAAAATGTTGCTAAATTCAATTATTTGTAGTCTTTTTCGACTAAAAATGCTCTGTGATGGAGTATTAACAGTACAAAAAAACCCGTCTGGGGGGGGGGGGGGGGCACGGGGGCACCCCTAAATCCGCCCTTGTGCTTACCCAAACCTCTACATTTGCATTTGTAATTTTTCATTTTGTAAAATGTCGAAAATAATATTAAATAACTACATATAGTATATGTTGCTGGTTTTTGCGGTCTTTCTTGTTTTTACATATTTGTAAGTTTTGCAAGCTCGAGACCAGAGAAACCAATAATTCGTAATGAATTTTAATTGTCAGTTTTTGGGAAAAATTGATAACACTGTCTTACAAATTTTTAAAAATTACTTGCACCAAAGCTGAGATATTTTTCTTCCTCCTCAAAGCATCGAAAAACATAGAAAAATGTGAAAAAAGTGGGGGGTAAACCGGAGAAATTCTGAATTATTTCAATTTGACTGTTTTTTGAAAAATTTGCAAAATTTATCCCTGTTTTCTCACATTCAAACCTAATTATCTTCTTTGGTACATCTGCTATAGCGACAATCTTTACTTTTATTCAAAAGGGAAGATTTTGCGCAAATTTTATGCTATCGCTCACTTTTTTTGACTTCCCCATTTAAAAGATATCGTCGAAAATGTCAACAATCAAATTTAACGAAAACCTCATTTTCGTTATATATACCGAACTTTGACGTCAGAAATCTATAAAACCGCTTAAGACACGACCAATTTTTACCCTCCTATCTTGTAGGAAATTTTATAGCAAAAATTTCGGTATATATAGATCTTGAAAAATATGCAAACGAATTGTCAATTTCGGCCTTTACAAAAAAGGGCAAGTTCAGAAAAAATGAGAGTTTTTTCTAAAATACAGTTTTATTGTCTTTTCACGTAGTATAACTTCGTTTCTTTTAAAATTCATAATATTTGTTATTAGATAAGATAACATTTTTTTAATTTTCTGTTCACAATTTTCATATTTTAATCAAAAACCCCCACTCATTGAATGAATTTTGCAATGTAAGTCTAGGACTGGACACAACCATTTATTTGTTTACTAAAATCAGCTGTATATGCCTATTAACATCTCTGATTTTTGAGGTGCCAAAATCGAGTATTGGCGAAACCCAAGAAAGTTAAATAAAAATAAAAATTAAGTGTAATACCTAAGACAGACATACGGTGTCTGTACCACAATGTGTACTACAATGAAAGCTCAGGAAACCATGTAATAGCATAGTGACACACATTTGGTTTTCTATGACGTTGGCACTTACCAGCTGATTAAACAAAATAAAAAAACAAAGTTAAAAATAAAATAAAAAAAATGAACTCAATGAAAACTCGAAACTGCGTGCTCCTTTGCCAGCTGCGTGCACATCTTTGCATATATATGGCTATTTTCATGTGCTCCATGCAGCTCATGGCTAAATTGAGCCCACACTGCAATTATTTTTTTAATTGCGTCGCTTCCAACGTACTTTTTTGAATTTTTTTTCTATTTCTGATATAAATTTGTTGATTTTTTTAATTAATATTTGTTGTCAAAATTACATAAAACACCTGATTGTGACAGACGAATTGGCTGTGTTCATTGCACTGCAACGTAGTACAATTAGCAACTCCACTCAATTTCAATGGTTTCTTGCCTGCTTTCATGGTACGGAACTCAATATGCTTTCGAACTTAACTATTGAAACTACATTTTCTCAACTCACATCTTGATTTTTTTCCAAAAAACCTTGGTGATCAAAGTGATCGAGACCAGACACAAAAGGAAATGCACGAGTCGTATGATGGGGGAGTATGTCTGGTTCTTGGCACTGTCAGAAAATGACAAGGAGGAAAATCGCAAATCGAAATCTAAGATACACTTTCAGGAAATGTCGGAGTAATATAAAGCATGTATGATTTGATCAAATAACTTGTGATAAAAAGAATACGAAGTTATACTATGTGAAAAGACAATAAAACTGTATTTTAGAAAAAATTCTAATTTTTTCTGAACTTGCCCTTTTTTTGTAAAGGCCGAAATTGCCAATTAGTTTGCCTATTTTTCAAGATCTATATATACCGAAATTTTTGCTATAAAATTTCCTACAAGATAGGAGGGTAAAAATTGGTCGTGTCTTAAGCGGTTCTATAGATTTCTGACGTCAAAGTTCGGTATATATAACGAAAATGAGGTTTTCGTTAAATTTGATTGTTGACATTTTCGACAATATCTTTTAAATGGGGAAGTCAAAAAAAGTGAGCGAAAGCATAAAATTTGCGCAAAATCTTCCCTTTTGAATAAAAGTAAAGATTGTTGATATAGCAGATGTACCAAAGAAGATAATTAGGTTTGAATGTGAGAAAACAGGGATAAATTTTGCAAATTTTTCAAAAAACAGTCAAATTGAAATAACTCAGAATTTCTCCGGTTTACCCCCCACTTTTTTCACATTTTTCTATGTTTTTCGATGCTTTGAGCACGAAAAAAAATATATCAGCTTTGGTGCAAAATCATTGTAAGACAGTGTAATTGAAGAAAAATTACATTATTAAATCACAGCGATGGTTAGGATTACATGTTTCAGAGTTTCCAAGCTCATCATCAGATCCCTTTTCGGACACTGGTTCATATCCCAGTGTCCGAAAAGGGGTCTGATGATGAGCTTGGAAACTCTGAAACATGTAATCCTATCCATCGCTGTGATTTAATAATGTAATTTTTCTTCAATTATCAATTTTTCCCAAAAACTGACAATTAAAATTCATTACGAATTATTGTTTTCTCTGGTCTCGAGCTTGCAAAACTTACAAATAGGTAAAAACAAGAAAGACCGCAAAAACCAACAACAAATATTAAGAACCGAAGCACGGGTTTACGTACATAAATATGTACAAACAAAAAAAGTCCAGCACACACATTCGTACGTTTGACCGATGGTCTAACAACAATGTGTGCTCACTGTTGGCAAGAACAAACAAACAAAAGGGAATTAATTGAAGTGGAGATAAATGCATTGTGACGTCACAGGGCATCATAGCTTAGATGTTAGAATTTTCTAACAGCGGCTTTGGTGCAGATACTGGTTCATATCCCAGTGTCCGAAAAGGGATCTGATGATGAGCTTGGAAACTCTGAAACATGTAATCCTATCCATCGCTGTGATTTAATAATGTAATTTTTCTTCAATTATCAATTTTTCCCAAAAACTGACAATTAAAATTCATTACGAGTTATTGTTTTCTCTGGTCTCGAGCTTGCAAAACCTACATACATATAGTATATTTATTTATAAACTTTAACATATGTAAGTGAAAATTTTTGAAATATTTCGACAATATTTAAAACTTTTTTGGGTATTTTTGTAAAATAATTGCAAACGGCCCAAGCTCAACATGCAAATAGTTGAATAGGCAGCACTGTGTGGCGAAGAGCGATCAGCTGACACGTTTCTTACGTAAAAATTTTTTGGTTTTGACGTAGCGACGTGCGTAAAACGTACGTCAAGAACGTCGGTGAAAAATCGCTTATACGCAATTCTCATAAGGTAGATCGTGTCAGCTGACACGTCATTCGTTTTTCCGTCGGTGGCTGTTTCGCTGGCTGAGAAAGCGGACAAAATAATGGCTGTCGATAATGAGCCTTTAATAAATGAAGTGAAAGACTTGGGGGAGGATACTAATGTGCTAGGGTCAATTAGGGCATTGAACAAGCGGCTAGAGCGCTTAGAGTTAGGTGATAATACCCGGAACGGTCGTAATGCAAATCGTCGACGTAGTAGTTCGCCTCGTTCCCGCTCACGGTCAAACGACGTATGCTGGTACGTATGCGGGTACGTATGCGCTACCAAATGTAGATCACCATGCAACTTTCGCCCTAGTGTACAGGGAAACTAATGGACCCATCCTTTTCGGCGGCTAATCAAAGGATGGGCTTTTATGCAAGTCGCCTTTTTATTAAAGACAGAAATTCTAAAATTTCCTCTTTGATAGACACGGGCGCAGAAATATCTGTTGTTCCACGCATCAACAACGACAATTCTCAAGCATCACTAGCGAAGTTAGCAGCAGCAAACAACACATACATAAATACATATGGGCAAAAGCAGCTCGCTTTGGACATTGGCCTCCGTAAAAAGTTCGTTTGGGTATTTACCATCGCCGACGTAACGCATCCTATATTAGGGGCAGATTTTTTAAAACATTTCGGTATAATCGTTGATGTAAAAAACGCAAAGTTGGTGCTCAGCGAATGTGACGCACACAGTTCATGTAAACAGCTCTGCCAAAAATATCAAAATATTACCACGATTAAGTCATCTAGTGTGTTTCACGATTTGCTTATGCAGTATATTGATCTATTGGAGGAACCAAAGCAGCGGAAAGGCGTACCGACGCAAATATGCCATTTCATTGAAACGAAGGGCCCTCCAGTGTCTCAAAAAGTGCGTAGGCTAGCGCCTGAAAAGACGGCTATAGCGAAGAAAGAGTTTGATTATCTTTTAGATAAGGGTATATGCGCGCGTTCGAAAAGTCAATGGAGCAGCCCCCTACACCTAGATAAAAAGTCAGATGGTTCCTGGCGTCCTTGCGGAGATTACATTCGTCTAAATTCTGAAACCATTCCCGACAAATATCCAATCCGTCATATTCAGGACTTCGCTTGTGAACTAGCAGGTAAAAAGATATTTTCCGTGATTGACTGCAAAAAAGCGTACTACCAAATTCCGGTAAATCCGGCGGATGTGCCTAAAACTGCGATTAGCACACCATTTGGTTTATTCGAATTCCGGTATATGACATTGGGACTTCGCAACGCTGCGCAGAATTTCCAGCGATTCATGGACGATACCCTAAATCACGTTCCTTTTGTATTTCCCTACTTGGACGACTGGTGGTGGGTATCGGGAAAAGGGGTTAATCATCAACATTGACAAATGTCAGTTTGGCCTACCAGAGGTAAAGTTTTTAGGACACTCGGTATCAGTTGAGGGTATTAAACCTCTGTCAAGCAGGGTCGACGCTCTTCTCGCTCGAACAAAGCCCAAAGTGGCACATGATCTAAGGAGTTTTTTAGGCGCTGTAAACTTCTACAGAAGTTTTCTGCCACACGCAGCTGGGATTGAGGCACCATTACAGAAGATCATAGGGCCTTGTAAAAAGCGTGACAAAACGTTGCTAAACTGGACGCCTGGGGCTTGCGCGGCTTTCGACAACTTAAAACACCAATTACAAACGCAGCTTTATTAGCGTTCCCAATTAAAGGTGCACGGTTAGCACTTATGACCGATGCGTCCGATAAAGCAATGGGAGCGGTTCTCCAGCAGAGGGTAAATGGTGGTTGGCAGCCGTTGGGATTTTTATCCCGTAAGTTCAGCAACACGGAACAGAGGTATAGCACGTACGATCGCGAATTATAAGCTATGTACACTGCTGTGAAATATTTAAGGTAATTTTTGGAAGGTACACAATTTATGATTTACACGGACCACAAACCGCTGGTACACGCCTTTGCTCAGAAGTGGGAGAAACTTTCACCCAGGCAATCGAGGCAACTTGATTTCATTAGGCAATTTACGACTGCAATTGAGCATATCAAAGGTGAAAGCAGCGTTGTGGCAGACATGTTGTCACGCATTGAGGTCGTGAATGGCGAGGCATCAGTTGACTACGAGGCGCTCCGAGACGAGCAGTTAGAGTGTAGCGAGTTGCAGAACATATTAAAATCGAATTCTACTTCGTTGCGGTTAAATAAACACAAGTTGCAAAACTCAGGTGTAGAGATTATTTGCGACAGTTCTACGGGGCGACTTCGACCCTATGTGACCAAATCATTTCGCGAAGTAGTTTTTAGAGCCTTATATCGTGTTCATGCTGCATTTAAAATGCAACATTTAGCATTTTCGGACATTGGTTTCGAAAAAGCGTTCATGCTGGCGCATTAAGCAAATGCACATTTAGCAAGTTCGAACATTTTTTTGAGGTTATGCCACGTTTGAAAAAATGTAAACCTTCTTATTAAATCTTTTAATTAAATCCCTTCACAAACATCAGATTAATTTGTAGATTGATTTATTTTAACAATATCACACAACACGCGCCCTAAATTACAAATTTAAAATCGGAACAAATTTGCTGTATGTTTACGAAAGACAGAGAATGAGAGAACGCCAAGTAAAAACATCCAATATTGCCACTCTTTTGAATTCGAATCACGATTTTCTTCGAAGGTTACAGGGTTGATTTCTGCATTTATAATGCTAATGCAAAAATAAAGTTGCATTTTGTTGTCAAAATTTGTATGGAAAATGCTAACATAAATGCTGCATTTTGGGTTAAATGCTAAAATGCGAAGAAAATGCAAAATGCTGGCCCAGCATGAACAGCCTATTACATGGACTAGCCCATCCGGGTGTAAAAACCACTATTAAGCTGATTGCAAGCAAGTTTGTGTGGAAGGGCATGAATTCTGACATTCGAACATTAGTAAAAAATTGTCAACAATGTCAGCGATGTAAAGTTTCACGTCATACACGAAGCGAACTTCAGACCTTCTCCGTGCCAGATAATCGCTTTGAGCATATTAACATTGATTTGGTGGGTCCGTTCCCACAATCATACGGCTATACTTATTGCCTCACCTGCATAGACCGGTACTCAAGATGGGTTGAAGCTATACCGCTAACCAATATCTCAGCAGAAACGGTAGCTAAAGCCTTATTTAGCGGTAGGATATGCAGGTTCGGGGTGCCTAAATATATAACTACGGACCAGGGGCGTCAGTTCGAGACTGATTTGTTTAGAGAAATGACTAAACTCCGAACCACGGCATATCATCCACAAGCCAATGGCTTGGTTGAGCGTTGGCATAGAGTGTTTAAGGCGGAAAATTCTGACTGGATAGATCAACTTCCGGTGGTTTTAATGGGCTTGAGATCAGCCTTCAACGAGGATTTAGGAGCATCAACTGCAGAGCTGGTCCGTGGCCAGACGATCAAGCTTCCGAGCGAATTGTTCTTCGAAGCTGATACACCACGAGTTTTTACAAAAATTACACATATACTTTGAAAATTTTCGACCTACTGCAAAGACAACGCATGGAAAGAAAGCAGTTTACGTTCCGAAAGATTTACGGTTTTGCAAATATGTGTTTCTGAGAGATGACACGATAAAGGCGCCATTGAATCCTCCGTACCAGGGGCCATTCGAGGTCCTGGAGCGCCATCCCAAAACGTTCACTATCCTCGTAAAGAGTAAAGCTGTGACGGTGAGCATCGACAGGTTGAAACCGGCTTACGTACCAAATGAAGAGTTGTCGGCTATCGGGACAGCTTCGAGACCAAAGAAACATGTACGCTATAGTGAAACCATCTTAGCCTATGAGGATTCCTCTATGGAGGGGGGTGGTGTAGCTGGAACACTGAAAGTCGATAGTCAATAATCTATACAAGAACAGTGTTAGCGCTAACTTCAAAGACATTATTCAGCATTAATATTTCAACCAAAACACACGTTCAAATTCAATTTAGTTTAAGTTTTTACTTGTGTGGACGACGTCCCGGCGACAGCAAATATAAAAACGCACTTGCAAATTTTAATACGTTTAATTTAGAACAAAACTGAATTAATACAAAGTCTGCATATAGGTGATACAATATGACTTTAACAATTAAACAAATGCAATACAAGTTATGATCAAACGACGACTAGTAAAATAAATTACATTGGCAAAGTACAGGACAATTAAAATATTACAAATTGTATGTCTTCTTCGCTTGTTTTAAAAATGAAAATGATAGAATGAAAATAACGATGATAATGATAGATTTTCGATAGATTTTGGCGCTGCCAGATTGTACTGTGGTTACGTAGTCGTTCACATTCCACCTCCTGGCGAATCTTCCGGGGATTCGCAAAATCGTAAAGCGGCTAGCTGTCTTGCGGGCCGGCGTAAAATGCCGTGTGACGTGCGCACATTGGCGCTACGAATTCTGCCGTCATTTCCTGGTAATACCTCCGTTATCTTGCCCTTTTCCCAATGATTTCGCGGGGCTGAAGGGTCGCATATCACCACCAGTGCCCCTGGCTTCAGTGCCTCAGCCTCGTCCCTCCACTTAGCACGACAGAGGAGACGTGGCAGGTACTCCAATGTCCAAAGCCGTAAATTATCCGTGAAACAAAAAAATTTGCCGCGGCCCTAATTTATAAAATATCGTTTGCCCCGCTAAGTTCATGTGAAGTTAGCAGGGCAAACTCCAAAAAACTAGTAAAGAGAACAGTTAGATAAATTTGAATTTTTTTTCTGTTTGCCCCGCTAACTTCACATGAACTTATTTCGAATTTCGAAAACTAATTTAGAGGACTGTTAGAACAATGTTTCTTGCACTGGAATTTGCCGTAACTTATCCGTAACTGATTGGCATATTTCAAAATTAAAAAAAAAACAAAAAATTTTAATTTTTTTTCTGTTTGCCCCGCTAACTTCATGTGAAATATGAGTGGCATACGTGAAAAACAAAGAAAAAACTGAATAGAAGTAGTCCGTTATTTGTACCGCATTTTATTTTATTTGCACGTAAAATATCAACTTGGGTTTAATAATTACACTTGTCTTTAATCCTTTTTCATTTTCTAACAGGTCATCGTACAAAATATAATTTCCTCCCCTAAGGCATATTGCTCTATAATATCCCATGTCATTAAATGTTTTTTGGATTTCTGGGCCTTCGTATGTTATTACGCCCGTCAAATAAAATAAACTGCCATCGTCGCTGGTGAGCCTTCGAGGAATTTTATTTAGCTGCGTGTAAAGCCCGAATATATTTCGAGGCAAAGTAGATCTCCTGCAAGGAATTTTATTTACTTAGACAAATGAGCGGGCTCGTAAACAATTTCAGTCAGCTTTGTAGGACTGCTTTAGATAGGGCCTGTCCAAACAGGAGGGCGGCGAAAACCCGCAAACCACCATGGTGGTCGTCTAATCTCGAGGAGCTTAGGAAGTCCAGTAGGACGGCTTTTAACAAAGCAAAGCATGACGGTCATGAGGAATCATGGGCGGACTATAAGGCGAAACTTAGCTTGTATAAGAAAGCTATTCGTAAGGAAAAGCGATCATCTTGGGAAGATTTCTGCAGCCAGATTGAAACCACATCTGCCGCCTCCCGTTTAAGGAAGGTGTTATCGAAATCCCCAACTCAGTTAAGCTATGTCCAAAAGCCTGATGGGTCTTGGACGGAGACATGCACAGAGACCATAAACTTGCTTATGGATACACATTTTCCGACATGCGAAGGCGCGTCTCAAAATTAAGCTATCGGAGGGCTACCCTCTGATATGCTTTGGAAGGAAATCGTAGATGATCGAAAGCTAGACTGGGCCTTATCTACCTTCAAACCCTATAAGTCACGGCCCAGATGGAATATTTCCGGCTCAGCTTCAACACACTGCCTCACTCATTAAACCCTGGTTAAAGATGATGTTTTTAAGTTGTCTGAGGCTCAAATACGTACCGGAATCGTGGAGGGAAGTCAGCGTGGTCTTTATTCCTAAAGCAGGGAAGCCCTCTCACACAAAACCAAAGGACTACAGGCCAATAAGTCTGTCTTCTTTCCTGCTTAAAACGTTTGAAAGACTCCTGGAGGACTATATCCGGAGGCTGATTGACCCATCGTCTCTATCGCATGCCCAGCATGCCTATACAAAAGGCAGGTCAACCGACACTGCCTTGCACTCGCTGGTGTCAGTCATTGAAAGGTCGCTTGACCTCAGAGAGTACACACTGGTGACTTTCCTTGACATAGCGGGCGCCTTCAACAACGTCGTTCCAACTGCAATCACCTCGGCCCTAATGGACCTACGGGTGGACGCGTGCGTTGTGGAACTTATCTACAATCTGCTCACGGATAGGCGGATAAAAACTGAGCTAGGCGGGAGCGAAGTCCACAGACTCGCAAACCGAGGCACCCCGCAGGGTGGCGTTCTCTCTCCACTTTTGTGGCTGGTTACTGTAAACCAACTTTTATGTCTCATGGAATCAGATGGCCATCAACTGATCGCGTATGCTGATGACATCTGCGTCATTGTAAGGGGAAAATTCCCGCAAACCCTCTGTAATTTAATGGAAGGGGCACTATCCACAATATCATCCTGGGCCAAGAGCTCTGGCCTGGAAGTGAACCCTGATAAAACCGAGTTAGTTCCTTTTCGAGGAGATACAAGATACCAAACATAATACCACCAAGAATCGGGGATACGTCTCTAGTTCTGAGTGATAAGGTCAAGTACCTGGGGGTTATTCTAGATAGAAAACTGCTCTGGAATGACAACATAATGGATCGATCCAGAAAGGCAGCTGCGGCGCTTTTCTCCTGCAAGAGGGCAATTGGTGCCTCCTGGGGGTTCTCCCCTAAGGTGGTTCACTGGGTCTTTACGGCCATTGTACGCCCGATTCTCCTATATGGCGTTTTGGTCTGGTGGCCTGCACTGGCCAAAAGCACCTATCTTAAAATGCTGCAAAAAGTGCAAAGAAGCTCGGAGCTATGTATAACAGGGGCTCTCTGTTCTACTCCCACCGAAGCACTTAACACAATACTCTACCTACCACCCCTTGACCTTGTGGCGAGGGAGGCATCTGTTATCTCGGCTCTACGTATACGGGAAACGGGTATCTGGTCAAATGGAACTTGTGGGCATGCCACCATCCTGGGTGCATGCGCCCCTGTCCCAATACCAACTTTCACTGATTACTGCACGTCAAGGAATGTATTCCTTAAGAACTACACAGTGTTAATACCAACGCGACAAGACTGGGATAGTAGGCAGCATCTTGTCTCGAACGCTGTAAACATTTTTACCGATGGCTCTAAGCTTGACGGGAAGGTTGGAGCGGGCATCTTCTCACCGGATCTGGGTCTAGAGGTCTCTTTCCGCCTTCCGGATCACTGCAGTGTATACCAAGCGGAAATGCTGGCAATACACAGAGCCGTAAGCCATCTGGCTACTGTACCCAGTGATGGCAAACGGGTCTTCATTTTCTCAGACAGCCAGGCCGCACTTAAGGCCCTGGGCTCATTCGTCGACAATTCAAAGTCGCTCACTGAATGCCGCAGATCTCTTAACGAGATGGCTCAGCACTTCAGTATCAACCTTATATGGGTACCTGGTCACAGGGATATTGAGGGTAACTGCAGAGCGGACGAGCTGGCCAGAAGAGGTACCACCGACCACATCCTTTCTGGAAATGACTCGGTAGGTATACCTATGGCCTCCTTCAAGCTCCGTGTGAGCACGAGCACTATAAGATCTGCAAACGAGAAATGGTCGGCAATCTCAACTTGCGAGACATCCAGGCTAACCTGGCCCTCATATGATAGAGGGCGCACTAAGGAGCTTCTTACCCTAAACAAACCTACGGTAGCATCACTTATAAGGGTTCTAACGGGGCACTGCCTAATTGGCACTCACGGTATTAGATTGGGAGCGACAACCTTCGACTACTGTCGCAGTTGTAGATGTATCGAGGAGGAGGAGAGTGTCCAGCACCTCCTGTGCCAGTGTCCAGCACTTGGCAGGCGGCGGTTAGCCTTTATAGGGCAAACATTTCTAGTAGACCTCTCTGAAGTCTCTAGATGTGAGGTCAAGGCTCTAGCTAAATTCATTGTCTCCACGAAGTGGTTCGATCATCATGTATAGGCGAGGAAGGGACTCTCTTGTTTTCGAGTCCGTATAGGGTATCACAAAGGGCCCACTGGTGGCCTAAGTGTCGGGCCGTAACCTTGTGTTTCGGTCTAACCCTCGCAACCTAACCTAACCTAGACAAATGAGATGACAAATAATATTCAATATAATAGTAGTGAAATTTAATTGCATATCGTTCGCCGGAATAAAAAAAACTGCATTTTTAATTATTTTCATTTAAAATACATCAAGTTCTATAACAGAAATCATATACCAAGAAACTTTAAAATTTTCACAAAGTTCAGGAAAGTTAATTAAACTTTTAAAAGTTAACAGAAAAATATCAATATTTTTGGGCGTGGGGTGAATTTTCAGTTTTTTTGTAAAGGATGGGGGTATATTTTTCCATACAAAATTAATTTTGCTTCATGCGATGTATGGAAGAAATCCCACGGCCCAGATGGAATATTTCCGGCTCAGCTTCAACACACTGCCTCACTCATTAAACCCTGGTTAAAGATGATGTTTTTAAGTTGTCTGAGGCTCAAATACGTACCGGAATCGTGGAGGGAAGTCAGCGTGGTCTTTATTCCTAAAGCAGGGAAGCCCTCTCACACAAAACCAAAGGACTACAGGCCAATAAGTCTGTCTTCTTTCCTGCTTAAAACGTTTGAAAGACTCCTGGAGGACTATATCCGGAGGCTGATTGACCCATCGTCTCTATCGCATGCCCAGCATGCCTATACAAAAGGCAGGTCAACCGACACTGCCTTGCACTCGCTGGTGTCAGTCATTGAAAGGTCGCTTGACCTCAGAGAGTACACACTGGTGACTTTCCTTGACATAGCGGGCGCCTTCAACAACGTCGTTCCAACTGCAATCACCTCGGCCCTAATGGACCTACGGGTGGACGCGTGCGTTGTGGAACTTATCTACAATCTGCTCACGGATAGGCGGATAAAAACTGAGCTAGGCGGGAGCGAAGTCCACAGACTCGCAAACCGAGGCACCCCGCAGGGTGGCGTTCTCTCTCCACTTTTGTGGCTGGTTACTGTAAACCAACTTTTATGTCTCATGGAATCAGATGGCCATCAACTGATCGCGTATGCTGATGACATCTGCGTCATTGTAAGGGGAAAATTCCCGCAAACCCTCTGTAATTTAATGGAAGGGGCACTATCCACAATATCATCCTGGGCCAAGAGCTCTGGCCTGGAAGTGAACCCTGATAAAACCGAGTTAGTTCCTTTTCGAGGAGATACAAGATACCAAACATAATACCACCAAGAATCGGGGATACGTCTCTAGTTCTGAGTGATAAGGTCAAGTACCTGGGGGTTATTCTAGATAGAAAACTGCTCTGGAATGACAACATAATGGATCGATCCAGAAAGGCAGCTGCGGCGCTTTTCTCCTGCAAGAGGGCAATTGGTGCCTCCTGGGGGTTCTCCCCTAAGGTGGTTCACTGGGTCTTTACGGCCATTGTACGCCCGATTCTCCTATATGGCGTTTTGGTCTGGTGGCCTGCACTGGCCAAAAGCACCTATCTTAAAATGCTGCAAAAAGTGCAAAGAAGCTCGGAGCTATGTATAACAGGGGCTCTCTGTTCTACTCCCACCGAAGCACTTAACACAATACTCTACCTACCACCCCTTGACCTTGTGGCGAGGGAGGCATCTGTTATCTCGGCTCTACGTATACGGGAAACGGGTATCTGGTCAAATGGAACTTGTGGGCATGCCACCATCCTGGGTGCATGCGCCCCTGTCCCAATACCAACTTTCACTGATTACTGCACGTCAAGGAATGTATTCCTTAAGAACTACACAGTGTTAATACCAACGCGACAAGACTGGGATAGTAGGCAGCATCTTGTCTCGAACGCTGTAAACATTTTTACCGATGGCTCTAAGCTTGACGGGAAGGTTGGAGCGGGCATCTTCTCACCGGATCTGGGTCTAGAGGTCTCTTTCCGCCTTCCGGATCACTGCAGTGTATACCAAGCGGAAATGCTGGCAATACACAGAGCCGTAAGCCATCTGGCTACTGTACCCAGTGATGGCAAACGGGTCTTCATTTTCTCAGACAGCCAGGCCGCACTTAAGGCCCTGGGCTCATTCGTCGACAATTCAAAGTCGCTCACTGAATGCCGCAGATCTCTTAACGAGATGGCTCAGCACTTCAGTATCAACCTTATATGGGTACCTGGTCACAGGGATATTGAGGGTAACTGCAGAGCGGACGAGCTGGCCAGAAGAGGTACCACCGACCACATCCTTTCTGGAAATGACTCGGTAGGTATACCTATGGCCTCCTTCAAGCTCCGTGTGAGCACGAGCACTATAAGATCTGCAAACGAGAAATGGTCGGCAATCTCAACTTGCGAGACATCCAGGCTAACCTGGCCCTCATATGATAGAGGGCGCACTAAGGAGCTTCTTACCCTAAACAAACCTACGGTAGCATCACTTATAAGGGTTCTAACGGGGCACTGCCTAATTGGCACTCACGGTATTAGATTGGGAGCGACAACCTTCGACTACTGTCGCAGTTGTAGATGTATCGAGGAGGAGGAGAGTGTCCAGCACCTCCTGTGCCAGTGTCCAGCACTTGGCAGGCGGCGGTTAGCCTTTATAGGGCAAACATTTCTAGTAGACCTCTCTGAAGTCTCTAGATGTGAGGTCAAGGCTCTAGCTAAATTCATTGTCTCCACGAAGTGGTTCGATCATCATGTATAGGCGAGGAAGGGACTCTCTTGTTTTCGAGTCCGTATAGGGTATCACAAAGGGCCCACTGGTGGCCTAAGTGTCGGGCCGTAACCTTGTGTTTCGGTCTAACCCTCGCAACCTAACCTAACCTAGACAAATGAGATGACAAATAATATTCAATATAATAGTAGTGAAATTTAATTGCATATCGTTCGCCGGAATAAAAAAAACTGCATTTTTAATTATTTTCATTTAAAATACATCAAGTTCTATAACAGAAATCATATACCAAGAAACTTTAAAATTTTCACAAAGTTCAGGAAAGTTAATTAAACTTTTAAAAGTTAACAGAAAAATATCAATATTTTTGGGCGTGGGGTGAATTTTCAGTTTTTTTGTAAAGGATGGGGGTATATTTTTCCATACAAAATTAATTTTGCTTCATGCGATGTATGGAAGAAATCCCACAACACCCTTCACGAAAAAAATGCACAATGTATACTAAAATTGTGTAGTCTACAAAACTGCACATTTCTTCACTTCTTTCATTCGGGCAAAAAATTTGAAGGTTTTGATGAACTATTTTTTAAGTTTGATTAACTTTCCTGAACTTTGTGTAAACTTTGAAATTTCTTTTAATGTGCAGAGCTTCTCATTATTCTGCCGCACGATATAAAATATATTTAAAGTTTTTAAATTATTTGTATATATTGTCGCTCTCTCACTGGATTAACCAATCAACTAATCTAAAATCTAATAAAGAAATATCTTTCTATTTTTCCAAACCATTGAACTTTCAAAAATATGTATAATGTTTAGAAATTAAGGTTTCTGGTAGGTAGTGAAAAGTTGCCACTCATGTTTCACATGAAGTTAATAATAATAATAATAATGCCCAACGGATTACGGAGGGGCGCATCCGCATGACGCGCGGATTGTTCTTTCGTGCCGAGTCTTTGAAGGACGAGAAGGTACATTGAATTTCACTTCGCTCAAAAGAAACGGGCTTACGATTGAACCATTTAGTAATTTAATCATGAAGACAATTCCATGCATTTCCCTCCGACTAGAAAGGCTGTGAAGATTAATTAGTTTTAAGCGACTCGTATACGATGGAACCTTATACAAGGGATCCCAGTGAAGATCTCTTAAGGCAAATAGTAAAAATTGTTTTTGAACTGATTCTAAGCGATCCACGTGGACCTGGTAACGCGGGTTCCAAATTATAGAACCGTATTCAAGTATCGGTCTGACTAATGTAGTAAAGAGAGTTTTAGTTACATAAGGGTCGCTAAATTCTTTAGACCATCGTTTAACAAATGCTAGAACGCCTCTAGCTTTATTGACTGTTACGTTAATGTGGCAGTTGAAACTGAGTTTGTAATCCATACTAACCCCAAGGTCAACAAAATCATACATTTGCTCAAGACTATAATTGTTAATTGTATAGGAAGCTGGCTGTGAAATTCTTCTCGAAAAACGCATGTATTTACATTTTTTTAGATTAAGCGGCATATAATTTAAATCGCACCAAGTAACTAGTGTATTAAGATCTGATTGAAGCTTATTGCTATCTTCGGAGGATGCGAATGACATGAAAAGCTTTACATCGTCGGCATACATTAACATTTTCGAAAATTCGATTACTGTAGAAATGTCATTTATAAACAACAAGAACAGAATCGGGCCCAGATGGCTTCCTTGAGGAACTCCAGAGGAGACATTAATAACATCGGATTCACAGTTTTTAAACACTACTTTTTGTGTTCTGTCACTAAGGTAAGAAGAGATCCAGCGATTGAGACCCGGCTGGAAACCCAGCTGATCTAGTTTATGAATAAGTAACGAGTGACACACTTTATCGAAAGCTTTGCTAAAATCAGTATAAATAACGTCGGTGTGCAGATTTTTTCTAAAGCCATTTAAGACATGATTTGTAAATTCAAGTAAGTTTGTAACGGTGGACTTTCCCTTACAGAACCCGTGTTGACAATCAGAAATCAAGGTAGAGATAGGATTCGTAAGCTGATTGGTAACAATAGCTTCAAACACAAAATTTGCATGAAGAAGCTTTAAAAGAGGATAAAGAGCTTAACAATATGCCATAATTGTTTTTAAAATAATGTGCTTGACTAGGGTCCTATAGAGGACTAAACTTTGTTCTCCAGTTTTGTAAAAAATCAAAAAATGGTTGTCACAGTCGGCGTGTGCGAATATTGATTAACATATAATATTAATTTTTTTTGACACATGTTCAGTGTAATGTCAACATTTACCTGTGCTCGAGCAGCTCCCATTTTGAAGACGGGTTGGGAAGATTTTGCGTTTAATATATCGATGGCTTCGTGAGCAAATGTGCTAAGTCCATTTTTTTTGAAAAATGAGATTTTAATGCAGAACGATAGTACAGTTATAAATACATCGTTTACCATCGAAAAAATTACGATAAAGTCGATTTTAGGTATTGTTATGTAGTGGTATGCAAATGTTCTAAGTCCACCAAAAAAAAAAAAAGAAAAACGTACGTCGTAAGTCCAGTTGAAAATACGTTTTTATTTGTTTCATTCAATTTTATTCCTGAAATCATATCCAACTATTACGTATGATGTATTTTAAGCCTGACTTTAACCGAATTGATGGCAAGGTCTCCGCTTGATGTGCAAACTCGTTTGAAGCTCTTAAAAATTTGCTATAGTTTTACTTTAGCTAATAACTACTTGTGGCTACTAAAATTGTAGATAAGTACCAAGAAGGCCATGCTTTCTCTTGCTTTGAAAAATTAAATTTTTTGGTTTTAGTTCCGCTGTACGGACATACGTTGTATTAAATACACTGAAAATTTTTAAATCTACTTTAAACTTCAATTTACTGATGCATGGGAGCCTTTACCGCAAAAATTAAACAAAAATGTAGCTGCTATGGAGTTTACTAGTTTGCAACAACTTTACCTTGAACGAAGAAAAATACCTTCTAGAAAATATGAAGATTTGCAATTTATAAAACTAACTTTACCCAAGGACCATCACAAATCTTATGATGATTTACCTCACCACTGATATATCTTAAAAAGTATAATGTGTAGTAGTTTTTGTTAGCAGCCATGAAAAAAGACTGTACTTATTTATTATTTGGTTTAACAAAATAAAATATATTGCATGAAACACGCAACATACAAAACATTTTTTTAACTGAAAATGTTCTAGTACATGTAAATAATACCCTGTAAAACCCTGTATAATCTTAGAATGATTCATTCTATTTATATATCAAATGTTATCCAATTCGGTTAAGCAGTTCCCGCGATATAAGGAAAAATTAATAAAATGCGGTTAGGTGGCAACCCCCGGTGACAACCCTGCTTGAACTTGTCATATTTAAAATTACGCCGAAAACACTTTTCATTTGATACCCGTATTGTCATATCTTGCTCAATATTTATAAAAACGAGATAGGTGACAACCCTGTAAACCGTCCCAAGTGGCAACACATACATATGTATGTAGGTATATATTCTTAGAATTAATCATACTGTCTATATGCAAAATTTCATCGAAATCTGAAACAAAACAAACACAATTTAATTGTAAGAAAATGTTCTAAGTCCATGTAAATATAACACAATCATAGAAAGAAAATGTTTTAAGTCACAAAAGTGCTCATAACTTTGCATTTACTTTATTTAGAAATTTTCTGACAACTGATATCTAAGCAAGCTGAACTGAAGGAAAAAACTGCATTTTTAGATTCTAAAAATATTGACAACAAAAAAAGTTAGGCGGTTTTTTTCCTCTCCTGACCAATTACAAAAAATGGACTTAGGACATTTGCTCACGAAGCCAGCGATATGTGTCACACTTTCTCATGTCACAACTTTGCCACAGCTTTTCTTCCAAACTAAGTGTAATTTTGAAAATTAGAACACATATAGACCTTGGTGGCACACATCGAATTTCTAACGGAAGTCCAAAAATATTAAGCCATATTAAAATGACAATAGGTTAAACATGAAATGTCACAACCCTAAAATGTCACAACTTTTTTTCTACTGGTTTTGATACAGGAATAACTGTTATTTAGTGTTAATACATGAATAAACTGATTTTGGAGCATATTGTTCACATATATATATAGCCCACCGTTAAAAAAACACAAAACAATACAATAATTCTTGGTTAAATTTCCACCAAATATATATGTATGTGTTCTCATAAGGGGTTAAGAGTTTAAATATGAAACTGAATAATTCACTTGCGTTCAAAGCAGTTTATGAAATGGTTGTAGCAAACTATATATTTTCGATATTTAGAATGCATTTTTTCGATATTTGAAAAGTATGGGTACAGTGGGCGTTAATGGGTTAAGTTGTAGCGCAATTCGAAACAGGGGATATTACTTATACCCCATTTACACTGTATACACTTTCAAAAGTCATTTATAACATTGACATTTCACAAAAAGTCGATGTGAAATATATCAGTTATCAAGGAATCAGCCATATACACAAATGAATGTTTGATAACACGTTTTTCCACTAAGCAAAGCATTGATGCGAGTAGCGATTGCAACGTTATTTGATTATAAACATGTAAGCAATTTTTATTAGAAACCTAAGCGTGACAATGTATTGAATAAAAATACATTGTTAAAGTTTTCAACAAAACGTAATTATAATTTTTCGAAAACTATAAAACAATAATAAATTTGGAAATAAAAGAAACAAATATAATAATAATTTGTATAAAAACAAACTAGAAGAGGAAGACTACTATAAAATCATAAATAACCAATCTATTTATTTTAAAAACACAATATCCGCTACAGAAATTAATCTAAACGAAAAGCTCAACAAACAAATTAATAAAAATGTGGAAAAATACGGTTTAAGAATCAACGAGGACTGGTTCATAAATAAAACGGACATTCACAGACCCCAAGACTGCCGCTGGGTACTATCAATGGGGAAAAAGTTTGCTTTACCGGTAACGAGGAAAACGTTCTCACCGATACACTTAATAGCCGATTTGGAACAAGGAATACAGACCATAGGGGATGAACGTCAATAAGACAGTGTCAGATGCGAGGATGCATCAAAGATCAGCTCCTTTAAAAATAGGATTAAAAACGGGTCAAAAGATAAAATAATTTTAAAATGGGTAGAGAATACCAAAAAACTTATAAATCAACATAAAGACGAGATAGTTTTAACAAATGCTGATAGGGCCAACAAGACAGTCATGATGTATAAGACTGAATATAAGCAAAAAATGAAAGATCTTTTAATTGATGAAAATACCTACAAAACCATCAGAGAGGATCCAACTAAAAAGTCACAGAGAAAAAATAATCAAATCGTGAATGAAATTTGTAAACAAAAAAACTTTGATTTGACACAGAAAATACAACTTACGTGCAACGCAGCCACCGCGCCTCGATTATATGGACTCCTTAAAATCCATAAAAATAATACGCCTCTCCGTCCGATTTCGTCTTCCGTTAATGTACCGTGTTACAAACTTGCAAAACACATAGGCCAGATATTGAAAAAAATCACGTCAGAAAAATACAATGTCCAAAATTCGTACCAAGTAAGGGAAAAATTGAAAAAATTAGAGATCGAAGATGATGAAGTCCTCATATCTTTCGACGTAGTATCATTGTTTACATCCCCATCCATCTAGCAATTCAAACCATTCTACAAAAGTGGCCAACATTAAAAGAGCACACGTCACTCACAAAAACTCAATTTAGAACAGTTTTAGATTTTTGCCTAAGGGAAAATAATTATTTTATGTATGATGGAATCATTTATCCACAAATATATGGAATGCCAATGGGGAATCCATTATCCCCAACAGTGGCAGACATAGTACTAGATAAAATTATTGACGACAGCATTGAAAACACATTGACACAGGAAAAAGAAAAAGATAAAAAACTTGCCTTCCTAGACATCGAGATAATTAGAGCAAATAAAGAGTTAAAAATAAATTGGTACTCCAAGTCCATAGCATCGTCAAGGATGATTAATTACCATTCCAACCACCCATGGAACCAGAAAAAGAACACTTCAATTGGCCTGATTAGAAAAATTATAACTTTAAGCGACCAGGAGTTCAGAAATAAAAACATAGAGGAAATTAAAAACACACTTTACAAAAATGGGTACCCTAATGCGGTGGCTGATACATTAATAACAACAACAATTAACAAAATAGATCAAGAAAGCAGTAACATACAAACAAACAATGCAAGAGAAAACACAAAATATACAGGAGTCACATACATACCGGGTTTAACGGACAACAACAACTTAAAAAGAATTATTAAAAACAACAACAACAACATAAGCTTTGCCCACAAACCACACTGCACATTAAATAAAATGTTTACAAGAACAAAAGACAAAGTCAAAAAAGAGCAACAAAACAACGTAATATATGAGGTTCAATGCAAAGATTGCGACAAGATATATATAGGCCAAACAAAGCGAATGTTGGAAGTAAGGATAAACGAACATAAGGCAGATGCTAAAAACAAAAAAGGAACTACAGCACTTTCCCAACACTTAATTGAAAATAACCACACAGCTGATTTCGCGAATGCGCGCATCTTAGACACCGAAAGAAAAACAAAAACAAAATTAACATTAGAAGGGCTTAGAATACAAGAAAGAATAAATGATTGTGTAAACTTCAAAGAAGACGTTGACAGCATCAATTGCGCTTACACTATGGCAATACAAAACCAAAATGTGCGGCAAAGAAGACGTGTGTATCAACTAGAGCTCTTGAAAATCGACTAATCGATTAGTCGGCTAATCGATTAGCAAAAGTCGTTTACCAAAATAATCGATTACCACTAATCGACTAATCGTTTCTTTCCGACTAATCGATTTTTCGTCCATAATCGATTATTCGCCCATAATCGATTAGCTGTTTGCATTCGACTACTTGACAGAATCGAATATTTTATTAGTTATTTTTTCACGGACAATGGAATTTGTGTAACACAACAGTTTTTGGTCACAGAAACTCACCTCTCATTACCGACTTTCTATTTCGTGACCGAAGAGGGGGTTAAAAGACCTCGAAGGTTCCAACGGTAATAACAAATCGTTCTCACCCATTCAAATACTAACAAAAATACTAAAAAAAAATACAAAAAAATTTTATTAAAAAAACTATAAGTAATCGATTAATGACAGCTAACCGATTGCGCTGTATGATGAAGTCGATTACTTGTTATTCGATTTTCAACCAAAACAAAAGTTGCTTTCGACTATTCGAATAGTCGATTAGCCAAATAATCGATTCTGAACAAGAGCCTTAGTATCAACAAAGCTAATTTTTATTATTTTTTCAAATTTGAATTTTATTAATAGTAGATTGTAATGTAAGTGCAATATTTGTTAGTTTGTGATTTTGTATGTTAATTAAGTTGTTTTATGTTATTTAAATAAATTTCAGACCTCGCTGAGGAAGGTGCAATATGTACCGAAACGCGTAGGAGGATAAAGGAAAACACTGTTTTTTGCTTACCCCTTCACCGGCCAAAAAGCTCCAAAAAATTTTAAAATAATAAATTCGTATGTAATGAAATTATAGTTTTTCAATAATAAGAATAACATATCTGATTAACATATTTGAAAATTTAAGTACAAATAAGATGCCATTGCAAGAAGATCTTTTATTTTTTCTGCACTTAATGTTATCGGTGTATCTCTAAGTATCGGAAGCGAATAATTTGCCATGTTTTTGTTTTTCTTTTTCAAATTATAGCATGCCCAGGTTTCTTCATTGGTATGACTTTCTCTCAATCTCAATATATTTGGTTCATCGTTAACTATTTGGATCCACCGTGCATGCGTTATATTGCACTTAACATCTTTGTTCAAATAAGTTTTCAAGGTATCAAAATTTTTGAAATCGTTTGGAAGCATTTGATATACATTAATAGATGTATTCTGTAAGTCTGTCTCATCTCAAGTCACTAAATTTGAGATTTTTCATTAGAGACAATTTTTGTGACTTTCGATGATTTCGGTATTCTGTAAGAGGAAATCACAAAAATTTCACCATTGATATGTGGTGGAAACAGATATGCATAAATCTTAAGTACAGCATTTGGCAGCGCGCATATAAATATTGCAATAGCGGAGGTAGTAAGTGTCTCGAGGTACAACGTGTGAGAAACAGGTTCGAACCCGGGATCGAGGACAAATTTTTTGTTTGTTTTTTGTTAGTTAATTATTATTTTTTTAAACATTTATAAATGATTTCAAACTTAAAATTTTTTTTTTTCAATTTATTTAATTTTTATCCCTATATTTTCTTGTTTGTGACCTGCCTACAACCAGCTGACAAATTAGTGACTCTTTTTTGAGACATGAGATGTGAGACAGCTTACTGAATACCAAATTGTCTCAAAATTGAAATTGACCACAAATTGTCTCTATTAGTGACTAGAGACAGCTTACAGAATTTGCCTGTAAATCGATTTAATATTCTTGCTGATTTATTTAAACGGCATACATCTTTCGGAGTATAGAGTTCTGATGTTTTTTTTTTGTTTCTCGATGAGCGCAAAATCGCGATCGCATGGAAGAAAACTGTGTCTAGAGGTTAAAAATTTTTGGTTAATTTTAGAAAAGTATTTATTTAATACGCTATGGCAAAACGCAATCATCGTCCAATTATTATTTTGACCTATTGTCGGACCATAATATTGGTTTCCTTATTTCCCCTTGTTGAAGAATATTGTAGTGAGCTGTTATATATTTCAATATGCATGAAGCTATCTCGTTAGCTCCTCTTTCGTGCCATGTATACATATCCACCGTATTATCTAGAAGATTATGAACCGCGAAGTTATAGTTGAAATATTGACGCTGATAAAAAACATCAGAGTGGGTCAAATTTGGCGTAAAAATTACTTGTTGCATATCCACACAAATAACAACGATACCATGGTTAATTCTGCAAGCATTCGTATCATCTCTAAGATGCGAATATGCTTTTTCCGCTTTTCATGATGAACTCTTGCGGATTCTGCAATTTGGTCAAACTTTTCAGAATCCTCAGCTGCTGCCATTTCAATAGAAAATCTATCACAAACTTTGCAGGTTTCACTTCTTGGAAACTCAAAGCGCAATTTATGCTCTTTACTAAAAATATGTCTATGTCGATGCCTGAGTGGAAGCTCACCCTATCTCGGCAGTCAGTTCGAAAACGCCCAAATAAAATTTTTTTTCAAAAACGCCCTATTTCAGAATTTGTTTCAGAAACGCCCTATTTCAATTTTTTTTCAAAAGCACCATATCTCAGATTTTGTTTCAAAAACGCCCTATTTCAATTTTTTGTTCAAAAACGACCTATCTCAGAATTTGTTTCAAAAACGCCCTATTTCGGCTGCCTGATTATAAAAGCTGTAACACAAAAGTAATGAAATTTAAAACTTCTAGTGGCTGAGGTTAAATTAGTTTTATTTTATTAGAGAATCATAAAATTCGTGGTGTACTTCGGGAATTATAAGTTTGGTGCACATTTCTCTCAAATCCTTTTCTTTATTTTTATCCAGCTCCGTGGGATTAACATGCAGTTGAGCAAGCGGATATTGTTTTTCAATAGACTTTTTTGTTGGAATCAATATTGCCGTTGGGTTGTCTTTATATTCGTATTTTATATAAGCATTATTTTGTCGGGGCAGGACTGCAATTTCCCTCAAATTCATTATTCTGATGGCCTTCCAATTTTCGTCATTTGCAAGTGGCCGAAAATCATAAATTTCCTCTTGTTTCATCTCGGTCACAATATATTTCGGATTACATTTTTAGCGTTTTTAATTATTTTACTCCATTGCTTTTGTGTAAATACGTTCTGATTTCTGCATGAATTTTCAATACAAGCATGCATGTAATCGCCTTCATTGTATGTGTGACCTTTCTAATTTTTATATAAAATGCTGTGGAGGTGTCAGCCCTTGTGTAGAAGTACAGGCAAGTGGGGAAAGTTTCTGATTGCCATTCAACGGGGGATGGCCAGAGCGATTCTTCTATGTGCGGTCCAGGCAGCTCACAACGTCCGGTGAGCTGATGTGAGAAGGCGGCAACCTGACAAGGCCACTCCGACATAATCATCATGAGGAGGTGTCATTAGTTGCAAAAAAAAAAAGTGTATTTGCATTCTATACAATTATTTAACTATACAAACTTTTTCGATTTATTGAATAATATTTGAGTTAAAGCTTTTTTAATCAGCTAGCCCAAATACGGCGTTCTTGAAACGTTTTCTCAGATAGAGCGTTGTTCAAACAAATTCTGAGATAGGGCGTTTTTGAAAAAAAATTTGAGATACAGCGTTGTTCAAACGAATTCTGAGATAGGGCGTTATTGAAAAAAATTCTGAGATAGGGCGATCTTCCACTCAGCCGTCGATATGTGCTATAAGATAGCAAAGTATCTGGGTATTTGTTTTTGTAGAAGTCATACATTTTCTTAATGCTCATATCAGAATTTAAGAAATTATTTTTCGATGTTGAACGTCTGTAGTGACTTTCTTGGCTAGGAAAGCTTACTATGTGTTCATTAACCCTTTTTTTCTCATCGTCTTTTATTTTGTGAGGACAATTCTCATGCTTGCCACGCTGATCATCAACATCTTTTTCATTCTTTAGTTTTTCAATCAAAATTTGCATTCTGCGTTGCGTTATCTAGTGTTGCAAATATTATAAAGTATTGAAAGAAAAAAAGATATTGACCCGTAGTCATAGTCATTGACTAATACAACGTTTAACTAAAATATTTGCTAAGTTTAGAATGGCGTTTTAAATTTTGATTTTAGTTAAAATAAACAGGAACAGGGTACCAGTGTGAAAACAAAAAAATATGGTTGACGATATGAATAATTTTTTTATGTTTGAAAAGGTCACCCTGCGCGAACTATTTATGTATGTTTGTATTTACAAAAGCAATAAAAGAGTATACTGGACGACAAAATTGTTTATCTAACAATTTTTTAGAATATAATTTAATTTTAGTTTTTGAAAATGCAGCAACAAAATGAAAGGAACAAGCAAACATATAAGTTATTTATTGCATCGTCCAAAATCTCAAAATCTCCTGTAATTTTGTTAGTTTCTAAGAATATTTACACTTTTATTAGTCTATTTTCACTTGTGTTTGTATATTTTCTTTATAATTGGTCCACATTCACTTTTATTTTAAATTTTTAAGTATTTTCGCAAATATTCATTCCAAAGCATCAACTGAAATGTGTTTTTAACATTTTAAAATGACATCTACATCATATTAAATTTAGAATAACATTTTAGAGATAAAATACATTTTAAGTTGACTATGACAGACTTAAAATCATGTTTATTTTAGAATAATGTTTAAGTCGCTAAAACGTTATTCTAATTTGACTATAAATACGGGCCATTATTTTAAAAACTTTTACCTGATATGTGTGACAGATCATTTTTTTGCACACTCTTTCTTTCACCGTTTTTGCACAACAAAAAGTAATGTACGGTGATTATTCTTCATAAAATACGCCCTTTGACAGTACTTCCTTTCGGCTCAACCAATTGAACGAGCGAAGATAAAAGTGACGTTTGTTCATTATAATTTTTGGAATAAAAATTATCAAAATGCTTTTTTTTTGGTCCAAACTGATATTTCTGCAAAAAAATTACAACGGCTGTCACAAAGCTATACAAAATAAATAAATTAAAAATACAATTTCTGTTTGCACATACTATAACATTCTTCCACTCTACCTCTTCATGAGCTTTTTTGGAATGTATTTTTTAATTTTTTCTATTAAAATATTCTTTGCCACTATTTCGCAACCTTTTGTTACTTAAATGCTTCCAATTTTCCAAATTAATTGGCCTTTTTTTGCCTCTGTTACATTTAGAAATTACTTTCGATGCTTCTTGTTCAAACATTTTCACTTGTACTTGTAACGTTTTTCCACTGACTACTAAACGAAACTCCATAGAAGAGAGTAATTCTAACGGGAATATGCAAAAAAACAGGTTTTGGAAAAATTGTCGGTTACAACGTTATTCGCGTCGACGCTTCAATTGTATTATATACTTAAAACTATTGTTTATTTTAGTACACAACATTATTAATACCAAATAAATAAACAACTTAAAAAAAAAGAAAAAAAGTCAAGCAGAACACGCTAGCCAAAGTCTTCGACCATATAATTCGGTCGAAGTTTGACTGACTGTCAACATGGAGTTTTCCCTTTTTACGCTTCTTACTAACAACATAGTTAAAGCCTTTTCAAGTAATTCGCAATTGAATGTAGTTTACACAGCCTTCTCCAAATCTTTCGATAAAGTTAGTCACAATATCCTCTTACATAAGTTAGAGTGTTACGGTGTCAGTGGTAAGTTATTACACTTTTGCACAAGTTTTCTGACAAACAATCTACTTGTCAAAATGAAATCAACAACATCCAGAGTCGTCATTAATGTATGGTCTGGTGTTCCACAGGGCACGCACTGTGGACCGCTTTTATTTCTATTATTTATTAATGACCTGCCCAACTTTTTAAAATTTGCACAATGCCTCAAGTTCGCAGTTGACGTAAAAATATTTTCGGTTGTAAGGGATCTTTCAGATTGTAATCGTCTTCAAAAGGATCTCGACCACAGTGGTGTCCGTTAAACTGCTTAATTTTAAACTAAGAAAAATTTAGCGTTGTAACTTTCTCTGGTTAGTCCAGTCCTAAAATTGTCTACAATTACGAAGTTTGCAACCACCCATTATCACTTAAATCCGAAATCAAGGATTTAGGTGTTATTTTTGGCTCCAAACTGGTTGGCTAAACGCATCGACTATATTGTGTCAAAGTCTTATTCGATGATTGGCTTTATAAGAAAAAACACCAAGGATCCTTTTACTCTAAAGTCGCTTTATACATCGCTAGTAAGAAGCCGTCATGAATATTGCTCATTAGTATCACAGTATATGTTAGTATGGAATCCGTACTATGAATCGCCTTCGATCAAAATTGAAAGAGTGCAAAGAATATTTACTAAAACTGTAATGAGTAAACTTTCATGGTGTGAATGTATTCCCTATATTGGGATGCGTAAATTGCTTGGTTTACAGAACACCCTTTACGAAAAAAATTCTGAAAATTCATGAAAGTTTTTGAGCGAGTTCTCACCTGCAGACCTTAAACACGCACCGGGAAACTGTTTGCTGGGCCAAACCTGAGTAGCGATCTTGGCCAACCAGGTGTTGGTACGCACCCTGAATAAGTAGCTTCAAAGATGTTGACAACTTTAAAATATTGGGCACTGCAGTTGACCTTTTAGGTTCTTTAAGTTCGGAACTTATGCTTTCCAACACATATAGAAAGACATCCTTACTCAGCCGGAAGTTTTGTAAGAAACAAAACATGAAAAATAAAGATAAAATATTTTCAAAGTTATAAATTTGTACATACCTTTTATCGGTGGGGCTCATTATGTTGGAACTGTCTCTAATGATTCTTCTCTCAATTCTTTCACCATAAACATCATCCCATAATGCCACAGTAGCCATTTTTTGTCAAATTAGTAATACAATTTCAATTTTATGTTATTTGCAAACTTTGAAAGTAAACAAATGCAATTGTCAAATTCTTATTTCATTTGATTTTTTCTGTCATTCGTTGACGTTTTCTTGAAGCGATGCCAACCAACGCCTGCAAAAAAGCAAAAGCTAAAGTAAGCAACATCCCAGCAAACACAGCCTCTAACGTTAGAGAAATACTGTAGTTTTACATTAGAATTCTAATGTAGATCTCTAATGTATCTCTAATCGAAAATCACGTTAGAGAACTAGGCTAGAGTACGATTAGAGAACGATTAGAGAAACACTCGAATAGCGAAGATGCGTGTATTGTCAAGTATTGTATTTATAAACTAAGGTATAAAAACTTTGAATTTTATTCCCATTAGATATTTAAGCTTAAAACATGTCAAACAAATAGAATTAAACAAGAACAATTGGATTTCATTTCATTTCAGTTAGAAATTTCTCATTAGAATCCCATTAGAATTTCACGTTAGAATTCGAATCGATAACTAACCTTTTTCTCGATATCGAGAACTAAGTCCCCCTTTTGTCGAGAATGATATAATTCGCGACAGTTTCACAGATCGTTCTCTAACCATCTACCTTAGAGAATAACATTAGAATTCGATTCGTTTTCCAATCGTCCTCTAACCTTAATGTTTGCTGGGATTATTAGCAATATATGTATATAGTACGCAATACGGAATGCGATTTAATTGTCGCATCGCAAATGACTTTCGCATCGCGGTACTGAGTAGACCTAATATGTGTAAGTTTTGAAATTTCTTTTAATGTGGCTTCTGTTATCGATATCTGCGATATTTTAAATGAAAATTATTAAAAATAGAGCTTCTCACTATTTTGTCGAACGAAATCAAGTTTAATTTCACTACTATTATATTGAACAGATGTAAGTCTCCATGGAGCCCAACCAAGTTTGCCCTGATCTTAATCTTTGTGCGGTTCCAACTACTGTTTGAACTATAAAGAACACTTATGTTAGCTTGACGCATACTGTTAAGTTTGTTTTCGAACTGAGAAAGTCGATGAAAACCTGTCATTGCTTATTACCAACAAAATAATGTGATGCTTCCAAAATAAAATTTTGTTCAATTTCCGAAAAAAACAAATAAATTACTTACATGAAAAACAATCATTTATAAATTTTTTTTTATTTTTTTGTTGTATGTACAGAGCGAGTTTCTAACACTTTCACTTTCTTTTCACACATTTTCGTAACTAGGCTTCTGTTTATTTGTAACTTTTTTGTTTGAGGGTTCTATTTTGTTTTATTGAACTTTTTACTTATTATATATACATACATAAGCTAAAACGTATCAGTCGAGCTCGCTGAGACGCTCCCACGGGTAACCATTGTGGCGGCTAACCACGTGGCGCCAAGTAAGAACAATTACATTCTCACGGCGTATGAGCACCTAACACCCGAATTCAAGGCCGTGATTAGCACCAGCGGCTAATACGTATGCTAAGGCATTGATCTAGATGCATCGTCAGCACAATTCTATTTCACATGCTTATGAAATAGAATGAACATATTACGCACCCATATTACGGGCCGTCAACAGTTGGGCAGCAAGAACGCAGCTGCTAGACATCGTCTATAAAGGGAAGCACTGGCCACGAAACGAGGCAGTTTAGTTCAGGACGCGCATTGCATTTTACTTAATCTAATTAGTTGTTAAAGATATATTGAATTAATTAATTATTACAGTTATATTGAATGAACTGATGAACTCCCCAACCTCGTTAGGATATCTGGGCGTGTTGGCCCAGTAAAATTATTTTTTTATGTGTAAGGACCTACCGTCCTTTAAGTTATAAAGATGGTAACCTTGCAGCATAAGAGTAACATCCCTGTACGAAGAGAGACGAGAAGCAAGAACAATGAAAGAAGTCAGTCAGTAGTAGTCGTCGTGAGCGCTCAGCAGCAACAGTCGTAGTTTTCCTAATATTTAATTTACCAAACATTCAAGTTTGTAATTCAATTTAAATTACTTAATTCTTATTTTATGTTCAATAAAAGCTCAAAAGCACATGGGGGCTCAACCGTGCGCGTAACACTTTTGCATTCTAAATCGGAATGCTGCTACGCTCAAACAAACAAATAAGAAATTTCACAATCAGCTGGCGAACGCAGAACAGTCCAGAAGCTTCACCTCAGCTAAAAGCAGCAGACACCGACGACAGCAGAGAAAACGAAGATAAACGCAGAGTCAATTTAACGGACGACAGTGAAGGCGAAGTTGAAAATAACCAGCAGTCTGATAAAGCAGATAAATCAGCTGAACAACAAGCAGTCGAAAGAAGAGAAAGCGAAGTTGAAAATAGCAATAACAAGCAGACCGACGTTTCAGTTGAACAACAAGCAGTGGAAGAGAAAAAAGCGAACGAAGTGACAAGCAGCGCAGTTAATACGAACGGACGGCAGCAGAGCAGTGTAGCAGCGGAGTTGTTGACAGTCATAGAAGAAGGTGACGTTGCAAGCAGAACGGAAGAAAATATGGAGAATTTGCTGAAATCATTAGTCGAACAAATAAATAAAAATTATGGAAACAAAGGTAATGTAACTATTGATGCATTTGCCAAAGTTGTGCCTAATTTTGGTGGGGTATCCATTCCAATTCGCCAATGGATTACGAATTTTGACGAGATTGCTGATCCTTAGAATTAACACCGAAACAGAAGTATGTCAATGCGCGCAATAAATTGAAAGACACTGCTGCTTTGTTTTTAGAAACAATTACAGTGTCCAACTACAAGACGTGGTGCGATGCATTGGTAGAAGAATTTGACAAAACGCTAAGCAGCGCAGAAGTACACAATCTGTTAAGGCAACGTAGAAAGCAGGCAATAGAAAACTTCCATGAGTACATGCTACAGATGCGCGAAATAGCAGCGGTAGACTTTATGGTTTGGGCAACGTCGCTACAGATGTGTTAGGAGAATTCACAACACAAGTCATTGTCGACGGAATGAGTACACAAGATAAGTTTTTGGTTATTACTGATAGCAAAACAAATGTAGAGGCAATTATAGGGTATGATTTCCTAAAAAAGTTTTTGCTAACGTTAAGTGCAGATGGGTATAATTTTGCACAATCAAAAAGTGACGCAAATGCAGAGGCGATGGGTTACAATTTTGAATATTGTAAATGATAGCAATGAATTAGATGTTGATCCCAAATACAAAGAAGCGGTCAAACAATTGATTGACAGTTATAAACCGCATTTTACTCAATCTAATTACCCCATTAAATTAAACATTGTTCCAAAAAATTACAATATTGTTTTTCGCGAGGCTCCTAGCCGATTATCTGTAACAGAAAGAGAATTTGTACGTAAGCAAGTAGATGAATGGTTGCAAAAGGGAATTATACGTGAGGCAAGCTCAGATATAGCTAGCAAAGTTGTGCTAACAAAGAAGCATTTGTCACAAAAGAAGGTCTTTACGAATTCAATAGGGCTCCGTTTGGGTTTTCTAACTCGCCCGCTGTTTTCGTACGATATGTTAACCACATTTTTAAAAAATTAATAAATGAAGGTATGATGGAAATTTCTGTAGATGACATTGTAATTTTTGGTAACACAGCAGAACAATGCTTAGACAATATGCAAACGGTGCTGAAGCAAGCCCAGCAGTATGGTTTAGAAATTAAATGGTCGAAATGTCAGTTTTTGAAAAGGAGAATTACATTTTTAGGACACGAGTAAGGTCGAAGCAGTTAAAAACTTTCCCATACCAAAAAGAATTCGAGATGTTCAGGCGTTTCTGGGCCTAACCGGATATTTTCGAAAGTTTATTCGAAATTACGCTGGTATGGCTATACCTTTGACTCAACTGCTGAAGAAAGACTGAAGTATTTAAAATAAAAGATAATCAAATGAGAGCAATCGATGGTTTGTAATCGGCACTTGTTGCAGAACCAGTGCTACAAATATACAAGCGGATTATAGAGACACAGTTGCACGTCGATGCATCGAAGCATGGGTTCGGGGCAGCACTGATGCAACGCCATAACGGTGACTGGCATCCCGTTTTCTACTGGAGTAAAAAGACATCTCTCCAAGAAGAAAAGTTGCATAGCTATTTTCTTGAAGTAAAAACAGCGTACTTGGCTACATAAAAGTTGCGACACTATCTGATGGGTACACACTTTACTTTAGTAACAGATTTCGCAGCGCTTAAGCAGACAAATGCAAAAAAAGATATACCACGTGAAGTAATTCAGTGGTTGATGTATCTTCAAGATTTTTCCTACAATATAGAGCATCGATCTGGCAACAGAATGAGGCTTAAGTCGATTTCCTGTGAAGACAGTGACCTCAGAAATTCTAGAGAGCGAGAGCTCAGAATCAAGATCCACATCTGGCAGCTGTATTATAAACAAGTTGATGTGCTAGACGTATTGGCTATACCAAAAAGTATGGAGAACGAAATAATTAAAGAGGCGCATAGATTTGGGCATATGGGTTGCCAAAAGACAATGCATGCCATACGACAAAGCTACTACATTCCACATCTTGAAATGAAAGTTCAGCAGGTAGTTCAAAATTGCGTTAAATGTATAATGTACAACCATAAGTTGGCAAGAAAGAAGATTATTTGCATTGTATTGACAAGGGTGACATTCCCCTTTATACACTTCATGTCGACCATTTGATTACTTTGGATACAACATCAAAGAGTTACAAATATATTTTTGCAGTCGTCGATGGTTTTTCCAAGTATACTTGGATAACCCTACCAAGAACACCCCACGCTCCCACGACAGTCGGGCAGTACCGCAAGGGAGTACCGGAGCGTACCGGATTCATATCCGGCCAAGGACTGTTATTTCGACAACACTCCCCAAAACCTTCGGGGAGTGATTTTGTTGTTAAAACAACAACAACAACAACAACCCTACCAAGAGCACAGATGCACAAGAAGTTGTAAGACACCAGAGTCGTGGGTAACAATCTCCGGCAGTCCGTTAAGTATAATAAGCGATAAAGGTACAGCGTATACGTCTAAACTTTTTAAAGAGTTCTGCGCAAAGAATAAAATTGACCATGTTGAGGTAACAACCGGCGTCCCAGCAACGGGCAGATTGAGAGAGTAAATAATTTCTGTCCTAGCAAAGATGTCAGCAAAAGAGCACAAGTGGTATAAGTATACGTCACAAGGGCAACACGCCATAAACTCTCACGTTCACTGTTCTACAAAGTTTACACCGTTTGAAGTAATGTTCGGTGTTAAGATGCGAAACGAAGTCGATATAGAGCTGTTGGCAGTACTCCAAGAAGAGTTACTTGTAGTCGCACAAGATGAAAGAAATCAAATCCGCCAGGAGGCCCTAAAACAAATACTAAGAGCAAAAGAGAAATACAAATCCAACTATGATCGAAAAAGAAAAGGAGAACATATTAATCAGTTATCCGATTTAGTCGCCATTAAAGTCACTCAGTTTGTAACGGGCAAAAAGCTCGCCAGTAAGTACATCGGTCCATATGAGGTAACTAAAATCAAAGCACACGACAGATATGACGTCAGAAAAGTTGGGGACTTTAGTGGCCCACAACAAACATCAAGCAGCGCAGATAATATGAAACTATGGCTTTATGTCGAGCACAATGAAGATGATCACGATGAAGAGTCATCCGAGGCAGATGACAATCAGGATGACCGAGTGTAAGATGGTAACCTTGCAGCATAAGAGTAACATCCCTGTACGAAGTAGAGACGAGAAGCAAGAACAATGAAAGAAGTCAGTCAGTAGTAGTCGTCATGAGCGCTCAGCAGCAACAGTCGTAGTTTTCCTAATATTTAATTTACCAAAGATTCAACTTTGTAATTCAATTTAACTTACTTAATTCTTATTTTATATTCAATAAAAGCTCATTCAAGCTTACATATATATATTTTTCTTTTCTTATTATTTGTATTATTTTAACGTGCCATGGCATAGCCAAGAGTTCCTGAAGATGACTTCAGATTAAAAATATCGACCAACTCACAAAATAAACGTGTCAACAAAAATAAAGTTTATTTAGTTTTGTTTGACCATTGGCCTTAAGCTCGTTAACAACAAAAATAATTTTTCTTTTCTCAATTTTTTTTTTTTGTTTTTTACTATGTATTTTGTTGTTATCTCTACATATATTGACTCAACTACTTAGGGCCACTTTCATAAAAGCCGGTAAGGCCTAATCGGCGATTAATTTGACAGCTAACCATACAAAATACGTCAATTAAATTCCGGTTAGTGGTTACCAGCTTTTATGAAAGCGGCCCTTAGTTTTAGTTCACCCATTTTATAGTTTTAATATGTTTCTTCTTTCAAGTTTTTCTCCTTCGAATATACGTGCAATTACAACTGATTGCGTTTGCTAACCTAGTGGTTTAACTGATCGTGCTGTCAGGCTACTGCTGACGGTATCCCTATTTGTATGTTTTTTTGGGTTAAAAATATGTCCGGTCGGGTTTTTTCATATTTCACGAAATGTAGGGCTTGTTTTTACATGGAAAACATGCAAGGTATAAACCGTTTGTTGACTCTCAAAAATGTCTGCCAACATGCTCCCCGTGTTCACCAACAAAATTTTTTCCAACATGCGCCCTGTGTTGGCCAATGCATTTTTTGCCAACTCTGTATTTCACTGGCATTACATATCGATAAATGTTGTACACCTTATGTATGTGTAAATACATTTCTAATATACATTGAGTTGACAGCTGATTTTTAAATTAAACTGATTTGTAACAGCTGTGTATAAATTTAAGTAAGTAGTAATTTTGTCTTTATACTTCAAGAATTAATTTATGTGATAGTTTTATTCAGAAATGAGCTCATCATCAGAAACAGAAGCAGAAGTGGTATCGAAAAAGTACAGAAAGCAGAAGTTTAATGAAAAATGGTTGGATAACTGGGAGTTTAAAGGGTGGCTGAAACCCTGCCAAAATTAGGAATATAATAGCTGTATTCTGTAAGTCTGTCTCATCCCAAGTCACTAAATTTGAGATTTTTCATTAGAGACAATTTTTGTGACTTCCGCTGATTTCGGTATTCTGTAAGAGCAAATCACAAAAAGTTCACCATTGATGTGTGGTAAAAACAGATATGCATAGATCTGAAGTACAGCATTTGACAGCGCTCAAATAAATGGTGCAATAGCACAGATAGTAAGTGTCTCGGGGTACAACGTGAGTGGTGCAGGTTCGAACTCAGGATCGGGGACAGTTTATTATTTTTGTTTTTTCTTTATTCACTAATTATTATTTTTTTAAATATTTATAAATGATTTCAAACTTAAAAAAAAAATGTTTAACTTATTTAATTTTTAACCCTATATTTTCTTGTTTGTGACCTGCCTACAACCAGCAGACAAATTAGTGACTCTTTTTTTGAGACTTGAGATGTGAGACAGCTTACTGAATACCAAATTGTCTCAAAATTGAAATTGACCACAAAATGTCTCTATTAGTGACTAGAGACAGCTTACAGAATTCGCCTATAAGTCAGTGCACTGTATGTGACCAAATTTTAAATTGTGGAAAATCCGAACTTTTGAGGCATTGTTAAACTAGAAAGTATAAGTCCTGTACAGCTGCAGTGCAGCAGTCGAATAAAATTTATTCACTTTTAGTAAAGATGAAAAAAAAAGATGTGACAAATTTTGAAATTCGTTTGACTATGTTCTTTGCCGAACACAACGTGGCAATACAAATTGTCGACCACTTACTACCATTATTTAAAGAAACCATAACAGACTCTAAAACAATAAAAAAGGTATCCCTTGGGCGAACAAAATGCGTGAGCATTATGGAAAATGTTATTGCTAGTCACGAGAAGGACCAACTAATTACAAACCAATAAGTTTTCTGTTACGATAAATGATAGCACTGACAGTCACGGTTGCCACTTTGGTCCAATTGGACCAAAATTGGTGCCTAAAAATCCATTTGGTGCATTGGTAAATTTTTTTCAGATTTGGTCCATTTTTGGCAAGCTTTCACGATTTTGGTACTTTCTTTCTTCACTTGGCGAAAATTACTTAACACTGATCCCAAAATTTGGTGGATAAGTGGAAAAATAATATGTTAAAATTGTTACACAATGGAAACTTTTGAGGCTTCAGAATCTTAACCTTACGTCAGATATGGATGTTTCCGCTTTTTGGGAGAAAGTTGGCTTACAGAGGAATGGTATGAATGAAAAAAGTTTTGCAGTCTTAATCAATTTCGTATTCGACTTAAAGAGACTGCCACATAGTTCGGCAGCCGCAGAGCGCAAATTTTCCGAACTTTCCCTAATTAAAACAAAGCTTCGAAACAAATTAGAATTTGCTTTAATTAATAATATTAAGCTGACCAAAGAACTTTTCTCTCAAAACCCAGGTCCTCACTATGTTTGGTCTGTCAAAGATATAGGCTGGTATTAGAAATTGAAGAGCCTTATGCAATTTATTATTTTTCTGTATGTTTTTGTCATAAAATTATTCAAATATATATAATAGGCAACTTTTTTGTAACTTCCATTTTTTTACCCATACCATATCGAAGTATTGTGGCAGATACCTACCAAAATAAGTATTTAGTATGGGAAACTTTGAACTCCTAAATATTTTAATATGCATAAATATGTGTATCAGACTGAAAAATTCACCTATATGTGATGAAATGAAGGGCTCAGAACCAAAAGGATCTGAGTGACTTTTTTTTTTAAATGAGTTATACCTATATCCGAGTCATTTCGGACATTGTAGTGCCATCTATTTACCATACAATAAACGTCCTACCTTTATTTACAACATGCACTTTTAATATTAATTTTATATATATACTAATTTTTATATTTACAAAATGACACAATTTCTTTAATAATATTCTAAAAAATATAACTACAGACTCCACATATAACGTCAACAACACATTAGATTTCAAAAATAGAATTAATAACACTTATATAAATAATGACGAGAAACTAATATCCTTTGACGTAGTTTCACTCTTCCCAAGCATTCCGATACAGTTACCATTAGACGTTATATCAGAAAAATGGCCAATTATACAACAATATACGAAAATACCGAAGAAAATGTTTATGGAAATAGTAACTTTTTGCATTAAAAATAGTCGATACTTTAAGTACAAAGATACGATATATACACAATTAAAAGGTTTACCAATGGGATCCCCATCCTCCCCAGTGATAGCCGACATCGTTATGGAAAAACTTTTAGAAACCACATTAAGTAAATTAAGCCGGAAACCACGACTACTTACTAAGTATGTTGATGATTTATTCGCGATAGTGAACGAAAGTGACATACAAAACACACTCGAAGCTCTGAACTCTTTTAGCAGACACATAAAATTTACAATCGAAGAAGAACAAGATGGAAAATTAGTATATTTGGACTCCTTGGTTAACAGATATGGCAACCAACTAAAATTAAAATGGTATAAGAAACCGACTGCATCAGGACGAATCGTGAACTTTAATTCCAAGCACCCTAAGTCGATGATCATAAATACAGCAATGGGCTGTATACGCAGGATGATGCAGACTTCAGACGAAATGTACCATAAGGATATAGAAAAAGAAATAATAAAATTGTTACAAAACAACGACTTTCCGGTAAAAATAGTAAAAACTCTGCTGAGGAGATATCAAAATAAAAATAATATCCGCGAAAATACACCTAAAAATCCCGTTATTTTTAAGTCGGTAGCATATCGACAGCCACACTGCAAAACCCTGTATGTTCAAAACCAAAAAGTTTTCAGGAGAGGGAAAAAACTGTAATAATTATAACGTATGTATATGAGCGACGGTTATTTCATTTCACCACTGTAAAGAAACGGGAAGTTGTAACCCGATTTTGACTGAATTTTAATGTGCGAAATATCACGATCTATGGGAAAGGCTCAGAACCTTAATTTTGGAAAAATAGTGACTTACGGGGTTTTGCAGTGTGGCTGTCGATATATACCTCAACTATCTGAGCGGCTAGCTGATTTAGAATGCTATGACAAAGAGAAGATTAAAATAGCACATAAACCGACGAATACTCCAAAAAATTTTTTCAACAAAACAAAAACAACGGTGCGCCCAACAGAAAGAAGCAACGTAGTATATGAAATTCCATGCAACGGTAACAACAACGAATCATGTAGAAGCGTATATGTAGGAACAACTAAATCAAAACTAAAAACTAGAATTTCACAACATAAATCTGTCTATAAATATTGTCACCAAGTCAACAACCAAAAAACAGCACTCATGGCCCATTGTGCAAGCAGCCGGCACGAGCCAGATTTTAACAACACAAAAATTCTCCACCAAGAACAACAATATAGCAAGCGCTTCACTCTGGAGATGTTATACATTATAAATACACCAACAAATAAACGAATTAACTACAAAGCAGATTGTAATAAAAGTGCTCACCTCTACAAGACTTTACTTCCATACAAACAGACAATACACAACTCCACGTCACACGGTACGGACGTATTAAAATGTATGTAATTATGCTTATTTTTATTGTTATTATTTATTAGACTGTGTTATTATTTGTTAAAAAAAAAATTTTAATTTTCATTGTTTTATGTTTGTCAACAGTCTACCCTGAAGACGGTTACCGTTGGGCAACCGAAATATATTGGTGAAAAAACAAAACTTTGTTGAGTTTTTTATTTAACTTTGACCTAAAGCCGGCAAAACCACAAATTGTTTTAATTAATTTGTTTATTTAAAAAAATTTGTTTTGACACTTATTCACAAAAATCTATTCAAAACACAAACTATCTTTCCCACAAACACCAAGAGGCTAGATACGCGATAGAAATATAATTTGTTTTTGTAAATCCTAAAGTATCTTTCAAATAACGTGCAGAAGTGCCTCAGACATCACTTATTTAACATGGACGAGAAAACGCTCTTCCAAATGCTAGCAGGAACTGCTCCCAACTGAAAAAGTGTATGTTTTTTGGAAATGAGGGCAATAGTATACTAAAAACCTTTTCAAAATGGACTGCTGAAAAAATTCTGTTAGACTGTATCCAGTTTTACGTTGTATAGAACAGAGGTTTACTGTCATCTGCGAAAAGTTAAATTTAGATGAGAATGCTGTTCTAATTGAGTGGAGGTCATTTGAATGTAATTTTCCTCAAAATGAAATAAATAATCTCGTTAAACTAGACATTGAGCAATTTGGGGTTTAATAAGTAAAACTCGAAATTTTAAAGATGAATTGGTATATCCCCTTTTGTCAAAAATATCTAAGTTTTGCTTATCTCATCCACATGCCAACACAGACTCAGAAAGGATATTTTCGGTCATAAGAGACGTGCGTACTAAAAACCAAAGAAACTCACTCACGAAAATTTAACTTCTATATCGTTCCTATCGACGAAAAAGGGCGCAAAGCTGTTTGTCGACGAAGAAAGGCGCAAACTTTTTTTTGTTTGAAGAAAGACGCATTATAAATATTTTGAGAAAGAAAGGCGCATTAAAATAATTTTTAAGAAAGAAAGGCGCATTAAAATAACTTTTAAGAAAGAAAGGCGCATTAAAATAATTTTTCAGAAAGAAAGGCGCTTAAAAATAATTTTTAAGAAAGAAAGGCGCTTTAAAATATTTTTTAGTAAAGAAAGACGCGCTTCGATAAGCTGCAAAATGGGAAAGCTTGTTTTTAATTTGGTGTAGACCTTTACTGATTATATTCCAGCAAATGGAATAACCAAGAAAAATCTATACTTAACCTAGGCCCTGGCTAGATTTTCCCTATAACGGACAACTCCGCCTAGGTCCTGCCAGGGCTTTGCCATGGAAAGCGTATGTTTTCTTATTTGCGAGCAATTTACCGTGTATTCTCCAAGGGCATACCTAGTTTTGCCACGATTATTTACCTGTAATAGTCCTACCTAAATTTTTCCAGCTTGCACCTGCTTAGCTTTTAAAATGCAGGGCCTGCTTAGTATTTTCCTAGCTTGGGATGGCCCAATTTTTTCAATCCAGCACCAAATCCCTTGTGAAACTTACTGTAAATGTATACAGTGCGTCTTTTTTCGTCGAAATACTTGGTTATGCGCCTTTCTTCCTCGAAATATTTTTTAATGCGCCTTTCTTCGTCAAAATATTTTTTAATGTTTTCGTCAAAATATTTTTTAATGCGCCCTTTTTCGTCAAAATATTTTTTAATGCGCCTTTCTTCGTCAAAATATTTTTTATTGCGCCTTTTTTCGTCAAAATATTTTTAATGCGCCTTTTTTCGTTGACAATTTGTTGAATGCGCCTTTCTTCGTCGGTAGCGACGATATGTATAATGCGTTCATATTTAAAAGATAAGTCCCTTGACTGCGTTTCATTTAAGTGTCCAGAATCTATTTATAAATAGATGTGTGGTGCCCAAAACTGTTTATGACCATCATTAAATACTTTTTCCTTTTTTTTTTTATAAATGAGCGTGTGCTCTTACGACTTATTTATCTATTTATAAAATACTTGTGTGTAACATTGAATGGGAATATATATATATCGTGGACTATCTTGAAAGTAGAGATGAGCCACTCGATGGTCTATCAAGCAAAAGAAAAAAAGTAGGTAAAATGTTCACGGTTTTCGAGATGTTCAAATAAATATTAAACATGTACATACACATTTGAACAAATATTAATAATACAATCCGTAGATGTTTTAAGAACTAATATTAACACGTAAACTGATATTTACAACAGACATATGTATGTACAGACATATGTATGTAAATACATATATTTAGAAAACGATCACACACTCATACATACATAATATACAGGCCATATCTGTTTAGTTGGTTGCCATATCTGAAGAAAAGAGAAGAACAGATGGTTCCCTACTAGACAGCTGTAGGTTATCTGACGAGTCAGATAACCTCTCGGCCTAACTTGCGCTTGCGTTATTTTTACATATGTATATTTCTCAATTAGTTTCTGCAGAGCAGTGTGCCAAATCTAACCGTGTCTTTGCTGTTTTTTTGCACACGTACGTATACCGCATCCTATTCTAGCGCATGTAAAACCACATAAATCTGCACTCTTCACTCATGTTATCAATACTGAAAAGTTTGGTTAGCGCTAACAGTCAGGTATAATGCAAACGCAAGCCAGCGCTAATGGTTATGAATGACCCAAACTTTATATATAGCTAACTATGAAAAGACAATTGTTTGTATTATTAGATTTGCTTTTTATTGTTTAATATAAGTCAAAATTGCACAAATTTCACGTTCACAATAATGAGTAAATTCTTCAAATACATATTTCTATCACTAAACATTTGCAAAAGTATAACTTTATTCCATTTGCCTAAAGGTTCCTTGATTTCCTCGTCCCTCTGAAAGTATAAAAATTTGGTGCATAAATATTCAAAACAATACTTCACTTGTTAAATAGCAATTATAAGCACTATATACTTTCCTTATCAAGGTATTTTAGTTGTAATTTCACTGCTAAACTCCTTTTTTAATATTTTTTACATTTTTTAAAGACGCAGTTGCATTTTGCTCACACTTTCAATGAAGAAGAAACACAAAGAAAAAGCAAAGTTTGAAAGAAGGCTTTGTGTGTGTTAGTAATTTACAATTTTCGCTTGCATGTATTAGTGAGTGTGGTTAGGCCGGTTTAGTAGGGTTGTCTATCGTTTCGCACAGTTCAAACAATAAACAGCGCACTTGAACAGGCTAGACAACCGATCATTAAAACTCAGCACTTGTATCACCAAAAATAAATACATTAAACAAAAAGGGACTAACTGAAGATAAGAAGCGGTCCCTTCACACAAACACATACATTTAGAATAGGAATATAGTTTAAGATTTTGTATATAAACTCTTGTAAATATTTCAATAAAGTAGTAGTCTTACAAACTCTCAGACCAGTTGATATCTTTATTCAACGAAATTGTTTTTGCCCCCCACCAGTGGTAAGGCAGATTCAATTTAAAATATATAAATATATCCTTGCGAACCCCACCAGAGGAAAGTCGTAAGATTTTCAGTTTGACTACCGCCCCACCAGTGGTAAGAGGTATTCAACTGAGTCTTAATGCGAGATATTTTAAAATTTCCGAAATTTGTCCCTGCTCTTCATCAGTTTTTTCCATGACATTTGTACAAATAAAAAGATTTTGGTGTTTTGTTTTTTGCTTTTTTTTCTCTATACATTTTTCTGTCTACAAAATCCAAAAAAGTGTTAGTCGTCTTCCTACACAAGTTTAAAAACCAAGCCGAAGTTCAAAAACCAACCCTGACCTAATTTATTCCCCTACATTTAAGTAGTCGTAAAAAAAATTGCACCACACAAGTTTTGCCAACTACCTTAAAAACTTGCCTGTTAAATAATAATTTCAAAATGGTATAACCCTTAAAATTTGTTTTCCGTTTTCTGCAAATAAAAATGATTTCAATTGGAAAACCTGTGTTTTTTCGGGTTCCCATAGGGAAAAAAAGTTATGTTACAAATGTACCTGTTAATTAGCGCGAGAGAAATTACAATAACAATTTGTTATTTTTGTTGTTGCTGTTGTGTTTTTTTATTACAAGCTCAATGGTTAGAATGCATGCCAAAATTTCCCTGATGAGTGAAGTTAGCACCTTCCGAAATGGATCTATAAGAAAAGCTATGGCAGTTGTCTCTAAACTTTTCCTGTTCAATTCAACAAAAACTTTTAATAATTAATAAAAATTATTAAAAAACAAAACAACAATTATTTTAGCTGCCGAAAAATTATTAGTGGCTCGAGCTTGTACCGAACCGTGATTTATTAACTTAATTACATAAATTAACTAAATAATTACATATGTACATATGTATGCATTGAGCATTATTAAATAAATTGCGTGAAATTTTATAGATCAAATTATCTTAGTTTTAATTTCCTTAAAGGTAAAGGGGCAATTGTTTACAATCGGTGCCGAGTGCTAATACGCATCCAAAAATGTCGGGAGGGGTATCAAAAGACGCTTTTCGGTGCCAATAACAAGAATATGCCTCCGGAGAACTATAATGTTTAGTAGTTTGCGTTATATTTGTAATTAAATTTGACAATTTTCTATAAATTTCATGTGGTTGTTGTAATCACAGATAAGGGCGTGCGAAAAAAGTGAAAGTGTGTTCGAAGCAGAAAGACTGGAGATCACGTAGACGGTGTTGGACCGGCCGATGATTATTGGATCCCAACAAAAATTTCAGATAACGATTTTCATTTAAAAGTTGAAAATCTTCAGGGAACAAATGCAGAATAGCTCCAAAAAAAACTTAAAATTGGGATCGGTAGACATTGTGTTCGTGAAGTATGTTTTTCGTGAAGTGTTTTTCTAGGGGAAACAAGAACAACAAAAGTTATAAAAGGTCAAAGTACATATGAAGCATTTCTTAAAATCAAAATTTCTCGAAAACTAACCAACCGATTTAAAAAAATGTATGTTGTTTGATAGGTATATAAACTACCTTTAATTTGATACATACATATGTTTTATAGGATCATTATAAAGTTAATGTAAAATTACACTTATTTAAAAAAAGCAAAAAAAAAAAATTGTAAACCTTATTTTCCCCTAAATCGCTTTACTACCTTTACAAATAAATGTAATTTTCAATGTATCAAAAGACGCGTCTTGACCTCCATAACAATAATTCAAAGGAGGAAAAGAAATATTTTGTTTCGGTGAAAAACCGAAAATTGACCCATGGTATTTATGTGCAGAACAAATTTCGGCATTGGCGGCCTTCGGCCGCGCTTAAAAAAAAACACCTGGGCTACGCCATGCCAACTCCGGATGGTTGCCTGAACCGTGGCAACGTGTACACTTTTTTGGCTCAGCCTAATGTGCCATTACAACAACCACATGAAAATGACAGAAAATTGTGAACTTTAACTGCAAATATCTCGAAAACTTCTAAAAATATCGGATTTCCCCCTCCAGATTATTGTTACGGAGATTTTTGGACGTGTATTAAGAGTTGACTTTCGATGGCACGTATTACCAACTTATCAGGATAGATACTAAAGATGTTTTATATCGAATACAAGATAATTAAATTACCTGTGGAAAGATACCAAAATTTTAAAAATCCATTCATTGGTTTTCGAGAAATGGGTATTTTAAAAACCGCTTTATATGAACTTTGACCCTTGATAACTCTTGTCATCTAACATCTGTCTATCCTCATCCTTTTTTTTAATTTGGGATTTGGAGCTATACTGCATTTAGGCCATCTTCAGCGAAGTATTGTTGTTGTAAAATTCAAATAATGCAATATAAAACGTGTCGTTAGCCTTCAGGCGATGGGGTAGTCATAGAAGCTGATTTATTCCGTCATAAATTGCAGAATCTAAACAACCACACGAAGTCAACGCGAATATGAGCTGATGTCATTGATGACGTCGAGAATATAGTTGTTAAAACTGTCTTGCGTTTTTCAGTGTGATTAATGTTCATATCGAGATCAGCTGGAGCCTTATTCCATGGCCATTTGATCTGATCTTGTTTTCAATTCCAACCAACTGTAAGTGCTTCTATGTATATCTGATACTCTATTTCCGACAAATGTTGCAAACTAGTTGCGAATCAGTGGAGAAGTAAGCGATTGTGGTTTGGTTTGAAAATATCGATGGGTTAGTGCGCACTTATGTTAAGTGACTTGTTTTCAAAAAAAAAAAATGAGTAACTGCATGTTCTGAATCCTTGGCATCATACCTAGCTACTGTTCCCTTTTTTATAAGCGAATTATCAAAAATGGCCGCTCCAATAGCAATGGAATTATTTGCTAAGTGCGTAAAATAAAAAGAGGAGAGAAAAAATATGTTAAGCGCCTGAAAAGTTTGGGAACAAGTGCACAATACATACCCATGGCAAAATTAAAAATTAAAAATTTGACTTTATAGCGAATTATATGGTGATTATAAAGGTATATTTTTTTTTTGTGAAAATAAATATTTAGGGGGTTATTCCAGGTCAAAACGTCAAACAACCTAAAATAGCTTACAAATGTGGCTTTTCTTTGATATATACACCCAAAACAATCAGTATCACTATTGAATTAATACGCGCGTAATAATACGAAACTCTAAACAGTATAATTTTCTTGGTATCAATACTACGATTAATAATATAAAAAAAATAGTCAGAAATATCAATTTTGAATTGTGGTTATTAATTTGCCCAAGGAAATTATTAGTTTCTCGCTTAAAAATATTAAAGTGATACCAATACAAAATTTTTGGCTTCCAATTGATAGTCAATCTTATTATATTTGCATTTATTCTTTTAATTTATTAAATGAAGCAAACAAATTGATCTTCCAAAATGTCAAACTAATCAAACTATCAAAGTGACACTGTAAACGTATCATTATGCAAGTATGGTTGCTCGAAAATTCGAACAATAGCGCTCGTGCATAAGACGACAGTTGTTCGTATTTAATTGTTTCTCGTGTTTTGCAGTGATACGTTGGTATTACAACTAAAGTTGTGAAAAGGTGATTAAAATAATTAAATAACATATATTTTGATAAATAAGTCGTGTTCTTAATGTGTATTAATGCGTTTTAAAAAATAAAGTGAAGCTTGGGTGCATATATGCAACAAAATAAACGAAAACTTTGGTCTATTTTTTGGACACAGTTGTGTTTTTGACCACAGCCTTTTGTGGTTTCATATGTTACCTCTATAGAAACAAGTGATCTTTTGCACAACTTGTAAACAAAAAATGCCTATTAAGAACTCTAGTTTGCAGTTGTGACCGTAGGTCTTCAAAACTTAATTTTTGGTAGTCAGATTTTCATGGAAACTAGTGTACGAGTAAAATCATTCATTCGTAGTACTTTTGCTATATTTGTGTTATTTTGCTATATGAAAATTGTATACTACTAACATATAATGATAAATAAATTTCAGATCGAAGCAGATTTTGAAGACCTATACCCTGGCAAGCAATTTATGATTACTTTAAAATGGTCTGAAACGTTGCCAAAGCTGACAGTCTACTACGAGAAAAATGCGAAAGATAAGTACGTTTACTAGACTCGAAAGACTGCATTTATTTCATATTGCTACATACGATTTTAAAACCAACTCATCGCTACATTATTAAAGAAGGCGAACTAAAATTGCATCGTAAAGCTACAATCCAAAATTCAGTTAACAGCTCCATTTTACATATTACAAAGTTAAATGATTTGCGGCATCAAATGGAGCTCCGTAGAAATAAGTATATAGAGTCAAACTCTCCAATACAGGCTTTTTTAATTGAAATCTATATTTTAAGTGAATGTTATGGTATAAAAGGTTCCAATGAGCACTACCAATGTTATGAAGTTGGTACTAAAGACAACTTCCTATTCATATGTACAATAATGCAAAAGGAATATCGTTTGTACGAATAAAAAGTTTTAAAACTGAGAATTAGTTATTAGCCGACTTTATTTTTGGGGGAGCAAAATTTATTGAAAATAACCCTCGATTAAAGTAAGTATCATCTTAGTAGGTACACATTATCTAATTATCCTTTTGGTAAGAAGTAAGTATCAAATTAGTACCAAAAATTTGATAATAGCAAGTATCGATTTGATAATCAAAAGTATTAAATTGATATTTAGATTTGATACAAATAGGTCTCAATTCGATACCTGGGAGTATCAAATTAATAAGAAAAAAATAGTATCAACTCAATAAGAACTAGTAATAAACTCTAATCTTCGAAAATATCAATTTCACAATTTCGAAAATGTCAATTTTATAAGAACTTTAATGAAGCCAAAATAATACTGATAAATTTCATATTGATGTCTAAATAGCATCGCCCTGATGGCAACTTTTTTTTGGGTGTATATCTTTAACTCTTCGAGTGAAAAATCACAAAAAACCAACTTTATAGAAAAGTGCTTTGTTAAGTAATTTGCCCGCAACATCGCTTCAGAATATTTATTTTAAATCGTTAGGTGGCTCTGTTATCTCAATACAACTTTAAACACGCAAATTGAGAGAGTGAAATAGCTAAAAATTGAATGGATTAGATTTCGAAAGCCAGAACCATTTATAATCCAATTCAAGTAAGATTTGTCAGAGGATAGCTTTATGGAAATAAACGTCAATCAAAGAAAGAAACAAGTTAGGGGACTCGATGTGTTTGGCTGGAGCTCAGTTAATTAAAAATCGAAATATTCGAAAGCTAACCCCATTTAAAGAGCCAAAAAGGATGATCTTTCATTACTCTCAAAAGGCATAATTGCCTAAGATTATAAAGACTTCATTGACAACTTGTCATCCTCAAATACGAATTTAGAAATAGATGAAAACTATAATAACATTTTTTCATATAGTATGTTCACTCTTAAAACTATGTTAGTATATTAAGTTACCAATAATAATGGTACATTTGAATTATAACACTTTAGTACGATCACCTCGATTTTCTTTTGTTCTATTTGTTGTAACTTTACCGCGCCTAATAAATGATATCGTTCCCTAAACAAAAATATCTTGACAACTGCGCCACCTAGTTGTCATTGTTTCATTAAACGTTGCAGTGCCAACTGCTTTTAAAGTGCACTCCCAGCTTCATATCTCCAGGTTATCGTAAACATTGTTTGTTAATATAAAAAGTCATGAAAAGCACGAAAGCATGTTAAAAGAAACGTTGTTATAATAATATTGCCGAACCTGTCTAAATTATTTTACTATCTAATGTTAAATTCAGAATGAACCAACTCATCGTTAACCATCAAAAGGCAAAATATGCGCTCTTAAAAAATTTCAAATTTGTCACTTATCATAAGTGCGCACTTACCCATCGATATATTTTTTTTATTTTTGATTAAAGGCAAGCTAAAAGATGGGCACCGCAATGTTCAAGTTTGGGGAGGTGTTGTTTCTTAACTTGAGCGATTCTAGATTTCGATGTCATTAGTTAAACTTCGAAATGTTCATTAGGGTATTTAGTACGTATGCAGGTATGTATATAGCACAGCCACATGCGTGTTGCATTGGAAAATCCATGAATTTAATCGATGCCTGCAAAGAAAGGCGTAGTACCTTTCATGAGGATATTATTTTCAACAAAGCCATAACACTTGTAGAATTTTCTTTGCTGTAATTACCAATGGTTCTAACAATCCAAGTGGGTCAAATAGTTGGGAGGTGGCAGGCAATGTTGTTGTTCGTTTTGTAACAGTATTTATTTACTTTTTTGGCTGAAATGTAATTAAGAATATATCAGTCGTTGGTAATAACTTAATCCTATTGTACTGGTTACAAAATTTTCAGTAACATTTTGGTCCTTTTTAACAGTCATTTCTGATTTTTATTTTTAAAAGTCCTTTGCAACAGTTATTTATGATTTGTGACTACCGTGTACAGTGAGCAGACAATATTTTTCTTCTCAGATGGCTTGACGGTGGAATTGTGCAACTTGTGTCATCAACGCATGGTTACGAACCCTTTAATGCAATATCCCGGGTTTCTGCTGAAAAAAAAAAAACTAATACAGCCAAACATAGTAGCAGAGCAGAATAAAAATATGGGCGGGGTAGATACTTTCCTTGTACAGAATATCCGTAAGATATAAAAATTGGACTCTAATGGCCACTTTGCTAACTTAGCAGTATGTCATTCATAGTTATAGTCATATATGACTATGAGTGAGCTCAAGGCCACTCATAATTATTTCGTAGCGAAAATTATTGTTTTGGTTTTTTAATAATATATATATTTCATTATTACACATTTTTATTGAATAGAAAATGGAAAATTTAGAGACAACCGCCAAAGCTTTTCTCAAAGATCCATTTCAGAAGCTGCCAGACTTTACTCATCAAAGAAATTTTGGCACGCATTGCTTACCATTCGGCTAAACAGAGCGCTTGTTTTCTGTCATCTAAACTCCTAATTCCGTATAACTTACTTATACGGCTATGCAAAATGACATTAAGCAACACCATCAGCTCAGTCAGAATTGGAAAGGACCTCTCCGAGCCGTATGAAACTAAACGAGGTTTCAGACAACGTGACCCCGTATCATGCGATTTCTTTAATTTGATGTTGGAGAAAATAATACAATCTGCAGAACTTAACCGCGCTGGGCCAATATAAAAGCTTGCAACTGTTAGCAAATGCTTACAACATTGACATTATCGGCCTTAACAACCGCGCCGTAACCTCTGCCTACTCCAAACTAGAAAAAGAAGCGGGAAAAATGGGTTTGTTTGATGGTGAACGAGGGCAAAACGAAGTACATGCTGTCACCAAGAAAAGATTCAGCGCATTCACGCCTTGGCACCCAAGTCACTGCTGGCAGCAAAAAGTTCGAAATTGTGAAGGACTTCGTTTACCTTGGATCCAGCTCCAACAATTCCATGCCAGTCGGTGCAGACGGGATTTAAATTTTTTGCTCACCCTGAAGACGATTACCGTGTGTAATCGAAATATATCGGTTAAAAACAACAAAATTTTGCGTTTTTAATTAAAAATTTTCGGACCTCAAGCCAGCTTTAAATCACATACATAAATAATAATTTTCACTACAGAATAACTATTAGTGGCCTTGAGATCATTCTTAGTCGTGAAACTTTGAAGTTTACAGGCCGTAACAACTTGTTAGTGTAAGAACCCAAAAACAAATAAACGTGAGCGCAGAGTAAAACAGGTTGTGGTATCAAAACAACTCTGTAAAAATCTACCATGATCAACACATTAAGCGCCAGATGGCACTGTTGAGCATGAATTTGGTAAAGTGAATAGAATTAGAAGTTTAGATGAAAAAACAAGCGCACTGTTTAAGCGAAAGGTAAGCGATGCGTGTCAAAATTTCTCTGATAAGAGAAGTCTAGCAGATTCCGAAATGGATCTTTAAGAAAAGCTATGTCGGTTTTCTTTAAATTTTTCTTTTTCTATTCAATCAAAATTTTTAATAGTGAAATAGATTATTAAAAAACCAAAACAATAATAATTTTCGCTACGGAATAATTATTAGTTGCCTTGAGCTCATTCATAGTCATGAAACAATAAAATTTAAATAAATATCAAAACAAGTTGTACATAGTATTTTATTTTACCATGTACAAAATTTGTATCCATATGGATACTCGGAAAACCACATTCAGGGTAGTTAACTTGTAACAAGTTAAGATTACCTACATTGCGTGAAACAGGATCGCCTATTACAAAATAGCCGATCCAACCCCCATAAATTATTCCTCAATAATCACCCATAAATTGCTCATAGTAATTGCCTATAAATTCTTCTTAATAATTGCTCACAACAAAGTAAAATCATTCTAAAGAATTCTACCCGAAATATGATCACATATAATTCGGTCAACTCAAATAAATTCCCAAGCATTGCATTTCTGTAACATGATCACCTACCCTACTCCGATCGCACGTCATAAATTACAATGCAATGTATTTATGCAAAGTCAAAACTTTTTTCTGTAAGAAACAACTAAAAAGCAATTAATTTCGTAAGTCGCCCGAAATATGACTACTCATCATAATTCAGCCGCCTTAAGCATATCCGCTTCAAAGCGGCACTCAGCTACGCTAAGTGGTGACATAGCACAAACATCCACACAATGCTTGCGCAATATTAAAGTGCTGACCTAACAATAACAGAAATGGATCATATGGGAAAATGCCACTTAAGTAAACAAACTATTTCCTAATTTGACAGTTACTCACCAATACAGTCAATTACTTTCGAATATGGTGAAATGCTTTCACAAGAAATACGCACATAGAAATTAGGTCAACCGCAGTTGCAGCGCAGCCATAACTCTAGTATAAATAGTGTAAATTTTATATCTAAAAAGAGTTCTTTATTTGGCTTCAATAAAGGCGGACACGCTGTCCGGAGAAAAATTACCTTTTCTTGTCTATAATTTAGCGGGACATAACTGGCGCCCGAGCACAAAGTTGGGAAAAATCATGAAAAAGTAAAAAGTAATAATACGCGTGTATAAAAAATCCGAAATATACGGTAGTGAGAAATCCTGAAAAAGTAAAAAGTAGGGATACGCGTGTATAAAAAATCCGAAATATACGGTAGTGAAAAATCCTGAAAAAGCAAAAAGTGAGGATACGCGTGTATAAAAATCCAAAATATACGTAGTGAAAAATCCTGAAAAAGTAAAAAGTAAGGATACGCGTGCATAAATAATCCGAAAATACGGTAGTGAAAAAATTAATCATTAAAATTTGGTACCCTAGTAGCCACAAGCAAAAGAGACGGCATTACGTGCCAGCCAGCCCATGTTAAAAACCAAAAATAAAAACAAACTTTAAAAGATGAATATAGAAAAAAAACTTTAAAAAGAAAAAAACACAAACTTTAAGAGAAAAATATAAAATAACAACAACACAAATATAATCACTGAGTGAAAATAAATTGTGGACTACCTTGCAATTTACTACAGACGTCGGCAACAACGACAAAGAAGCAGCAGTGGCAACAACAACGAACAACGCACACATACGAGCGGCAGCAGCACGCACAGCAGACAACACAAAGTATTACACCTAAGGCATAAGTTATTCGCTAAATTATTGCTAGATTTTTGCAAAAAAGATATTTTAGTGGAGAATTCTGGATCTATAGACAGAATAATAGAATAATATAAAAATAGAATTTCAAAAAAAAAAAGGAAAAAAAAAGAACAAAGACTCCTTGCCAAATAAATCCTTGCAAAATCATTATAATATGGACGCTTTGCCACCTAACGTAAATAATGAAGAGTTAGACAGAATCATAGCTCAGCTAGAAAAGGACGAAATAGATTATGTACCAAAAAAACGTTTAATGACAGAAGAAGAAAAATTAGGCGCAATAAAATGCATGCAATCGGTTTTTGATATGATAGGCAAGAATAAAAGAGCTACTTTAGCAGACTATGAAAATACGGATACAGTATGGGAAGAATTAGCAGCCATGATTAGGACCGCTATAACAAAGGAAAGTTGTAAAGCAATTTTTTTCTCTCTTTCTTTCCGCAAAATAAATAAAAATTTAAGCAAAAACTAATACAGGTTTTTACAATTGATTTGATTATTAAAATAGAAAAATAAGGACTCGAAAATGTCAAATCCTAATAATTTAGTCCGTCCTTACGTCCTTGGCCAAAACCCCCCAGCCCCTCAGGCACCAAGTAACGAACAATTAAGCATGGACGAGCTGAAAAGATTCCCACAACAGCCGGTTCTACGTACCGGAATGACTCGGGGTTTCCCCGACCAAGGGCTGTTATTTCACTACCCCCCTGCCTAAACCGTCAGTTATCCCCCCCCAATAATGTCATCCTCCGAGCATCTTCTTGCAGCCGGATTGCTCAAGACTCTCCTGTTCCGGGCTGGTATTGAATCCAACCCCGGACCTAGAGAATGGATCTGCTGTATATGCTGGAAGAAAATTTATGTGAAACGTTCACATTCTGTACAATGCTCTAATTGTAGCAGATGGTTGCATCTAACTAGTTGCTCCGGACTAAATCAGTCTACTCATAGACCCGCTAGTTTTTATAAAACTTTTGTAGCCCCTTGCTGTTCACGTCCTATGACGTCCAGTGGCCGTCGTCGATCAAGTATCGCTCCGCCACATATGTCTGACTCTGTCACATCAGTCTCCACGACTAGCACTAACAATGCACATCAGCAAGTAGACCTTCCGAGCGGCCGCTCACGCCCACAGGCGTCAACATCTCACACAGCAGCTCACAGCTACTCCCTACGTAGCACTTCCCAAGTGGATTTGAGCAATGCTGAGCGTCCGCTCTCTCCCACCCCCTCGGTCAGCCCCTCTTCTTCCAGCATTAGCACGAGTATAAGCCACAACCATCAGCTCCTGGTTCCTTATACTACGTGCACTGTTTGTCGGTTAAGATTATATACGCCGTTGGCATCAGTCAAGTGCAATAACTGCCTTGGCCTGTGTCACCTGCTCATATGCTCTGGACTCGCGAACAGGAACCTATGGACTGATATGTACGTTGCGCCATGCTGTCGAGCGACGCAACCTTCAACGTCGTCCGACTCGCCTCTACCTTCTGGTAACGCGATTCCTTCGACTTCAAGATTGCGCCGTAGTGCGCGACCCAGCCTATTACCACCTAGGCATACGCACCAGTCCTTGACCCCCAGCATCAACTCTGCTCCCCCTACACATTTCGGTATCCTGCAATTTAATTGCAACGGCCTAACCGGCAAAATTGTTGAAGTGACAAATTTAATGAAGCGACTGAACATCAAGATCGCGGCGATTCAGGAGACAAAGTTAGGTGGAAGGTCGTCTCTTTTGACAGTATCGTCTATTTGAGCCTGACATCGACCCGAGGGACACCGCCTTAGCACGTCAAGGTATGGTTGTACGGTCAGGCGATGTCGACCTTGAAATCATAAACATTTACGTACCTCCTGTCACCTGTTGTCCCAGGGATTACCACCCTGACATTCGTGCGTTACTCAGGGACGAGAACCGCGTCATCCTTGGTGACTTCAACGCACACTACGACCTGTGGCACTCCAGCCTGCAGGCCGATGGTAGGGGACAGGAGCTGGCTGACCAAATAGATGATTCGACGTTCTGCACGGTAAATGGGGATGCCCCCACTAGAGTGGCGGTAAACTGCTCTAGCTCGCCAGACATCACCATAGTCAGCGCTGGCCTAATAAACTGCGTTGATTGGCGACCGATGCTGACGCTTGCTTCAGACCACCTACCTATAGTGCTCTCTATCGATCGCCCCACCGACTTTGTCACCGCTGAGAAACGCACTTACACTAACTTCAATAAAGCCGACTGGGAGGGTTTTCTCAACACCACAGAGAGCGCCTTCGCTGCTCTTCCTACCCCGTCTGACGTACGGGAAGGGGAAAAGGCGTTTCGTATGGCCCTAATTTCAGCCTCCCATCAACACATTCCGTCAGGTAGAATAAAGGAAGTGCGTCCATTCTTCCCCGCAGAGGCAGCGGCCCTGGCAAATGAACGTGACCATATTAGACGCCTTGACCCCACGGATCCTCAAATAAAAGATCTTAATGCGGAAATCAGACGCTTAGTAGATAAACACAAACGCGATAAGTGGGAAGAGCACCTAAGGTCTTGCAACCTCTCGGCTGGAGTTGGCAAATTATGGTCGACGGTGAAATCTTTGTCCAACCCGACTAAACCTAATGACAAAATATCCATCGCCTTCGGTGATAAGGTTCAGTCGAAGCCAAAAAGATGCGCGAGCGCCTTCTGCCGACAATTTGTAATGCATCCTACGTTGAACAAAGATATTCGCCGAGCCACCAGGGAAGCGCACAAACACAAAAACAGCGATGCGCCCATTGCCATCTCCACAACAGAAGTTCATGAGGCTATTCGAAGATCTAAGAACACCAAATATATCGGCCCCGATGGCATTTCCATGCTGATGCTGAAACACCTCGGCGACGAAGGCATAAGATACCTTACACAAATTTTCAACCTTTCCCTTTCCACCTTTGTTATTCCTGAAAGATGGAGACAAGCAAAGGTGGTCCCACTACTAAAGCCTGGCAAGCCAGCTGCCGTAGGGGAGTCATATCGCCCGATATCTCTCCTCTCGCCAGTAGTGAAAGTGTTGGAATCCATCTTGTTACCGTACTTCACCGCATACCTGCGGCTCGCCGAACATCACCATGGATTTCACAAAAATCACAGCACCACCACCGCGCTGAACGCCATAACCACTCAGATAGGGGACGGACTAAACCAAAAGCGTCCAAACCACAGGACAGTGCTAGTTGCGCTTGACTTGGCCAAAGCTTTTGACACGGTCAACCATGCGCAACTAATGAAAGACCTTGAAGATTCGTCCCTTCCTCCCTGTCTTAAACGTTGGACTGCCAACTATTTGAGTGGTCGTCAATCGTCGGTTGAGTTCAGAGGCGCAAGATCAAAACCCAGAAAAGTTAAACAAGGGGTGCCACAGGGTGGTGTCCTATCCCCGTTCCTGTTTAACTATTATATATCGAGCTACCAACTGTCTCACACCCCAAAATCTTAGGGGTGACGTTTGATAACATGTTCAAATACGGCGCTCATGTAACCGCAATTGCCAATAAAGTCCAAAGCCGTAACAAAATCCTCAAGTCCCTAGCTGGCAGCACTTTGGGTAAAGACAAAGAAACGTTACTAGCTACATATAAAGCAATTGGCCAGCCGGTACTGAGCTACGCGACGCCTATATGGTCGCCGGGGCTAGCTGGCACACACTGGACGAGGCTACAGGTCTGCCAAAACATCACTCCTGAGCATCACTTACATAATGAAGCGAAAATGCTCGCCGTTAAAGAGCATAGCGAGATGTTGACCAGGCAATTCCTGTTCAACTGTTGCAAACCGCAGCATCCGAACTGACGCCTGATCAACGAGGATCCGCCCCCCAGGAGCATAAGGAGCCATCTACGCAAACACTACGATGAGATCCGGCACCTGATTTCCACGCCGTTTGATCCTAAGGTGCACCGGCAGGCCCTCACCCTCATCCACACGAATTCGGTAAATTCCTATGTTGGCTCTCTCCCGGTGAACGCCGTTCTTCAGGCAACAACACCACCCGTTGCCGAAGAGGAGCGCGAGCTGCCTAGGGAGACTAGGGTGATGCTGGCCCAACTCCGGTCTGGATATTGTAATAGGTTAAACTCTTACCTATCCAGACTGAACCCCGACTTGCCTAATGTTTGTCCGGCATGCGGCTTGTCCCCCCATACTACTAACCATCTTTTTGTCTGCTCATCCGAGCCTACTCTTCTAACACCCATATCCCTCTTGTCCTCCCCTGTTGAAGCCGCTAGGTTTCTAGGACTTCCGTTAGAAGAGTTCGATGACAATATTGGGTAAGGTTGATACTGACTACCTAGGCAGGGCAACGTAGTGTTAAAACAACAACAACAACAGCTGAGAAGATTAATTTCAGACATCGCCACAAACATACTGACGCAACAAGGACCACAGGTAGTCCAAAACGTGCTGAATCCGAATGCAAGCTTGGCCACAGCGGTTGACCAGGTCATAGACGAAAGGCATAGAGGAAATATAAACGAATTAGACAAAGACCCAGACGTAGTAAAATGTCTGAAAGAATTTTCAGGAAAATCGTGTGAATTTAATTCCTGGAAAAAAAGCGTGGATCGTATACTCAACGTATACGAATCAATAAAAGGTACTCCCAAATATTACGGAATCTTAAGTGTGATTAGGAATAAGATAACTGGTCAAGCCGACACAGCTTTAGAATCCTACAACACTCCACTTGATTGGCCGGCAATAACAAAATGCTTAGCGATGCATTATGCCGACAGACTTGTCAACCTTGGAGTACCAGATGACGACACTGGTACAAGGCAATAAATCAATAAACGAATTTAATCAACAGGTATATAAACACCTTTCGTTGATATTAAATAAGTAGGTTATGAGGGTACAAGCAACGAAACGCTGCGTATGCCGACGCAATCGTACCGTAATAAGGCGTTAGACACCTTTATAAGAGGTTTGAATGGGGATCTACCAAGGCTAATAGGAATGAAGGAACCAGTCGATTTACCTCAGGCTCTGCATCTGTGCCAAAAATAAGATAATCAAAATTTTAGGACAAACCATTCCAATGCCAACAATATAAGGCAATCGTGCCAAAAATACCAAATCCCAGTAAGGAAATACAATTCCTCGCCACAACAACAGCAGAATTTTTACCCCCAATTAGCCCATAACTCTCAACCAAATCAACAAACGTGGTAAAATAATCGTTCAAACATGAATGCAAATGCACCACCCAGGCCACCCAAACCACAACCTAGGCCCGAGCCTATGGATGTGGACCAGAGCATACATTCACGTAGAATAAACTAAATGAATAAGCCCACGCAGAGCCAATTACAGGGAAAGAGACCTGCAGAATCTTTTGTGCAAAGAAATAGCAAGGCCCAAAGGACTTTCCATATATCGGAACAGGAAGAGAGGAGGTATGGAGAGGATGAACAATCAGACGTTCATTTTTCAGCCTAATGAGCTCTTCGCTCCCTTACTTCGAGGCTAGAGCGGAGAGAAGGAAAATACTAAGATTTTTAGTGGACACAGGCTCCAGTATAAAAAACAAAGCCCCATTCTACGCCAAATCAGTAGTAGGGGATATAAAAATCGAAGAGCGTACCCTATTGAAACTATGTAATATTGATAAGGAGCTCAAAGTTTTCCTGATGCCATCCTTAAAAACATTTGATGGAATGTTAGGAAACGATACATTAAGAGATATGGATGCTGTGATCCATACCAAGGACAATATGTTGATATTGAATAACGAAAAAAGGATCAAACTTAAACAGGCGGTAAACGCCATACAAATAAAAGACATGAACGAAATAATTCATGCATTCCCAAGGTTATTCTCAGAACCGGATGAGAAATTAACATATACGACAAAAGTCGTCTGAAAAATACGGACAGTAACAGATACACCTATTAACTCTAAATTTTACCCATTCCCAGCTTCTCTCAAACCAGAAGTAGAAAGCCAGGTCAAAAAATTGATAAAGGATGGAATCATAAGACCATCAAGGTCACCCTAAAATTCACCAATATAGATTGTTCCAAAAAAAGCGGACTCAGAGGGAAATAAACAATATCGGATGGTTATAGACTATCGGAAGCTGAATTCACTCACAACAGCAGATAGATACCCGATGCCTGAAATTTCTGAAATAATTTCCAATTTACGGGAATGCAATTTTTTTTCGGTATTAGATCTGAAAAGCGGGTTTCATCAAATTCCTCTAAAGGATTCTGACACTGACAAATCGCATTTTCGGTAAATAATGGTAAATACGAATTTACTCGGTTGCCATTTGGGCTGAAAAATGCACTTTCCATTTTTCAGCGAGCGCTTGATGACATTTTGCATGAACACATGGGAAAATACGCTTGACGCTGACGATATAATAATTTTCAGCAAAACGGAAAAAGAGCATATTAAAAAAATATTTAAAATGTTGCAAGAGGCAAACATGAAAGTTCAATTAGACAAGTGTCATTTTTTCAAAAAAGAGGTTGAATTTTTGGGATTCGTAATATCCGCGGATGGCGTAAAAACGAACCCCGTAAAGGTGGATGCGAAAGCGAATTTCCCACAACCAAAAACTTTGAAGGAACTCCGTAGTTTTCTTGGTATGTCCGGATACTGTAGGATGTTCATAAAGGATTAAGTAAAAATCGACTTAGATAAGCATTCAGTAAATGCTTTTAACAGTTTAAAAAACTCACTCATTTCAAGGGATGTCACTCTTGCATACCTTGATTATAGTAAATAAATCGAATTGACGACAGCCGCATCCAATTTTGCTATTGGAGCTGTGCTGTCGCAAGAGTCAAAGCCAGTAGCATTTATTTCAAGAACATTAAATAAAGCTGAAGAAAATTATGCAGCTAATGATAAAGAAATGTTGGCTTTAATATGGGCTTTGAACTCACTAAGAAATTATCTTTATGAATCAGCTAGAATACAAATATTCACTGACCACCAACCGCTTACATACGCATTAAGCAATAGAAATATTAATGCAAAAATTAAAAGATGGAAAGCAGCTCTAGAGGAATACTCATGTGAGCTATGTTACAAACCAGGCAAACAAAATGTAGTCGCTGATGCACTATCGCGAATACCCGTCAAAGAGACACAGGTCAAGAGTTTATCAGTAGCATCAAGGTCAGATGACAGTTCATCTCACAATTTAATTTACAGTGTTGAAGGACCAATAAATGCATTCAAAAATCAAATTTTTTTGAAAATTGGTAATACCTACCTACCCATCCTACGAATTCAAAATAATATTTCCTACTTACCATCGCCACGTGGTGAGACAGCAAGATTATTCGGAAAAAGACTGGTTGACTATATTAAAAAAGTATTTAAACCCCTCAGTTATAAACTGCATTAAAGCAGAAGAGTCTGTCATGGGAAAAAACATGGATCGCACCCTGGAACCTCTTATTGTGGCTACTTTATATTTTTTCAGCTCTGGCATCACTGTTTTGTTATGACACAAAAGTATACTCACATACATAGAAAAAAATGTGCAAGAAAAGGGAAGCGCGAGTTAATTTACTTAATTGTGAGTTTTTGCACAAAATATTGCAAAGTTATTGCAAAAAATTACTAACTTGGGTGATATTTTGTATACGTATTTAAGAAAAAGTGCGAAAATTAAGGTGATATTTGCTGTGGAAGTTGGGCAAATTTTAAACCTTTAACACGAAATAACTCCAAAACTATACATTTGCGCACCCTAGGATATATATATTTGTGATCAGGAGAGGTCCCTCTACCATCCTGAAAAAACCGTTTTTTTCTATCAATTGGATCCCTCTCTAAAAGTTTGCCTTCAACTTAAGTAAACAAACTACAGTGCACTCGCGAAAACTCGAACTAATGAAAACCAGCCCTGTCCGAGTTATCGAAATGTTCGAGTTTTCGAACGTTATGTATTTTTAATCGATATATGTATTCTTTTTAACAGTTTTATACCCTGTCCAATTTTATGGTATTATTAATCAAAGAGATTCTCTGGTTTGATGTTTTGTAGTTCATTGCCAGTTTATTTAATAAAAAATGCTAGCAAATATGAATGTTGTTTACAAATTATGTATTAGAAAAAAAAAGCAGTGATATTGGTTTGATGTTTCTTATTTTCTATCGAATTCAATACAGCCTTTTTTGCTAAACTTAAAACATTTAGCTTTCGTCCCATTATAACTCGCAAATAAATTTGATCCTAACCGCGCAAAATTCCGTGTATTACTGACAAATATCAATCAACTTAAAAGAAAAGTTCCAGTGCGGCGCCTTAGAATGAAACAAAAGACTCACATAACGACAAAAATTTTAATATCGGCCGTTACAGCACATGCAAAACGACAGTTTCTAACATGTTTTTTCATGAAAAAAAGAAAATAATTGTTCGAGTTTTAGAGTAGCTACATTTTGTTCGAGTTTTAAAGTAGTCAATGGAGAAAAAAAAAAATGTTCAAGTTTCCGAATGTTCGAGTTATCGTGTGTTCGAGTTTTCGCGAGTGCACTGTATTACCCAATTTGACAGTTACTCACCAATACAGTCAATTACTTTCGAATATGGTGAAATGCTTTCACAAGAAATACACACATAGAAATTAGGTCAACCGCAGTTGCAGCGCAGGCATAATTCTAGTATAAATAGTGTAAATTTTATATCTAAAAAGAGTTCTTTATTTGGCTTCAATAAAGGAAAAAAATTACTTTTTCTTGTCCCTATAATTTAGCGTGACATAACTGGGTTAAAAAAATTGTGTATCGAATAGTTACCCTGTGGGGAATTCTGTGACTGACTACTATACTAGCTAACTTTTAGACGACTTATTGCACTGGACTATTAACTAGTTGGCTTCAAAGTCATTCAGTGCACAATCGAAAAACTTGATCTAGAATTTTTTAAAACACCTGAATAACAGATAAAATTACGATAAAACTACAGATAAAATTACGATGACGTGTAATCAGATTCAGTTATTTTGATATATCAGAAAAAAAGATTATAAAAAAAATTTAAAGACTACGTTTATATTTATGTCACAAAAATGCTGCAGCAAATTTGTCCTTAAACAAGTACTTGAAATCTGTGAATTTTTGTCTTGAAATTGTATACTTTAAATGTTTTGCAACAGTCGAACTTCAAAATTTTAAAACTTAAACTTAAAACTCACTTGTTTTAGCGACAAAGTTTTCAGGGCTACCTACAGATAGAACTGCGATTGCGGCAACAGCCGAACTTCAAAATTTTAAAAATTAAACTCACTTGTTTTAGGGACAAAGTTTTCAGGGCTACCTACAGATAGAATTGAGATTGAGATTAGTAATAGGCTTAGTAATTCCTAACTAAAATCGTTAAGACTTTTTATTATTAAATAATTGTGAAAAATAAATCACAAACATCCTATTTTCAAATGAATTTTCGGCTTAGGTGGCTTACCGATAAGTTAGCCAAACAGCGATCGCAGGATCAGTGATTTTCAGTTGTCACGATAAGCGAGCTATGAGGCTATTAGGTAATAGTCATATCGTCCTCAACTATGTGCTAGGGATTTTACTAGGTGAAGATTAAGACAGTTAAAAATAGATCGGAAAATTCCCAATTTGAAATTAATTTTCGAGATTGATAGATCAGTGCTAACCTATCGAACGCTTTTGCACCAAATATTGCATTGTCACTGGGTTCTAAAGCATTCGCTCAGTTTCAAGTCTCTAGCTCACCTAAACGTTTCTCAAAAGTTTATAGCAAGATTCCCCTAGTTTTTCAGCGTATTTTATTTACGATAAGCGTTACATCTATCCTTAATATTTTTTTTTATGCATAAAAGGAGTATGAAAAAATATTTTTTAATAAAAATCATGTGAGATGATGGAGTGCACAAGGTAAGCATAAAAAAGTTTGAAAATTTTTTCAATATTATTATTGTATAACTGTGTGCTAATATTCGCAATGTGAAAAATTGGACGAAGAAGGTAAGAAATGACAATGCCTCGAAAATACGTTTCAAATAATATCCTAATCGTCCAAATCCGTCAATAATTGGCTGAGTTATTAAAGTTTTCCACAAACCTACCCCTCGAAATATGACCAAAAACAGCATCTCAATATTTGGATTGCGTTGATAAAATTTTCAATATTTTTTATGCTTAACTTTTGTACTCCAGCTAATTCATCATCTCTGGTGCTTGTTATTAAAAAATATTTTTTCATACTCCTTTTATACATGAAAAGGGATATTTTTAGCGTTTTTTTTAACGCGGTTTAAGGTAAATGTCCATAATTTCGTGGTACTAAGGAATTTTCTGACTTTCTACCTCTCTTGAGTAAAAACGGATGAAGGAAAATTAAAAAAGTAAATTTTTCCCATTGAGTTGATCTATTAAGATAGCTTTCCACTTAATTTCAAACAAAACTAACAAATGTTTTTTTTTTATATAAATAAAGATGTGTGAGTACCTCAAATGTCCCTAATTTCGTGGCAAAAATTTTCTGATGTACCTAACTTCGTGGTAAAGTGTCCCTAATTTCGTGGTATTTGGTTAAACCCTAATTTTGTGGAAAATAAAAGTTATTTTCAACGCAAATTCCTAAAGATACACAAATTTATTTATTAAAATTTATGTTCAAAAATTTAAAATTTTAAATAATTTTTTTATTGTTATTGTATTTATGAAAAGAAAGCGTTTTAAGACCAAGTAAGTAAGTAAAAAATTACTTGTAAGCAGACCTGTTAAATTTGATTAGTACTTAGTAATCAATTGATTAGACGGATTTTTTAATTGTTAATGATTATTTCAATTGGTTTTCGAGAAAAGGCAATTAGTAATTGATTACGATTGAAAAAAAAACCAATAAAAATTAATTTAACTGATGTAATTTGTTACTTTTCTCAAAATTACTTTTATTTATTATTACTAAAAATGTTTTTTTTTAATTTTTGTGTTTTTTGGTCTTTTAAGTTTTACAACAAAAATAAACAATAAAAAAAAATTTATGCAATTGATGTAACTTTTTTTTTATAATTTCATAATATTTTTTTTTTTTTAATTTTTTTGGTGTGTTTTTAATTTTTTTTGTATTTGTAATTTTTAAATTTTTTTAAATTTAATTTGGTTTTTTTATTCTTTTTTTTTATTTTTGATTTCTTGTTAACAATGTATGTATGTAAATGCGCAGTATACCACGAAATTAGGGGGCATGCGATAAAATTGATGTACGTAATTTCGTGGTATCGCTTTAAGCGGTAATATGAGTTTTATATTTAAATTTTTTTGTTTCTTATCGCTATTCATTCATAACAAAAGGAAAAAAGTATAAATCTTGACATATTTTTTTAAATTAAATGAAAAATTATTGAATAAACAAAAGTTCTATAATGCCATTATTTCGTTAAAAAGTTGTGCTTCGCAGAGCTTTTCGATTAAAATATTGACGAATGGGTTAATAAAAGTGCACCACGAAATTACGTCAAAATCTTCCTCAGGGGTTTCTTTAATAATTAAAATACTTAAAATAATGGGGTATATTATGAAATGTGAAAGAAAATAAGGAAAACATAAAGTATTATATTCCCATAATTTCGTGGGTACCACGAAATTAGGTACATCACAAAAAACATGTGTCCCTAATTTCGTGGTATTTAAATATTAAATTAAATGTAAATGAAAAGTTATTGAAATAAGTTTTGCAGTAATAAAAACGTTTAAGAAATGTTAAATAAAACCAAAAAAATTATCATAAAAAAAAAAATGTAAAGATACAATTTTTACAGGCTTAACAAAATCGACTGGTCTCCTTAACAGTTTCCTTAAGAGGCCTCCCTACAAAAGGCTCATTTTCTGAGCTTCCAACTTTATAATGCTTGTTATTTAATAGGTTTAATTTTATAAAATTTGTAAAATATCCATTATTACACCCGAAAAGTTAATCTTATTTTGAAATTTTCAGTTTTAAAAAAAACTCCCCAAATTCCTTGTTTGAAAGAAAAAATCGAAATACCACGAAATAACGTACTACCACGAAATTATGGACATTTACCTTAGCTCCAGTAAATCTTGATATTTTTTCGAAAAATTTTGACCAAGGTCTTAGAGTACATTGAAGTTTATAATTCCGATGGAAACAGGGTGTCCAGTTTTTTTTTGTATGGAGCGTGAGGCGCCTTAGTGTACATGTTGTTGTTGTTGTAGCGCTACTTAGCCCTACCTAGGTAGTCACCCAGTATTGTCATCAAACTCTTCTAACGGAAGTCCTAGAAACCTAGCGGCTTCGACAGGGGTGGACCAGAGGGATATGGGTGTTAGAAGAGTAGGCTCGGTTGAGCAGACGAAAAGATGACTTGTGTTATGGGGGACAAGCCGCATGCCGGACAAACATTAGGCAAGTCGGGGTTCAGTCTGGATAGGTAAGAGTTTAACCTATTACAATCTCCAGAGTTTAACCTATTACAATCTCCAGACCGGAGCCGACAAAGGAGTTTACCGAATTCGTATGGATGAGGGTGACGGCCTGCCGGTGCACCTTAGGATCAAACGGCGTGGAAATCAGGTGCCGCATCTCATCGAAGTGTTTGCGTATATGGCTCCTTATGCTCCTGGGGGGCGAATTCTCGTTGACCAGGCGTCTGTTCGGGTGCTGCGGTTTGCAACAGTTGAACAGGAATTGTCTGTTCAACATCTCACTATGCTCTTTAACGGCGAGCATTTTCGCTTCATTATGAAGGTGATGCTTAGGAGACATAAGAAGACACCCAGTGGCGGTACGAAGGGCGGTGTTTTGGCAGACCTGAAGCCTCGTCCAGTGTGTGTCAGCTAGCCCCGGCGACCATATTGGCGTCGGGTAGCTCAGTACCAATTGCTTTATATGTAGCTAGTAGCGTTTCTTTGTCTTTACCCCAGGTGCTGCCAGCTAGCGACTTGAGCATTTTGTTACGGCTTTGGACTTTATTGGCAATTGCGGTTACATGAGCGCCGTATTTGAATATGTTATCAAACGTCACCGCTAAGATTTTGGGGTGTGAGACAGTTGGTAGCTTGACACTATCAACGTAGACGTCTAATTCCATGTTCACTTGCGTTGTCCACGTCGTGAATAGGGTGGGCGAGGACTTATTCGGTGACAATGCCAGGTTTCTTCCGGCGAAGAATTGGGACACGGCTGGGAGTTATGAGTTTATACGAGAGCAGAGTTCTTCAACGGACGGGCTTGTTGCCAGAATCGTACAATCGTCGGCGTAAGAGACGATCGAGGCACCCTCTGGTGGGGGGGGGGGAGGGGAGTTTCGATATATAATAGTTAACCAGAGACGGGGATAGGACACGACCCTGTGGCACCCCTTGTTTAACTATTCTGGTTTTAGATCTGGCGCCTCTGAATTCAACCGACGATTGACGGCCACTCTGGTAGTTGGCAGTCCAACGTTTAAGACAGGGGGGAAGGGACGAGTCTTCAAGGTCTTTCATTAGTTGTGCATGGTTGACCGTGTCAAAAGCTTTGGCCAGATCAGGCGCAACTAGCACTGTCTTGTGGTTTGGACGCTTTTGGCTTAATCCGTCCCCTATTTGAGTGGTTATGGCGTTCAGCGCGGTGGTGGTGCTGTGGTTTTTGCGAAATCCATGCTGATGTTCGGCGAGCCGCAGGTTTGCGGTGAAATACGGTAACAAGATAGATTCCAACACCTTCACTACTGGCGAGAGGAGTGATATCGGGCGATATGACTCCCCTACGGCAGCTGGCTTGCCAGGCTTTAGTAGTGGGACCACCTTTGCCTGCCTCCATCTTTCAGGATAGACAAAGGTGGACAGGGAAAGGTTGAAAATGTGTGTAAGGTATCTTATGCCTTCGTCGCCGAGGTGTTTCAGCATCAGCATGGAAATGCCATCGGGGCCAATATACTTGGTGTTCTTAGATCTCCGAATTGCCTCATGAACTTCTGTTGTGGAGATGGCAATGGGCGCATCGCTGTTTTTGTGTTTATGCGCTTCCCTGGTGGCTCGGCGAATCTCTTTGTTCAACGGAGGATGCATTACAAATTGTCGGCAGAAGGCGCTAGAGCATCTTTTAGGCTTCGACTGAACCTTATCACCGAAGGCGATGGATATTTTGTCGTTAGGTTTAGTCGGGTTGAACAAAGATCTGAGAGGTTGCAAGACCTTAGGTGCTCTTCCCACTTAGCGCGTTTGTGTTTATTTACTAAGCGTCTGATTTCCGCATTAAGATCCGTTATTTGAGGATCCGTAGGATCAAGGGGTCTAATATGGTCAAGTTCATTTGCCACGGCCGCTGCCTCTGCGGGGAAGAATGTACGCACTTCCTTTATTCTACCTGACGAAATGTGATGATGGGAGGCAAAAATTAGGGCCATACAAAACGCCTTTCCCCTTCTCGTGCGTCAGACGGGGTGGGAAGAGCAGCGAAGGCTCTCTCTGTGGTGGTTAGAAAACCCTCCCAGTCGGCTTTATTGAAGTTGGTGTACGTGCGATTCTCAGCGGTGACAAAGTCGATGGGGCGATCGATAGAAAACACTATGGGTAGGTGGTCTGAAGCAAGCGTCAGCAGCGGTCGCCACTCAACGCAGTTTATAAGGCCTGCGCTGACCATGGGGATGTCTGGCGAGATAGAGCAGTTTACCGCCACTCTAGTGGGGGCATCCCCACTTACCGTGCAGAACGTCGAATCATCTATTTCGTCAGCCAGCTCCTGTCCCCTACCATTGGCCTGCAAGCCAGAGTTCCACAGGTCATGGTGTGCGTTGAAGTCACCAAGGATGACGGATTCTCGCCCCTGAGTAACGCACGAATGTCGGGGTGGTAATCCCTGGGACAGCAGGTGACAGGAGGTATGTATATGTTTATGATTACACGGTCGACATCGCCTGACCGGACAACCATACCTTGACGTTCTAAGGTTGTGTCTTTCGGGTCGATGTCAGGATCAAAGAGACGATACTGCACAGATTGATGCGTGATGAATGCCAGACCACCCCCAAGCCCTCTTGCACGGTCACAACGGTGTACATTGTACCCGTTGCAGGTCTGAAGAGACGACCTTCCACCGAACTTTGTCTCCTGAATCGGCGCGATCTTGATGTTGTATCGCTTCATTAAGTTTATCACTTCAACAATTTTACCGGTTAGGCCGTTGCAATTAAATTGCAGGATACCGAAATGGGAAGGGGGAACAGAGTTGATGCTGGGGGTCAAGGACTGGTGCGTATGCCTAGGTGGTAAAAGGCTGGGTCGCGCACTACGGCGCATTCTTGAAGTCGAAGGAATCGCGTTACCAGAAGGTAGAGGCGAGTCAGACGACGTTGAAGGTTGGGTAGCTCGACAGCAAGGCGCAACGTACATATCAGTCCATAGGTTCCTGTTCGCGAGTCCAGAGCATATAAGCAGGTGACACAGGTCAATGCAGTTATTGCACTTGACTGATGCCAAAGGCGTGTATAATCTTAACCGACAAACAGTGCACGTAGTATAAGGGACCAGGAGCTGATGGTTGTGGCTTATACTGGTGCTGGAAGAAGAGGGGCTGACCGAGGGGGTGGGAGAGAGTGGACGCTCAGCATTGCTCAAATCCACTTGGGAAGTGCTGCGTAGGGAGTAGCTGTGAGCTGCTGTGTGAGATGTTGACGCCTGAGGGCGTGAGCGGCCGCTCGGAAGGTCTACTAGCTGATGTGCATTAGTAATGCTAGTCGTGGAGACTGATGTGACAGAGTCAGACATATGTGGCGGAGCGATACTTGATCGTAGGACGTGAACAGCAAGGGGCCACAAAAGTTCTATAAAAACTAGCGGGTCCATGAGTAGAGGGATTTAGTCCGGAGCAACTTGTTAGATGCAACCATCTGTTACAATTAGAGCATTGTACTGAATGTGAACGTTTCACATAAATTTTCTTCCAGCATATACAGCAGATCCATTCTCTTGGTCCCGGGTTGGATTCAATACCAGCCCGGAGCAGGAGAGTCTTGAGCAGTCCCGCTGCCAGGAGCTGCTCGGAGGATGACATTATTGGGGGGGGGATAACTGACTGTTTAGGCAGGGGGTAGCGAAATAACAGCCCTTAGTCATTCCGGTACGTAGAACCGGCTGTCGTGGGAATGCCTTAATGTACATCAATCTCATCAGTGTTGGGCTACATCCCCATGATTTGCCCGCGTTTGTTCTCCAAAGAATTTTGGAGTGGAAGGTGACCACTAATGGCACCCCCTCCTTAGGGTGATTGTCCGCATTCCCGTTAAGGATCTTTTTCTTGTAAATGGGATGATACCAGGTTTTCCGGGGTTGTTGCTGAGGCTTTCCCCGCCGCACCATCTCCTTGATAGATGTAGTGCTTTTTCAATAACGTCGCAGAGCGTGTCGTCGAACATTGGCAGATTCCATTTGCCGTCAGAAGCCGTAAGAGTCGTCGACTACTACGCTCTACAGGAGCGTTGACAGTACTCCTCCTTATGAACACCCTTTTGTGGTTCTAATCTAACGCCTTGAGGTCAAAGGAGGTTAAGCTAATGGGTCGAGAGGACTTCGCCAATGAGTAGTTCTTTTCCCCCACCACCTTTGATCGTCTCCATTTAGTTGGTATGTAGGGCAGTCCCATGCAGTCCCTCTTTAAACTCGTCAGATATGGGATAAGTCACTCAGCGTGTTGTAGGAAGGCTGGGTATAACCCATCTGCCACAGGTGACTTGAACTGCTCAAAGGATGCTATTGCCCTTTTCTGAAGAGGGACTTCGTCAGATCCCAGTGGAGAGCCGACGGTCTTCTTTGTTGGGCCTCCGAGTCCTTCAGGTTCTGTCGATGCGTCCGGGAAGTGAGTGGCAACTATTGTCATGGCTCTTTTCTACTCTGTGTTGGTGAAACCTCGATTAGTTAGTTTCAATGCTAATCTTGTTCCCCTCTGTTCCATGTCCACAGCTCTATAAAGCCTGCGTACTTCTGGAGTTGAACTTGCCCTCTCGCAGAACGTTTTGAAGATTGCTCTCCTTGGTCTCATGGTGAGGAGAATCATGTATTTCTCCCAGTGGCCGGCTTGCCTCGCTTCTTATCGCAGATAGTTCTTTTGATCACCATGAAATTTTGTTTTCCATCGGACTGGCGAAAACTAGAGCTGCAAGCTCTGCTAAGTTTGTTGACCCTATGCTTTAATTTCAGGCGCAGTGCCCCCTTCCCGCACTCTCCAGACTGAAAAGAAATTCAGCCCCAAGATGTTTCTGAAGTTGTCCCAATCAGCTCTACTGGCGTTTTTTTTCTTAACACTTTATCCCTTATTCCAGCACTGGCAGCAAACTGGATGATACGATGGTCCGTAAGTAAGGGTCCGGGTGAGACTAGCTCGAGATCAATGTATTAGCCAGGTTGTTAATAGTGATGTCCAGGACTTCCTCCCGTGCAGAAACAATCATTATAATTCTTTAACACCACGCATGCTCTTGGTCTCTCTTGAGTCTTTGACTCTTCTTATTTGGCCGTTCCTTACCCACGCCTCTTGTACAAGCGCGATTCGCACATAGTCCTTCGCGAATTTCATCGCAAGCATAGCTGATGTTGCTTTAGCATAGTGAAAGTTTATCTGGGCCACCGCGGTTCCTCTATTGCTGGTCATTCGTCCGGCCCCACCTACTTGTCGACGCAGTTTATAATGCCTACGCTGACTATGGTGAGGTCTGGCGAGCTAGAGCAGTTAACCGCTACTCTAGTGGGCGCATCCTTTTCTCTTTCTCCATGAGGTCGGAGTGGTGCCGACATCTCCCTGTGACTCAACTCTTAGGTGGGGCGGGTTCTGGCTATGCCTGCTATAATCTCTCTATAGCTGGGCCGGAATCATCCTCTCAGTAGCTGTATCTGGGCTCAGTGCTGATGCCCCTCTGGCATTGCTTTTGGTGGTTGCGTCTTTTTCCTTCTTATCCTGTGTAGTGGTAGAGCTGGCTCTTCCAGGCAGTGTACCGTCTGCTCTTACATGTGCTCCTTTGTACTGTCCGCTTGTTCAGCTTTTGCTGTGCTCTTACTGCGGCTTGTCTCCTTAATTTGCTGCTGGTACAGGAGGCGTCGTCATCTCTTCGTGCTGCCAGTATTTGTGTAAATACATGTTGTTAAATCTATGAATATTTGTGGATGTACATTGCCAATGTTTGTCAACATCTACTGATTATGTTTATAAACAAGCAGTGTAGAGACATTTCCCTAAAAGTATGCTGTGGATATTAGCTGAGGTTTTTTTTTAATTTAAAATAATTCACCAACATCAACATAACGAATATTTAATTCACCATAATCCCATTCGTTCCACCAAAGCTACAATGTAGCTGCTACATGACGAAAAATATGAGTTCAGTTGCAATTCAAAATATGTGAAAAGGAAAAATACTGCAGTTGTGGATAATTGACAGTCTATAGAAAAACAGTTCTTGTCGCCGCTGTTGGTGGTCAAATTTTTGGTGCAATTAAATTTAAAAAAATGTCGAATCGTCAGTTAGGTTTGACTGAATTTTTTTCTAAAAAACCCAAAGCAAATGATGAGCAACCATCGTGTTCCAGGAAAATAGTTGGTAATAATAAAAATTAAAAGATGCATTATTCATTCTTGCAGATTTTAGCTTATGTTGAAATTACAGAAGAGTCCACTACGGTCGTAGGAAATGACAACTCGAAGGACAGCAGTCCACATGATGTTTCAAATTTCATACAAAGAAAGTTTAGTAATGAGGAAAAGGTAGAGGCGTTGAATAAGGTTTGGGTTCCAAATGAAAGGTTTGCTTTCCCTTCAACCGGGCCACGAAATCTTAGGTTTCAGCATAAGTGGATAGCGGAATGGGTTTGGCTTTGCTACTCTCGAGCAGTAAATGGAGCATTTTGTAAGTTTTGTGTCCTTTTTAAAAATAAAAATGTGTTCGGGCAAAATAGCACAGAAAGAATGGGAAAGTTGGTGGAAGAGCCGTTCAATAATTGGAAAAAAGCTCGAGAGTATTTCGCACATCATAGTAAAACTAATTACCACAAAAATAGCGTAGAAAATGCTCATTTCATTATGAAAATAGTAAGCAAGCAACAAGAACCCGTTTGCCTTCAGATTGACAACATGGCCAAACAGAAAGTTTTAGAAAATCGGAACAAATTAAGGTCCATCATTGAAACAGTTTTCTTTTGTGGAAAGCAAGGACTTGCACTTAGAGGACATCGAGACTGGAGGCGTATAGAGGACATAAGTGCAATAAATAGGGCAATTTTAGGGAGCTTTTGAAGTACAGACAGCAGTATGATACACATTTAAGGAGTGTATTGTCGGAGAGCAGCAGTAATGCAATGTACACAAGTTGGAGAATTCAAAACGAAATTATCGACATATGTGAGAAATTGATTTAAACAAGTTAACTCCGCAAACTATTTTTCCGTCCTTTCTGATGAGACAGCTGATATATCTGGTGTGGAACAAATGTCACTCTGTGTTAGATATTTTGATAATGGTATACACGAAATGAATGAAGTTTTTCTAAAGTTCGTTCCACTGAAGGATTTGACAGGAGAGAGTATGTCAAAAATAATTTTAGAAGAGTTGGAGAGAATTGGACTGGACGATGGTACGATGGTGCTGCATCAATGAGTGGCCAATTTAAGGGTGTACAATCTCACATTTCTAGGAAGTACCCTAAAGCTCTATATGTACATTGTGCAGCGCACTCGCTAAACTTGGCCGTTTCAAGTTCGTGTGGGAATGTGTATATAAGAAATTGTCTTGGTGTTATAGGTAAATTGTATGATTTTTTCAATACACCTAAAAGGCAGAGTGTTGTTGGCTTTACATCAAATATCCTGTTGGGATAATAAAAATGTTGCTGAAGATGCTAATCTACTTAACTGTGCCATACAAAAAAGTGAGTTTGTAATTGCTCTGCAATGCGTTAATGAAGTGTTTAGCAAAGCCAATATCTTATGCAAATTTCTTCAAACTCGAAGTATTGACTTAAAACAAGCAGTTAACTTAGCCGATATAACTTTGAAGGATTTATGTTTGATAAGAGAAAATGCCGAACAAGAGTTTAGAACTTTGTTTAATATTGCTCAGAAGTAAGCAGAAACGAATGGCTTCACTTTAAAAAAACCAAGGGTTTCTAATACGGAGAAATTAGGCGTCGAAGCTTTTTACCGTATTTATCTCTACATCCCATTTTTAGATGCATTTACTTCTAGTCTCCATGATAGGTTTCTGAAGCATAAAGACTTACTCATTGGATTCAAAGTTCTTTTTCCAGAAAAGGTGTTTACACTAGACGATGATGCTATAGTTACTTTAAGAAAGTTGTATAATTTTTATTCCGATGACTTGGAGGGAGATTTCGAAGATGTTAAAGCAGAAATATACGTTTGGTATAAAACTATTGAAGAAATAATAAACTGCCACTTTGTTGTATTTGATTGATAAAGTAATAACATTTAAAATATTTATTGATTGAAAAGTATAATGTAATTGAGATTTAATTATGGATTGGTATCCTCGTTACACGTCGCGGCGTATGCTCTCGTCGGTTGATCGTTAAGTACTGACTGTTCTCACAAGACAGGGTTGCGTCGATGATTACTAATACATGTTCGTTGCGCTTGGAACTTTTTGGAAATGGGCCAAGGTGGTCGACATGCACTGTCCTAAACTGTATCGGCTCCACTTCGCCAACGTGAAGCTCACCTTCTTTCTTACCCCCAGGGACCTTGTATGTACATTCGATACATGACTTAATGTACGACTTGACGTAGTTGCGCATACGTGCAAACCACATATATTCACTGATGCGTTGTAGGGTTTTGTCCAAGCCCAAATTACCAGCTTTGTCATGTGCGTTGTGAACGACCTGCCACCGTAGGCATTTTTCCCATTTACTAACTTGAACAATCTACCGTTCAAAATTTTAAACTCTTTTGTAACATTTTTATCCCCTCGCTGTACTTTATCCACAATCGCTTTTATGTTGTCATCCTACAACCGCATGCCAAACAGCCAGTCTTCCTCAGCTATTTTCACTTTGTCGGTTCGTAACGATGCTGTCTCGATTTCGCGTGGTTCTTCATGCGCCATTCGCTGCCCACTGCGATGTTCAATATCGAGGTCAAAGTCCTGGATGCGCAGCCACCACCGCGAGATTCATGGCACTAGCTCGCGTTTTTTCATTGTAGTTGTAATTGCGCTACAATCGGTTATCAATTTTATTCGTTTGCCGTAAATGTAATACCGGAACCTTTCGACGGACTCGACGACCGCAAGCGTTTCAAGCTCATAGCTGTGATATTTTTTTTCCGCGTTGGTATTCGCACGGCTATAATATACCACGGGTTTCCAGTCTTCGTTTTCTTTTTGCAACAAAACACCGGCCAGCCCGATCGAACTCGCGTCAGTATGTACTTGATGCTCTGCATCGATTCGAAATGCAGTCATCACTGGTCGCGACACTAAAATTGTTTTGAGTTTATCAAATGCGTTTTCTTGATCTTGCGACCATACAAATCGTTCATTTTTATGTAACAATTGGTTCAACGGCGCGGCTATTAATGCGTAACCCGGAACGAATTTACGGAAATAACCGCTCAGCCCGAGGAACTGTCTTATTTCGGATACGTTTGTGGGTGTTTTGTAATCCCTTATCGACAAAGATTTCGCGATACCGGCCGGCGATGCCGTCGGGAGTTTGTTCATGCCCCGGAAACTCAATTGTGTTTTTCAAAAACTCGCACTTTTTTATGTTTAGCGTAACGTTCGCGTCGCGTATAGCGCGCTTAGCACTCGATTAAGTTTTTCGTACATTTCATTTACCGTTTGGCTACCGATTAAAATGTCATCCATATAGTTCATCATATCATATCGAAAGTCATCCGTTTAAATTCGAATAAACCCTCCGTAGTTACGAATGCGGTATATTTTCGACTACCGGCGGCAATTGGTATTTGGTAATACCCACTGTTTAAATCTAGCACCGTAAAATAAACGTATTTCTTGGCGCTTTGCAACTGTTCTTCTATATTTGGCATTGAGAAAACCTCCTTACGCATATGCTGATTAAGCCGTCTAAAGTCAACACACAATGGGTCACTTCCATTTTTCTTTTTAACTAATATCATTGGGCTAGCATATTCAGAACTATACTTACCTATAATATCAGCTTCTAAAAGTTCGTTCACCATATCAGCAATTACCTGTTTTTTTGGCTCAGGAACCCTAAATGGCTTCTGTGCAATCGGAATATTTGTATCTAATTCTATTTGCATTTCTATTCAGTTTTACCAATTTCGTTAATGCTTGTTGAAAAAATATCTCCGAATTCGTTTAACAAATTAATTAGATCGTTTTTAACGTTTATGTTATTGGTACCGCACTTCACATTGTCAATACTAAATTTATGTTCACTCGCAAATGTTATTTTCCCGTCTACGATAACCGCACGCATATCATTGAACAGATCTTGCCCCAACAACAAAAAAACTCATCATCAACAACATAAAGCGTAACTAGACGTTTCAAATTTTCGATTTGTAACTCAATACTAATTTTTGTTTGTGCGTATATAACCCCTCCGCAAAACCCGCTTATTTTTAGCAAACATTTTTCTTTATCGCAATTTAAGTTGTTGGCCACCGTCGCTCTGACCATGCTACACTCACTACCAGTGTCGATGAACGCAACAAATGTCTGTCTGTTGATTACAACACTTTGCTCAAAAATATTATTTGTTTTTATTTCGTTTTGTGTATTTGTTTTTCTCACAACTGTTTTTTTCTTTCCACAATTTTCAGGCTCACTTTTCGGATGCACTTTGTCGCAGTCTGCGCACCTTCGCCTGCGCTGTGGTTGCATACACTTACTGGATATATGCCCTTTTTCTTGGCAATTAAAACAAATCACTTGTTTGTTTTTGTCGCTCTTTTCGGTTACACTTTTCTCATATTCGTTTGATTTTTCATATTTACTCTTTTCATATTCGTTAAATTTTTCATATTTACCCGAACGCGTTTGAGTGTTTTTCATATAGTCGGTAATCGCTTGTCTCAACTCGCGCATTGTTTTAAAACGAAATACTGTCAATGCCACTTGCAAGTCACGATGTTTCAACCCTTCTTTTGCATACTTGACTATAGCTGGTTCACTGAACGCATAGCGCCTGCCTAAAGCACTCACACGAAAACAATAGTCAAGTAGCATCTCATTTGATTTACGCACTGCTTGACTCATTTTAAAATGAACGTCAGCTTCGTCTGGTATACAGCTAAACTCTTCGCACAACCGCTCGGAAAGTTCACTCCAACTCGAGTAGTGCAACTTCTATGTCGAATTAAGCCACATTTTCGCTGCGCCTTTGAGTCGACTATACACTGCTAACAACAAACACTTCTCTTCCCACTGGTATGCGCTCATAACACTAATTACTCTGTCTACAAATTGCTCGACAGTGATTGACGATTCGTTCGTTGGATCGAAGTCTGGTATAGTTTCGGCTATTTCTTTAACCGAGTATTTCGTTTTATGCGCGCCCATAACCGTCAATTCTTGTGGTGGTTGTTGTTCGCTTTGTGAATTATCATTATTCGAATTAACACTACTTGCTGTACCCGAACTATTTTGCATCGTTTGCATTAACGAAGTAAACATATCGCGCAGCTCATTAATTTGCTCTTGTATGTTCGTTTGAGTAAACTCAATTACGTCCGCGCCAACTGCTTCACTTAGTCGTAAAATTAATTCGTTTTTCTGCCCTTCTGTTTCTAAGCCTCTTTCACTGAGCATTTCTTTTATTTCTGCCAATTTCAAACTACTTATTTTCACCATCGGCATTTTGCTTATTTACGATTTCGTTTGCACTTTGTATTTATTAAAAAAAATCTTTTTTAACACACTCTTCGTTGCGCTCGCTAAAATTTCCGCTGTTCTTTTCTCGACTTTCCGAAGTCGCACCTTACTGTCTCGTATACGATTTGTATGTCTCTACCGTTCAGGAATATTATACGCACATCCCTCTTTCGCGACCATACCGTTTACGTATTTCGTTATTTTTCGTTATTCGTTAAAATATATATTTTTTTCACGCAGCATGGAGTATTTTCATATCTCCTTCATGCACATATAAAATATATGACACTCGCTACTTCGACAATATATTGGCTATGTCGTCACACTCACACTCGTGAACAAGTAATGTCTTGCTCAAAATTTATTGAACTCAACGTTCAATTTAAAACCTAAATTCGCAGAATAGCAGCGGAGCACCCACGCTTGTCCAACGGAGCCTCACTATCCCGTTAATCGAAATTTCACAATTGTGCACTTATACATGTATGTATGTATATACGCGCAGCTTCATCCCTCTTCTGAACTGAAGGGCTAGAAACATGGGCTTCGTTAGAAATAATAAACTGTCACTTTGTTGTATTTGATCGATAAAGTAATAACATTTAAAATATTTATTGATTGAAAAGTATAATGTAATTGAGATTTAATTATGGATTGGTATCCTCGTTACACGTCGAGGTATGCTCTCGTCGCTTGATCGTTAAGTACTGACTGTTCTCACAAGACAGGGTTGCCATCGTATTAAACTAAATAGGGTTGCTATCTGGTCATACCAAACGTAGTAGCCACCCTTACACTATTTCAAGCTCGAAGCTCGAAGATGGGCCAGTTTTACAAGCTATTGAACTTTGTGGAAAGGAAATTTTACCAAATGTATTTAATTTACTGAATATTCTAGTAACTCTTCCTATTACTACATGTGAAAATGAAAGATCATTTTCATCACTGACTGAAAAGGTATTTAAGAAGTATTTAAGAAGTACAATTTCCCAAGAGAGATTAAACGGGCTAGCACTTCTCTATATGTATAGAGAACTCACACCTTCAGTGGAAAGAGTTATAGACAATTTGCAGTGAAGTCAATAATTATATTAATTTATGTATATTATTTTGTCTAATTTATGTTCATGAGCATTAATTACATTTGTAACATTTAATATGTTCATAAAGTTTTATTATTAAAATGTTTGAATTCCTTTTTAGTTTTAGTTTAAATACGGAGAAAATGCAATGAATTGAACTTTAAAAAGTGCCTTTGTTTAATGTGTGCATACGTAGGTACGTATTGAAAACCGCCCCCCAAATTATTTTTCTGTGTGCGCCACTGATCCTGGATTAAAAGGTGACAGTTCTTAGTTGTCGATGCATACGGCTTTGACTAACGTCGTTGACATTGCTTCGGCCCTATCAGCCCCCTTGGCGAGTATCGGATTCTTTCGACTTAAGCCCCTACACCTGCGTCAAGGTGCCTCTCATACCTTGCCGGGAAGTAACTTAAAACCCAAATACAAAATTTTGAATAAATTTTCCGTATATCTACATTGCACTGTCACAGAGTTTGGAATTTTGTTACAAGTTTCAAGTGTCGAGCTCAACGGGAAGTTCACTAAAAAGACTTAGCTAGATCCCTAAAATTCGTATGGAAAGTAGTAATGAAATGTTCCTTAAATTATTTGAAATACAAACCATTTAATATCAACATAAATAAAGCAATTGCCATTGAAAGAAAATTAATTTTAAGAAATATAATTAATGTGTCGTTACAGAGCAAAATCAATGAAGTGAACTGTTATTACTTGTTCGATAAATAATAGTCGAATAACCTTAGCGCTTTGACTGCAGAATTGGGTTTCTTTTCACAGGAAACATAGCAGTTCATAAATAGTATACTACTATAAACAACGTTATAACGTTGTATTATTGTGAGCACATTATTATCTTCGCTGTTGCTCAAAATATATCCAAAATATCTTTCGAAGAAGATTGTAGGGCCGACAGGCCCATGGTGCACAGAGGTCCATCTACAGATGCTTCACTAGCCACTGGAACTGGCCGAGAATCAAGATTTGGACTGGGTCACCCCAGTTACCAAAGCGGATACAACAAGCTTTTTACTCAGGTGAGAATATAATTTTATATGCATACATATGTACATTAAGGCGCCTCGCGCTCCATACAAAAAAAATGGACACCCTGTTTCCATCGGAATTATAAACTTCAATGTATTCTAAGACCTTGGTCAAAATATTTCGAAGAAATATTAAGATTTACCGGAGCTAAACCGCGTTAAAAAAACGCTAAAAATATCGTTTTTTATGTATAAAAGGAGTATGAAAAAATATTTTTTAATAAGAAGCACCTGAGATGATGAACTAGCTGGAGTACAAAAGGTAAGCATAAAAAAGTTTGAAAATTGTATCAACGCAATCCAAATAATAAGATGTATGATGCTGTTTTTGGTCATATTTCGAGGGGTAGGTTTGTGGAAAACTTTAATAACTCATCCAATTATTAACGGATTTAGACGATTAGGATATCATTTAAAAGGTATTTTCGAGATGTTGCCATTTCTGCAAAATTTAACCCTTTTTGGTCCAATTTCACACATTGCGAATATTAGCACACAGGTACACAATAATAGTATTGATAAAATTTTTAAACTTTTTTATGCTTACCTTTTGCACTCTATCATCTCAGATGCTTTTTATTAAAAAATATTTTTTCATACTCCTTTTATACAAAAAAAAACAATATTTTTAGCGTTTGTTTGACGCGGTTTAGCTCCGGTAAATCTTAATATTTTTTCGAAATATTTTGGGAGAGTCCTTAGAAAAGAGTGAGTTTTGAAATTCCGGTGGAAACAGTGCAACTTTTTTTTGGCGAGGCACCTTAATGTACATGAATGGATGATTGTATGCAATCTCGAGTAAAGTGACAAAATTCAAACTTTACCGAGAACATATTTCGTCGTTCATAATGGTACTATAGTGAATAAAGTTGTATTTGTCTGTAATATCGGCGCGACCCATGGGTGTATTTATTCCCTCAACCTACAAACTGATTACACTAGTTTACAAATAATTAATTTGAAAAAATACCAAGATATTCATGTATATGGCTGCATTGGCATTGGTTTGCCGAGCACAAAACATATTTTTAAAAATTTTTGTATGGTTATGTTTTCGAGATATCGGCAATTTTGTGTTTTTTCAGGTATCACTTCTTTCAAAAATTCTTTTCATCGATGTTAGAAAAGCGATGGACGCAAGCAGTACCTCGTTTGAAAGGAAATTGAAATACGCTTCCAACGATGTATAATATGTAGGGGTGGACCAAACCATTGCTGAGCAATAGGTGGTCAAAGTCAACATTTTGTCGAATTTTTACGACTTTTGAAAAAATTTTGATTTTGAAAATGTTTTTTTATGCGGAGTTGTAAAAATCAGGAACTTTTTATTTTTTCTAAAATTAGTGTGTAATTACAAACATTTTAAGCATAATATTACCAAGTTCTAGGAAAAACTGTATTTTTGGCGATTTTTTTTGTAAATTTCAACATTTATTAAAATTTTAGCAGCGAGGTCTGAATATTGCAGATATTAGTGTAAATCCGTATTAAGCTAATAGCGTGCAATTCAAACTTTTTTTTAAACTTTTGTCTGTCTGTCTTTCTGTTAGTCTTTCTGTCTGTATGTTTGTGGTCGCATCACTCGAAAACTTCACCATGGTATTATTACACGTTAAACTTGAAATTCAAGACACGTCTTATTTCGAAAACTCGACCGGTTAAAGAGTTATCGACCAATATGTTGACCATGGGTAACCAAAAAAGTATTCATACAATATAGGTAACAAACGAAAGATGCCAACGAGTGCTACCATGTGCTAAATTTATATATCTCTTTAAGTGTAAGACGGGAAATAGGAAATGTGGGACGTCATGTTAGTGTGCGATTTTTGCACACATACTTCATCAATGAATTAAATGCTACATAAATGTTTTGTTTCTGTTATATATTCCTTGTTTGTTTAAATTCATTTTTTAATGTTTTAACATACATTTTTAACGTTTAAGTTTTTGATTGTTACCAAATAATGTATTAATATTATAAGTTTATAATTGTAGGGTTAAAGGTATGGGTACATTTATGTTACTATAGATTTAAAATGACATCGACTTTTTACTCTGGCGTTTTTTTTCTGACAAGTCTTCCCTCACAAGGAACCAGCAATAATCTCCTAGCATGTTTTCATCCCAGTAACCTTGGTAGCGTATTTCTATTTTGTCCATTTCTTGATGGAACCTTTCTCCCTGCTCGTCACTTTCTGCGCCAAGGTTTTCCGGGAAAAATTCCAAATGACTGAATAAAAAATGCAACTTAATTGTCATATTGCAGCCTGAGAATAAATAAATTCGTATAAAAATTGGTTGAATTAAATAGTTAATATAATTCTTACCAATTCGGTTATATTTTTCTAGTAAATTGCTTATCTTTCTATCGAAATCCGAACTTTTGTGGTTTCCTAGGAAGTTGTGCACGACGTCTTCAAATGCCTTCCATGCTTCTAAGAAGTTTTTGCTCAAGCATTTCTTAAATGAACTATCGCCATACAGCGCCCTTATTTGGGGTCCATCAAACACCCCTGCTTCAATTTTACTCGCTGACAACCTTGGATATTTATCTTTTAAATACTTTATTTCCACCTGTGTTGATCATACTGAATGTAGCTCAAAATTTGTTTCATGGATTCATAGTTTTCTTTGACGTATTTTCCATATGCAATAGGAATTGATGGTTTTGAATTTTCCTTAAAAAGCAAAACAGCTTTCAAACTGTCAATGCCTCCATCAATAAAAAGTCGCCAATCACAAGCATTATAATCCTGTTGTAGCGCAGAAAATAGACCAGTGACATCGTTACAAAAGTAAATATCTTCCACTTTAGAAAAAAACTTCGCGAAATCGTTACTTCGTTGACGATAATAGGACACACGAGTATCGGGTTTTAAATATTCCCATTGTTGCATACGCGATGCAAGTAATTCCGAGTCAGATTTCGTTAAATACAGATCTCTGCACAAATCATTTAGTTCAGCCTGATTAAGCAACTTTTTAGCACTTGACTCCATTTCTGGGTCACTCCAATCAATAGACGGTTTTCTTTTATATTCTGGTTGTTGCTTTTCAGAAGAGTTTGCTTTACTTAATACCGGTTTTGGAAGTAAGGCTGAATGTGGCACTGTATACGTAACTGATTCAACAACTGGATAAATTGCTTCTTTTCCGCGTCCGCCAGGTTTTTATGTTAAACAGAAATAACAGTCGGAAATATGGTTTTTCGGTTCCCTCCATAACATCGGACTTCCAAAAGTAAAAAAACTTTCTTTACCCTTACCGATTCGGTTCCTCGGCAAGCATTACATACACAATTCGGCGCCCACGGTTTACCGATATTCTTAGGAGCAAATCCAAAGTATTTTTTATAAGGTTCTAATAAATTGTTAGCACTAATTCTTCTCATTAAATGACGAGATATCGCTTTCACAAGAACACCACAAACGTAGCAAAAACTATTAGGATCATTCGAACACATTTTAATAGGTTAGGTTAGGTTGAGCTGGCCGGCCGTCAAAGCCTCACATAGACTGAGTAAGTCCATAGTGCTACCAGAATTTTTCCCCCTCAGACCATAGACAAAAACACATCTCAAGAGGCAGGGTCCACTTTAAGGAATAACTCCGTCCTCTTGGCAAAAGCTAGAAGCTTCCTAGGTGCTATCCTACTCGCTGCTTCCAGATCTGGTAGTTGTAGAGCTCCCAATAGTTAGAGTCTTAATCTAGCAAGCGCGGGACAGGAGCACAGGACGTGCTCAACCGTTTCCTCCTGTAGCCCGCACCTCCTGCATCTGTCGTCGTCTACGAGGCCTAACTTATGCGCATGCGATGCCACGAGACAGTGCCCTGTAAGTACGCCTATCATTAGCCTGCAGTCTTCCCTTTTTAGCGATAAGATCATTTTGGTTGACCTCATATCGTATGCTTTGCACATGATTTTAGAGACCTTGCAACCACGCGCCTGATTCCACGCCTTTCTTGCCTGGTCGATCATTTGTTTCTCCTGCTTTCGTTTCAGCTCTCCCAGTCTGATCGGAACCTCTACCGTGTGTTCGGCCATGGCCGCCCCCTCTTTGGCCAAGGCATCGGCCTTTTCATTCCCATCTATTCCCACGTGACCTGGAACCCAATATAGGTGAAGGCTTCTCTCCGTAGCAATCCTTCTCAGCGCCTGCTTGCACTCTCGGACACTGTTAGTTGTTGTGATGTGTGAGGTTAAGGCCCTTATAGCCGCTTGACTGTCAATGTAGAAGTTGACTCGGCTGCTGTTAAGGGAGGATTCCTCCAATAGTTCCACCGCTTTCGTTACGGCTACGACCTCGGCCTGAAAGACACTGCAGTGTTCTGGCAACTTGTACGATTTACTGATTTCCGGGTCAGCACAGTATACAGCGGACCCTATACCTTCAGCTATTTTGGAACCATCTGTGTACACGTGCGTTGTGCTGACCGTCATATCCGCACCTTTGCGCCAGCCGTCTACCTCTATTGTGGCTTCAGGACCGGTTTCGAAGTTTAGAACCGGAACCATGTAGTCTGTCCGTGAAATGCTCGCTTCGGCTATACTACTGTGGCCGTATGGTCTGCGTTCAAGCTGGCCCGAGGTATTTAGCCTATTTGCAGTTGTCGATGCCATGCTTTTGGCTACCAGGTCCGCCGGTGGGATGTGCAGAGCAGCATGTAATGCTGCTGTCGGGGTGGTTCTCAATGCTCCCGTTATATTTATCATAGATAATCTGCACACCCTCTCCAGTTTAGTCACATACGTTATCTTTTGAGTGGCTTTCCACCAAACCAGTACTCCGTAATAAAGAATTGGTTTCACCACTGCCATGAAAACCCAATGCGTTAGTGCGGACGAGAGCCCCCATTTGCGCCCAAGCATTCTATTGCATGCATAGAGTGCAGTGGAGGCTTTCTTCACTCTCTCATCTACGTTTGGTTTCCACGACAGCTTGCTGTCTAATATTATTCCCAGGTATTTTACGCTGTTATTCTCCTGCAGGGTTACTCCTCCTAGTCTGGGCCTTGTCCAAGTCGGGACCTTATACCTTCTAGTGAATAACACCATGTCCGTATTTTCTGCATTCGCAGCCAGCCCAACACCGGTTGCCCAAGCATGCACCTCTTTGAGCGCGCGGTCCATTAGGGAACTGATTGTTGACAAGCATTTGCCACATATTATGATTGCGACATCGTCCGCATACGCCGTAATTTTGACCGGTCCGTCATCAAATCGCCTAAGCAATCTATTGATGACTAGTGTCCAGAGTAGTGGGGATAGTACCCCGCCGTGTGGTGTTCCTCTTTTTACCTCCTTCGTGGACTCATGTCGGCCCCATTTCGAGGTAACTTTCCTGCAGCTTAACATGCAGCCTATCCACCTTATCAGAGCAGGATCCACCCCAACCGAGTTCAGACCATCCATTATTGCCTGAGATGAGACATTGTTAAAGGCTCCTTCGATATCTAAGAACACACCTAGGGCGTATTCTTTGTATTCCAGGGCCTTTTCCACGTTTATAACCACCCTATGCAGTGCAGTTTCCACCGACTTGCCTCTGGTGTATGCATGTTGTACCGGCGAAACCAGTCCTTCATCCATGCTAGACTTAATGTGCACATCTAAGAGCCTCTCAAATGTTTTGAGCAGGAAAGATGTTAAGCTTATAGGCCTGTAGTCCTTGGGATGCACATGACTGACCTTACCTGCCTTTGGTAGGAAGACTACTCGGGCCATCCTCTACGATTGCGGTACATGATTCAGCCGTATGCACCCCTCAAAGATCTCCTTGAGCCATTTTATTAACTGTATTCCTGCCATCTGTAACATGGCAGGAAATATACCGTCCGGACCGGGCGACTTAAACTTAGAGAAAGTCCTAATAGCCCATTCGATCTTGGTGTCATGTACCAACCCCGGTATTAGCCTTTCGGCTCTCGTGGTATTGGGATTCTCGAGCTCATTTTCCGCATGGCCATCAGACGGAAAATGTGCGTCGAGAAGCGCCTTCAGGGATTCTTCACTGCTGCGTGACCATTCCCCATTATCCTTCAGTATTAGCTGCTGGGCAACTTCGCCTCTTGATAGGACTTTCCTCAACCTTGCTGTCTCATTGGAGCTTTCTATATTCGTACAGAACTCCCTCCATGAGACCCTCTTTGATTTGCTGATTTCCCTTTTATAAACCCTCAACAGGTCCCTATATTCGTCCCAGCACTCCTCGCATTCGGCGGCTTTTGCTAGTTTGAAGCTCTCTCTCACCTGCCTCCGAAGAGTTCCCAGCTCTTTGCTCCACCAAGGTGGCTTCGATTTGCCTCTGGATCTTCTAAGGGGGCAGGCTTTACTATACGCATCGGTAAGTATCTTTGTGACGGTGTTGTTGGTTTCCTCCAACTCCTCTACCGTGGAGACCGCCCGAGGTACCCCGAGATTCCTTACCACTAGTTTCTGGAATTTAGTCCAGTCTGTCAATCTAGGGTTCCTAAAGGATTTAACACTCTCTACCCTCCCTAATTGAATGTTAAAGGTTATATACGAGTGATCTGAGAAGGATGGTCTTTCGAGAACCCTCCAGTCATGCATTGATGTATCTACCTCAGAAGTCAGTGTGATGTCAAGTACATTACTAGAAGTTGGACCAACGTACGTAGGGACGCTGCCCCTATTAGCTATTTGCAAACTACTTTGTAATATAAAGCAAAACAGGGACTCACCTCTCTCGTTGACGTCATCGCAGCCCCATGTGGTATGATGTGCATTGGCATCCGCACCTATAACCAGTCTTGCCTTTTTGCCCTCCATCTCTACCAGCTTTTAATAAAGTTAAATATAATTTCAACCGATTTACATATGTTTTTAGAATAGTGGATAAAGCACATTTAAGAAATATCATTTATAATTAATTGTCAAATTTTCGCAACATACTTGATTGAAAACAAAAAGTACTGCGATATAGAAGTGCAATGCATCGCACAGTAATTTTGAAAATATTGTAATTTAACAAAAAAATCGCCAAAAATACAGTTTTTCCTAGAACTAGGTAATATTATGCTTAAAGTGTTTGTAATTATACACACTAATTTTAGAAAAAATAAGAAGTTCCTGATTTTTACAACTTCGCAAAAAAAAAATATTTTCAAAATCAAAATTTTTTCAAAAATCGTAAAAATTCGACAAAATTTTGGTTTGGTCAACCCCTACATTTTATACGTCGTTGGAAGCGTATTTTAATTTGCTTTAAAACGAGGTACTGCTTGCATCCATCGCTTTTCTAACATCGGCGAAAAAAGTTTTTGAAAATATGTTCACAACTCGGGATGTCAGTGCCAATACACCCATATGCATGAATTGGTTGGTATTTTTTGGCTGTAAACTAGTGTTATAGATCGATTAAATTTATATTCAAAATTTGTGTTACACATTCAAGTGGATAAAAGAAGCCTGTGGGTTTTCTGCAATCTGACCTAGAAAAAGTAGTTGCTAAGGACCTATATAATGTACTGATCAAATATGAGCACCTAACAATAGAATCATGGGACGTTATATAAATGGGCTATTGCTTTGATGATTTATGTGCCACTCAGATATCAGTTGTAAGTTTTATCGAATGAACGTTGCTTCATAACAATTATTCAATCAATAAAAACATTTGTTTTTCAAATAAGAGTTACGCCTCAACGTTTATTTTATTTTTCGGGGATAGGTGTTATTTGTCAACGTTAATTTTTTTTTTGGTTATAAGAGGTATTTGCTTACGTTTACGTTTTTGAAACTAATAGTTATTTGTCAATGTTTATTTTTTTCGTTTCCGAATAACTGTTATTTATGAGTTAGACTTTTTTCAGTTGCCCCAAAAAAAAAATGAATTTGAAATAAATTTTTGTATTTGTTTCATAATAGTTTTTAGATAATACATCCCAATAAACAAGGAAGTAAGCTAGTTTATTAAACATTGTTTTCCAAACGAGTTTGTAACTAAACTAACTAACTCGTTTGGATATGTTTTCCCAATGGTATGGTAGCCTTGGAGAAGTAACTTGAGGGGAACTCTCAGCGAGATTTAAAATTTGTCAGTTTTCAAAAATAATGGAGTTCGAACCTAGGTCCTTCTGTGTGGTAGGCAGCTGCACTGCCGTCACACCACGATGTCCATATAACAAAATCCATATAAATGAATCATGTAAATTTTAAATTTTTCACGTTGCTGAGAGTTCACCCCAAGTTACTTCTCCAAGGCCACCACACCATTGGAAAAACATATCTAAATGTTTCTGAAATTTTTTGTCACAAATTCGTTTGGAAAACATTGAATTTTTACGCTTGGAAAATATTGTTTAATAAACTAACTTACTTCCTTGTTTATCTGTCAACAAAACCCACGATGTCGGACAGCCAATCAAACCTGGTCAAAAAGGGATTACCCACCGCCGACCGACGCGAGGGGCGCACCCCCATAACGTTCCGATTGTTCGTTCGTGCCGAGTCGTTGAAAGGCTTTGGTTTGTTAATTGTCGAAATCTAAAACTTCTTAGCTACAGAGAAAACCTCATCAGCTAAGTAAATTAAATATAATATAAAACCACTATTTATTGATATTTATTGAGTGGATGTTCAACGATTCAAAGGGATTTAAATATTTATGGTCTTCTTTCTTTCCTTGTCCGAACCGAAAGTGTCCACATACATTTCCTAGTTTATTTAGTATTTGCCAAGGTTTGCCCCTAAGCTAACATAATACTCTGTTCACAGTAGTTTACAGCTCGGCTAATCTGACAATAGATCGGCCTCGATCATACATACTAATAAACAATTAGTTCTTACATCTATATATAAATACGGTAAGGAAAATCACGTTGTTATCCCTTTTTGAAGGGGAAAAACAACACGTATTACGGTCAAACCTATATCAAAATGTTCGTATTGAACGTCTGGTTTGCAGAATCGTACACGTTTTTTGTTTACATCGCACAGGTGAGAAATATTAGGTAAAAACCGAGGTATTCTGTACATTGTTCGCATAGCGCTTAGGTATAACATGCTGTGTGTGCGCACACAAGTATTCGTTTTTTTTCTTTTACTGTATTTATATATTTGCCAATTTAGATTTTCGTCCAATTTGGGCGAACGGGGAGACCTCTAGTCTAACTAACGTCTAACGGATCCTGCTCTTCTTCTTGCTCGACGGAGCCACCACTTGCCCTATCCAGCCACTTCCTAATACGGTGGCATTCAACTACCCCATAATACGGCAGTTGAGTTAATTGACAGTTATTACCGTACCGCTCATTTCCCAACACCTTATGCACTACATACGGCCCCTTGTATTGGGGTAAACATTTTTTGTTAACCCCAACAGTGTTGTCATCATTACGGATAACGACGTAATCGCCAACCTGATAACTCTTGAGCTTGGTGCTGTCTATAGCTGTTTGGCCTCAATAGCGTCGGACGTGTCCTGCCGAATGGATACTAAATCTCGTCTTACATCAATATTGGTCTTTTCCTGAAAGTATTCTGTGAATTCGTCAAGAATTATCCCGCGTTGCTCTACACTGAATAGTAGTTTGCTAGGCATGTCCCGACAGGTGCTATGAACGGAATTATTCATGGCATATTCAGCCTCCAGCAGTTTTGTCACCAGTCGGCATGGCTTATCGGGTCGGTCAATTTACCTGACATCATCTTAAGGACTCTATTAACACGTTCGACTTGCCTATTCGCTTGGGGAGAGGCAACGGCTATTTTAATATGGTCGATATTTCGTCTTGAAAGAAAACTACTAAATTCCATAGATGTGAAACAAGTGCCTCTGTCACTTATGATAGTTCTTGGTCGACTGCAATAATTAAAATATTTTTCTAGAGCGGAAGTAACTTCTCGAGTACTAGTAGAATTGGTTGGGTAAAGTTTTACAAACTTGGTGAACGAATAAATAATATAAATATTTTTCTTATCAGTATACTAGCTTAGTACTTGTAGTTTGCAGTCATACCTTATAAATTAACGTGACCCTTCTGGTACCAACTATATTAACTAGCGGTTAAAGTTAAATGTTTGAATAGACATAACTTTATTTGCGTTTTCCCAAAAAACAAGAATTTCGATTTAACGCTGTTTACAATGGAACGAGCGATATATACATTAGAGTGAGTTGATTTAAGAAGTGAAAAATCGCCATAGTGGAAACTTTTCTAGGGGTCATTTTAAGCAACTTTGCTGAAGAAGCTTTAGGTCTAAAGTTGGCTTCAAACCCCCGGAAATCGCGTTGAAGTTTCATAGTTAGGTAGTGAAAGTTTTTGTATGCCACCTATCACACTAGGCCCGTCCACAATGAACACGACGGCGGCGAACGACAACACCGAAAAACTGAAGCTTGACGATATTTGCCGTCAAGCATTGGCGACATGATTATAATGAAAGCAGGGGCGACAGGTGCGAATCATATTGAAAAGTAGAAAAAAATGTTGTAAAAAGTGTGAAAGAGACATATTCTGTAATAATTGGAACTTATTTTACAAGTTATTTACTCTTTCTTTCGTTTTTATTGTCAAAAAAACCAAACGCCACCATCTGCCGCTTGTCAAAATAGAATTAGATCTAATCTGGCGACAGCGGCATCTGTGATTGATTGCCGCTTTGTCGCGTCGTGTTCAAAAAATTCATCCCCATAAGAACACGTGTAAAAATAATTTGACAGATGCCGCTTGTCGTTTGCCGTTTTCATTCTGGTTACCACTACTGTGTGACAGCGAGCATTAACTTTTTACGGGACATGTCTTAAGTTGTAGTTCTAGTCAAGCTCACAAAAACTACACAGCGAGAATTTCAAATACATGGTCAACATCTGGAAATAGGGGGCAAAACCCCTTTTTAATTGTTTCGGAGATATATCTAAAACTTTAACAGGTCGATGTCTGTACATTGCAGATATTCCAAAAAACTTTAAGTATACGGTCAATCATTATTAAGCCAATAGAATCCAAATCAACCGGTTTTAGAATGTTTGTCCGTCTCTCTGTCTGTCGCATCACTCAAAAACTGCTTAATGGAATTAAATGAATCTTTCGTCATTTTTTAGTCGACGTTAAACTTAAAATTTAAGGTATCCCTTATTTCAATAAATCGACCGGTTTCCGAGTTATCGACCAACAAGTGGACCAGGGGTGACCAAAAATTTGTTAGTACAATATGGGTATGAAACGGAAGGTGCTTACGAGTGATTTCATAATCAATGTGATAAATTTCAATATCTCAGCTTGTTTCGAAGATATCCCCGTAAAAAGTTAATGCTCGCTGTCACACAGTGTGATACATAGGTCGCATACAAAAATTTTCATTACCTAACTATGAAACTTCAACGCGATTTCCGGGGGTTTGAAGCCAACTTTAGACCTAAAGTTTCTTCAGCAAAGTTGCTTAAAATGATCCCTAGAGTAGTTTCCGCTATGGCGATTTTTCACTGTTTTCCCTCCCCTACAAATCAACCCACTCTAATATACATATATTACCCAACGTGAAATACAATAATTTTTTTTCAATTTGTGTTCTCATAAGGGGTTAATATTTTAAATATGAAACTTAATAATTTACTTGCGTTCAAAGCAGTTTATGTCATAGTTGTAGCAAAACTATATATTTTCGATATTTAGAATAAGTGTACTCGTATGGATACAGTGGGCGTTAATGGGTTAAGTTGTAGCGCAATGCGAATCAGGGGCTATTTCTTATACCCCATTTACACTGTATGCACTTTCAAAAGTCATTTATCGTAACATTGACATCTTACCATTGACCAATTGTCTATGTCAGAAAATTTCTAGTTAAAACCGACCACCGCCCTTTAACATACCTTTTCTTAATGAAAAGTCCTTTATGTAAGTTGACACTAGTAACTAAGATTCGATCTAGAAGAGTACGATTTTGAAGTGGAGTATATTGCCGGAAAGGAAAATCAACTAAAGTCACAAAGAGAACCCTAAAATATATGTATGAAGAGCTAAACAAATTTATTCCTCGGATATCATTTCAAAAAAGGAAAGAAAACTTGGATACAGGCAACCTAATTGTTGAGGATAAGATTGACGTAGACTCTTTAGCAGGCTTGAAAAAGAAGCCGGCAATTTAGGACTTGTACAAATACAGTTGTCCTTATGGGACAAATTGTTTAAAATAAATTATACTCCAGTAGGAAAATTTATAGAAATAGGTAACAAGGTCCTCAAAAATCTAGGTTAGAGCGATTGTAACCCCAGAGGCTATATATCTGACAAATCCCGGGAAAAATAAAAATATTCTGCACAAATATCATGCTGATCCTATTAGTGGTGGAATAAATCACATGGCAAATAAAATTAAGCAGAAATATAGCTGGCTAAATATGAAAAATGACATAAGAACTGCATCCACTGTAAGTGTAAGAAAAATAATACTTATGAGCATATAAAGGAGCCAATGACAATAACGGAAATACTCCCGAAGGCTCTCGATATTGTACAAATCGATATAGTCGGGCCCTTACCAAAAGTCAATAAATGGAAACGAATATGCGGTTACCATTATATGCGATCTAACCAAATACGTGGTAGTGATCCCGGTCCCAGGCAAGAGCGCAATAACAGTCGCTAAAGCCGTGTTCGAACATTTCATTTTGATTTATGGACGCATGAAAACAATTATAATCGACATGGGCACAGAGTACAAAAAAAACTTACTCAAAGAACTGTGTAAACTGTTAAAAACTTAGCATAAAACTCCAGCACCGTATCTTCATCAAACCTTGGGTACTGTCAGAACTGGGTAAATTCAATTCCACTACAATTACAATTCCATTCCTCAGGAATTGGGGAAAGTAATCAATTCCTTTGCCCCACACAAAAGAAATTCATTACATTTCAATTCCTCAAAAAAAAATATCAAATGTAATTTCCTCATTTTAAGGCTCAAGTACAAAAAAATTTTTTTTTGGAATTGAAAAAAAAATACTTTGCGCAAATGTAATTTCTTCTCAAATACTTTCGAAAGGAATTGAAAATGTAATTTAAATTTTTCCAATTACATTACAAGGAAAGTACTTTCGAATTTCCAATTACATTCCTCAAAGGAATTGTGAAAGTAATTGAAAAGCAAAATGTTAATTCTTGCATAAAAACATATTTCAATCGACTTTTCAAAAAGGGATCTCTTCTAAGCAATAATGACCCATACTCGAAAACACCAGGGAGCATAAAGTTGTCCTGATTTTGCTAGCCAATTTGATCCGCCCTCTTCCCTTCGTAGAGAAAGGCATGTGAAGGGTTTTATCTGATGAGTAAATTTACTTTGAATTCATCATTTAAACAACAAAAATATGAGAACCTCTGTCCTTATCACTAGAAGGCTCATATGATATTGGAAGCGTCCACGATTGCTTGCAAGTCTATCATGGAGGGATTGAAGAACGACTTATAGAACGTGACCTTTATTCATCGGGAGAGAGCTTAACTTGTAATTTATATTTGTAAGTAAACCCAGTTGAAGAATGCATTTTTTTTATGAAAGTCTGATATATTAAAAATATCGTGGTGCCAAAGAAATTATGCAGAATCGCAATCCGTTTGGCAGTCTAAACTTCTGCTTTTCCATGGAATGCGCCTAATGTATTTCTACAAATTTGGGGAACATACAGCCCATTGTCCACTCCGAAAGGCGCCTGCAATATTGATGAATATCACTGGTTTACAGCCAAAATGCACCAGAGACGCCATAGTGAAATTCCTATGTAAAATCACCTCCTAATTCCGAAAATCAAGGTTATTTTTACTTGAATGGTACCGTTTTTGAGATATTTACGATTTACCGTTATTTCAAAAAACAAAAAAGATGGTTCCACTTAATCGTGTATATCTCAAGAACAAATTGAGCTATTCGAAAACGGTTTGAAAAATTTGAAAGCTTATAAAATTTACTATAATCAGCACATACAACACTTTTTGCTAGGTCCTGCAGATTCAAACATAGTGAACAATCATTACGGATTTTTAAAATTTTTTTTGTAAAAATACAAAAAAATTTGTACTTTGCGAGGAAGCATCTCGAAAACTTTTTGTTTTTTTTTGCAGATATTTTTCCCCCCTCTAACCTCTGTTTTATTACAAAAAAAAAACAAGCTATCCGTGAACAAAATCGATGAACTAATACAAAAGTTATAAGCATTCAAGTAAATATATCCATTTAATACTTAAGTACCCTACAAATAATAGCATATGTACATATGGTTCAGTCTTAACTCTATGATCTTATTTTATAATTGAAAAGTTATGTGTCTTGTTTTGACGCTTATTTAGATTAGGATCGGTTTCTCTTATGAGAAACCAACAGTAGTCGCCCATCATAGCGACATCCCAGAATCCTTGATACCGACTTTCAATCACTTTCATTTGCTGGTGAAACCTTTCGCCATGCTCGTTACTTTCGTTGCCAAGATTTTGCGGGAAAAAATTTAAGTGGGAGTGTAAGAAATGAATTTTTAAAGACATATTTACTCCTGAAAGAAAATAAAAAAGTAAATTAGATAAATACATAAGTGACACATTAGTATATAATTTTCTTAGGCTGGATTTATCTTTCAATTCAGAACAAATTTTTTGTTCATATTTTTCCCGTTATTGTTTGTTCGGAACTGGACGATGAATTCAGATTTATGGCTATATATTCTCATGTAAATTTATGTAATATATAATTTATTATAATATGTTTTTTTATTTACCCATTTCCGCATAGTTTTTGATTAAGTCGTTCACTATCATCTCGTAGTTAGGACTTTTGTGTTTGCCTAAAAAAGAAGTAACGACCTTTTCAAAAGAATCCCACGCTGCTGCCTCCACTGGTGACAATAGTTCTTTGAAATGGTTATTGGTCATCATTTTCCTTATTTGCGGTCCCACAAAAATGCCTTCCTTTATTTTTGCTTCTGAAATCTCTGGGAAGATTGTCTTCAAATGATGAAAAGCTTCGCCTTCTTTGTCCAAAGCCTTCACAAAGTTTTTGATAAGGCCGAGCTTGATGTGGAGCGGAGGTAGAATTATTTTTTCCTTCTTTATAAGTGGAGAGTATTTTATGTTATCTACCCCAACTTGAAACTCGATTCGTTCTGGCCAATCCTTTATGATGTAGTGGTCTTGACGAGCTCGGCTATCCCATTTGCATAGAAAGCAACAGTATTTTGTGTATCCACTTTGTAGACCACATAGCATTCCAACGACTTTAAGATCGGCACATATTTTCCAATCATGTTCTTCGTATTTGATTAACTTGAGCAATTTTTGCATTATCTCATATGTTTCCTTCGTATTTACTGCATGCGCGATCGGGATAGATGGCTTTTGGTTGCCAATATGCAATAATACGACCTTTAAACTTAATTTATTGCCGTCTATGAACAATCGCCACTCTTTTGAATCATATGGTTCACCAAATTGTTTGAATAGACCAGCAATGTCTTTGCAGTAACAAACACTGTCCTCCTTCGTATAGTACTTGGAAAATTCTTCGTGACGAGTTCTATAATATGTTACCTTAACATCGGATGAAACAAATTTAAACTGTTGCATTCGAGAGGCGTGTAGTTCGGCCTTTTCCTTTGACAATTCCAAATCCCTTATCCAATCATTGAGTTGTGCTTGCGACAAAGAATTTCTTTCGTTTTCCGTTTGAAATTCAGTACAACATGATGCCGCGTAATCAGATACTACTGTTGACAATGAAACTGGAGCCGGAACTAAAGTTAAATTTGATTCTGGCAATGTCGCTTCTGTTGAAATTAGTTCTGGTAATGACACTGTAGATACGCTCGCATATGTTACTTTTATGGACTTTCCAACCCAAATACTTTTGTAGTACAAATATAGCAGTCCGTTGAATGGCAAGTTGGTTCCCTCCACTTCATTGGTGTAATAAATTTCACACGTCGCCTAAATAGATAGTTTCAGAAATTAGTCAGCTATGCATTAAAAGGGAACAAATTCCTAATTTTCACAACGTACCTTTTTGTTCCGGTTTTCGAAGAAATCAATTCGACTCGGCATGTGGTGCACACAGTGTTCGGTGCCCATGGTTTTTAGGCTCAATTCCAAAACACTTATAGTATGTAACTTTCAAAGGATTTGAAAACACACGTCTCATACTTTTAACAATAAATTGACCGCAGATGAAACAGAACATATCTGGATCATTTGTACACTCAAACTCTCGCGCCCTTTTATTCATTTTTTATTTTTAAGTAAATGACGGGTTATAAACTGCAATTATAAACTGAACAGTATCCGGCGAGCCTTGCAGATATTATGAAGGAACAAGGCGCATGTACTCTTATTTATACTTAGATCCAGTAAAAATTCAAGCCTACCTAAACAAAAAGGTTCCCTAGTTCTACAAAGAAAACACTACCTGCCTCAAAAATATGCTCTTGTTTAAAATGTACCTAGGTTTGAGAAAACGACACTAACAGCTTTTTGTATCTAATAACTTTTCGAAAATCTACCTGCTAACTAACTGATATACGAATACTAACACATATGTACCAGTAGGGTACTTAAGCATTAAATGGATATATTTACTTGAATGCTTATAACTTTTGTATTAGTTCATCGATTTTGTTCACTGATAGCTTGTTTTTTTTTGTAATAAAACAGAGCTTGGAGGTGGGAAAAATATCTGCAAAAAAACAAAAAGTTTTCGAGATGCTTCCTCGCAAAATACAAATTTTTTTATATTTTTACAAAAAAAATTTTAAAAATCCGTAATGATTGTTCACTATGTTTGAATCTGCAGGGCCTAGCAAAAAGTGCTGTATGTACTAATTATAGTAAATTTTATAAGCTTTCAAATTTTTCAAACCGTTTTCGAATAGCTCAATTTGTTCTTGAGATATACACGATTAAGTGGAGCCATCTTTTTTGTTTTTTGAAATAACGGTAAATCGTAAATATCTCAAAAACGGTACCATTCAAGTAAAAATAACTTTGATTTTCGGAATTAGGAAGTGATTTTACATAGGAATTTCACTATGGCGTCTCTGGTGCAGAAAAAAAGTTGGAATTTGTGATCCAGTGTATTTACTGATAAGCCCTCCATGCTAGAAATACACTCTGCAGGGGACCATCCATGTATCTGGTCGCCCAAAGATAATGACACCACCTGGAGGACTCAAAGTTGTTACGGGTATCTTCGGTGGCGCGAACTAAGGTCAGTGGAATTGACGTCAGTGACGTTAATTCGCACCCAAAAACCGAACTAATGCCAGTGACATTAAGACGCATGACCAAAAACGAATTAAAGTCAGTGCCGTTAATTCGTATAATATTTTGACTTTAGTTCGCTTTGGACATGCGAATTAATGACATTGAGGCATTTGGGTTTGAGATTCGACGAAGTAGCGCCGCAGGCGAAAATTTGACTTAGGTCAGATCTCCAATTCGGGGCGTGATCCATGGTATTTATGTGCAGAACTCCTTTCCACATTGGCGGCCTTTGGCCGCGCTTCAAAAAATAACCCTGGGCTACGCCATTCCAACTCCGGGTGGTTGCCATAGCCGTGGCTACCGCCACGGTGATGTTCTTCCGCGTGCCACGTTTCCCACTTTTTCACTTTTTTGGCTTAGCCTAATGTGCCATTACAACAACCACATGAAAATGACAGAGAATTGTGAACTTTAACTGCAAATAACTTTTGAACGGTTGAAAAAAAATCTCATTTCAGATTCTAAATCTAGACGTGGGTAATCGTTTACGTGGGGTACCGAGCGCTAATACACAACCAAAAATGTTGAGATATGTATTAGGAGATGCGCTTTGGTCCCAGGAGCATGAATATAACTCCGCTGAACCAATATTTTTAGTAGTTTGCGAGATATTTGCAGTTAAAGTTCAGAATTTTCTGTTTTTTTCATGTGGTTGTTGTAATCACATTACCCTGTGAGAAAAGAGTGGCACGCGGAAGGACATCACCGTGGCGGTAGCCACGGCTATGGCAACCACCCGGAGTTGGAATGGCAAAGCGCGGCCGAAGGCCGCCAATGTGGAAAGGAGTTCTGCACATAAATACCATGGATCACGCCCCGAATCGGGGATCTGACCTAAGTCAATCCCAGATTCATTTTTTAAATCCCAGATTTATGATATAATGATCATAAGTCGAAGGTGATAATGAAAAATGAAAATTTTGATTATACAAAAAATGTACTGACTTTAGTTCGCTTTCTTAATGCGAAATAATGTCAATGACGTTAGTTCGCTAAAAATATTGACCTTAGTTCGCTTTTGGCATGCGTCTTAATGTCACTGACATTAATTCGCTTTTGGGGTGCGAATTAACGTCACTGACGTTAATTCCACTGACTTTAGTTCGCGCCACCGTATCTTCTAGCTGTGCTTATGTCCCATCTCCACCAAGAAACTAAAATACTAAATATTAAAGAATTATTATATTAAGCAGGCAGTCTCTTTTCGACGAAGATCAGCCTTCTAAATTCAAAAGAGATGAAGAAGAGAGCGCGGTGCCCAGGAAGAATAGTGTCAACCTAACTTATCACAATACACTCCCTGTATGACATCAATCATCATTTCAACTGCATAGTTAACTAGTAAGGAAGTCTAAGTTCGGGTGTAACCGAACATTAAATACCTAGTAGTGATCTGTTTTGGTATCCCAATTTACTCAGGTCTATTTTAATAACGGAAAAGTTGTTATTAAGGCAACTGATTGTTTTCGATTAAAAACACTTCTTTTGTGAGTGGTAAATTCAATTATCACTAAATAACAAAATATAAATAGCTTTCCTCATGTTCATGAAAGGTATGAAAATAAAAAAAATTAAAAAAAAAAGGCAGTAGGGTGTTAACTACTTGCCCGTAAATCTTCCTTGTTTGTTATTCGATTTGCGTAATTTTTGGCAGGAGTATACTACATATTATTGGGAAGTATCTCACTAAATTTTATTGAAATACATTCTTGAAATTCCAAGCAATCGCTTTTGAAAGTAGCAGAGCTTTTATGCTAAAAAGTGGGCGGCGCCACGCCTACTTCACCAAAATCCACAAAATTTGTTTACAGTTTAGTTTTGTTTAAAAAGGCTATTATGTGTGTAAAATCTTATTTATATAACTTATACAATTATGGAAATATCGCGATTTTAATTTTACGAAGAAATTTTTTAGAACTATGTTCAAAAAGTGGGCGTGTCCGTTCACCGATTTTGTTTATTTTTTCAGCAAAGAGTTAGCTTTATATGTTGAACACTTTCTCTAAATATCGTTTCAGTAAGTCAATTTTTACCGGAGTTATGGCATGGAAAGTTTTGTGGAATAATCCCCCATAAAGGGGCGGGGCCACGCCCATTTTCCAAAAATGTTGTGCTTTCGACTTTCTTTGCCCGCGAACACTTTAGAGGTGAAATAGAAATGATATACAGCTAGTTTAAGCAAAGTTATAGCATATTCAATATATCCATGATCCTTTTCGAAATCTTTCGTATAAAATTGGGCGTAGACCTAATCCGATTTCGCTAATTTTTTTTCGAAATATTGCCTGTATTAATAGAAATATGTGTGCTGAATTTTATTTTGCTATCTTGAGCGGTGTTTGATTTATGATTAATAATATTTCCAAATTTGACTTAATCAAAAGTGGGCGGTGCCCCGCCCTTTTTTAAAAATTTCTTCAGAAATTTATTTTTTGCCTTAACGCTAAGGTACACACCAAATTTTATCCTTATAGGTGTATTATGTACTGAATAATCACTCTTTTTGTATTTTCGAAAATATTATATAAATAGAAAGTGGGCGTGGCTTTTAACCGATTTTGCCTATTTTCAATAGCGTTCAGAGATAAGTAAAAAGGAACCTGCATACAAAGTTTCATTGAGATATCTCAAGATTTACTCAAGTTATCGTGTTCACAGACGGACGGACATGGCTCAATCAATTTCTCTTTTCCTCCTGAACATTTTGATATACATAAGTCAATATCTATCTCGATTCGTTTATGCCGTTACATACTACCGTTAGGCGAATGAAGTTAATATATGTACCTTGTGTGCGAAGCACTACTAGGTATAAAAACAACACCAGTAAGATTAACTATTTTGTACAGAATGGCTATACACAACCACAGTTTTAATAGCTAACAAATTTAATAAGCAAATAAACATTTATCAGTTTTTCAATTACTTTTGCAATTCCTCAAAGGAATGGGAAATTTGAAATTACATTTGGGATTCCTTGTAATGTAATTGGAAAAACTTCAATTACATTTTCAATTCCTTTCGAAAGTATTCGAGAAGAAATTACATTTGTGCAAAGTATTTTTTTTTTCAATTCCAAAAAAAAATTTTTTGTACTTGAGCCTCAAAATGAGGAAATTACATTTGGTATTTTTTTTTGAGGAATTGAAATGTAATGAATTCCTTTTGTGTGGGGTAAAGGAATTGATTACTTTTCCCATTACATGTAATTGGGAATTGAGAGTAATTTAATTCCTAAAGTAGTGATTACTACCCAGCTCTGGGTACTATAGCACACAGTCACAGAACATTTAACGAACATGTGCATTAAGGTGCGCCCTATTTTTTTACTTTGAACTATGGGGCATCACACCCCCTAAAAATATGTATTACGGAATAAAGCGATGTTATGCAAAAAAACTAGAGCTTGGGGAAAAGGGAAGACATGCCGCAATGAGGGTAAAGTTAGCAAGATTCATAAAAAATGCAATATAAACCAAAAATACTGCAGTGATAATTTTATGTGCGTACGGGCCACGTACGAATTTCAGTTATTAACTTTTCATTTTTACTGCTGCTATAGAGAAAAGTGTGCACTGTTGGCATCTAGAGTATGAGTTTTGCATGTAACTTCACTCCCATTTGGCGATATTACGTGAAATTTAGATATTCCAGGTACAGCCTTAGTCGCTTCCCAAGGACGAAAATACTCAATTTTTTGACGATTTATTTGTAAATGGAAATACAAATATGGCGCCTGGTTTTTGTAAAAAAAAAAATATATTTGTAAGTAAACCCAGTTGAAGAATGCATTTTTTTTATGAAAGTCTAATATATTAAAAATATCGTGGTGCCAAAGAAATTATGCAGAATCGCAATCCGTTTGGCAGTCTAAACTTCTGCTTTTCCATGGAATGCGCCTAATGTATTTCTACAAATTTGGGGAACATACAGCCCATTGTCCACTCCGAAAGGCGCCTGCAATATTGATGAATATCACTGGCTTACAGCCAAAATGCACCAGAGACGCCATAGTGAAATTCCTATGTAAAATCACCTCCTAATTCCGAAAATCAAGGTTATTTTTACTTGAATGGTACCGTTTTTGAGATATTTACGATTTACCGTTATTTCAAAAAACAAAAAAGATGGCTCCACTTAATCGTGTATATCTCAAGAACAAATTGAGCTATTTGCTAGGTCCTGCAGATTCAAACATAGTGAACAATCATTACGGATTTTTAAAATTTTTTTTGTAAATATATAAAAAAATTTGTACTTTGCGAGGAAGCATCTCGAAAACTTTTTGTTTTTTTGCAGATATTTTTCCCCCCTCTAACCTCTGTTTTATTACAAAAAAAAAGAAGCTATCCGTGAACAAAATCGATGAACTAATACAAAAGTTATAAGCATTCAAGTAAATATATCCATTTAATACTTAAGTACCCTACAAATAATAGCATATGTACATATGGTTCTGTCTTAACTCTATGATCTTATTTTATAATTGAAAAGTTATGTGTCTTGCTTTGACGCTTATTTAGATTAGGATCGGTTTCTCTTATAAGAAACCAACAGTAGTCGCCCATCATAGCGACATCCCAGTATCCTTGATACCGACTTTCAATCACTTTCATTTGCTGGTGAAACCTTTCGCCATGCTCGTCACTTTCGTCGCCAAGATTTTGCGGGAAAAAATTTAAGTGGGAGTGTAAGAAATGAATTTTTAAAGACATATTTACTCCTGAAAGAAAATAAAAAAGTAAATTAGATAAAGACATAAGTGACACATTAGTATATAATTTTCTTAGGCTGGATTTATCTTTCAATTCAGAACAAATTTTTTGTTTATATTTTTCCCGTTATTGTTTGTTCGGAACTGGACGATGAATTCAGATTTATGGCTATATATTCTCATGTAAATTTATGTAATATATAATTTATTATAATATGTTTTTTTATTTACCCATTTCCGCATAGTTTTTGATTAAGTCGTTCACTATCATCTCGTAGTTAGGACTTTTGTGTTTGCCTAAAAAAGAAGTAACGACCTTTTCAAAAGAATCCCACGCTGTTGCCTCCACTGGTGACAATAGTTCTTTGAAATGGTTATTGGTCATCATTTTCCTTATTTGCGGTCCCACAAAAACGCCTTCCTTTATTTTTGCTTCTGAAATCTCTGGGAAGATTGTCTTCAAATGTGAAAAGCTTCGCCTTCTTTGTCCAAAGCCTTCACAAAGTTTTTGATAAGGCCGAGCTTGATGTGGAGCGGAGGTAGAATTATTTTTTCCTTCTTTATAAGTGGAGAGTATTTTAAAGCAACAGTATTTTGTGTATCCACTTTGTAGACCACATAGCATTCCAATGACTTTAAGATCGGCACATATTTTCCAATCATGTTCTTCGTATTTGATTAACTTGAGCAATTTTTGCATTATCTCATATGTTTCCTTCGTATTTACTGCATGCGCGATCGGGATAGATGGCTTTTGGTTGCCAATATGCAATAATACGACCTTTAAACTTAATTTATTGCCGTCTATGAACAATCGCCACTCTTTTGAATCATGGTTCACCAAATTGTTTGAATAGACCAGCAATGTCTTTGCAGTAACAAACACTGTCCTCCTTCGTATAGTACTTGGAAAATTCTTCGTGACGAGTTCTATAATATGTTACCTTAACATCGGATGAAACAAATTTAAATTGTTGCATTCGAGAGGCGTGTAGTTCGGCCTTTTCCTTTGACAATTCCAAATCCCTTATCCAATCATTGAGTTGTGCTTGTGACAAAGAATTTCTTTCGTTTTCCGTTTGAAATTCAGTACAACATGATGCCGCGTAATCAGATACTACTGTTGACAATGAAACTGGAGCCGGAACTAAAGTTAAATTTGATTCTGGCAATGTCGCTTCTGTTGAAAGTAGTTCTGGTAATGACACTGTAGATACGCTCGCATAGGTTACTTTTCTGGACTTTCCAACCCCAAGTACTTTTGTAGTACAAATATAGCAGTCCGTTGAATGGCAAGTTGGTTCCCTCCACTTCATTGGTGTAATAAATTTCACACGTCGCCTAAATAGATAGTTTCACAAATTAGTCAGCTATGCATTAAAAGGGAACAAATTCCTAATTTTCACAACGTACCTTTTTGTTCCGGTTTCCGAAGAAATCAATTCGACTCGGCATGTGGTGCACACAGTGTTCGGTGTCCATGGTTTTTAGGCTCAATTCCAAAACACTTATAGTATGTAACTTTCAAAGGATTTGAAAACACACATCTCATACTTTTAACAATAAATTGACCGCAGATGAAACAGAACATATCTGGATCATTTGTACACTCAAACTCTCGCGCCCTTTTATTCATTTTTTATTTTTAAGTAAATGACGGGTTATAAACTGCAATTATAAACTGAACAGTATCCGGCGAGCCTTGCAGATATTATGAAGGAACAAGGCGCATGTACTCTTATTTATACTTAGATCCAGTAAAAATTCAAGCCTACCTAAACAAAAAGGTTCCCTAGTTCTACAAAGAAAACACTACCTGCCTCAAAAATATGCTCTTGTTTAAAATGTACCTAGGTTTGAGAAAACGACACTAACAGCTTTTTGTATCTAATAACTTTTCAAAAATCTACCTGCTAACTAACTGATATACGAATACTAACACATATGTACCAGTAGGGTACTTACAGCCACGGTTGCCGAAGTTGGTACTTTAGTACCAAAAGTGGTACTTTTTTTTAGCGATGGTACTTTGGTACTGATTTGGCCGATATGGTACTTTTTCATCATAATCGATTTTAAGACGCCATAAAGAGTTCATCGCTAATTTCTTTTTACAGTTATTTGCGAAGTAAAACAAAGTTTCATCTTGCTGAAAAGCATCCCGCTTAACAAAAAAGTGAAACTGATAGGATCCAGCCATCAATCCAAACTGCAAAAAATGGATAAGTTAGTATAGGTATTTGCATCCTTTAGGCCTAGCAAATTAGGTACAAGCGCTTTTTAATTTTTCGTTTCTGTGAAAAGATATTTGCTGATATTTAAATGGGCTTAACGATCCAGCTTTTAAAGAGCTTACTTCTTTTATTTTTAACCTTTTGTCTTTGCCTCATAGCTCTGCAGCCGCCGAGCGCAAGTTCTTTGAAATGAGTTTAATCAAGACTAAATTACGAAATAAGCTTGAGTTCGAAACAGTTAATAGCGTAATGCTGTGCAAGGAGCTACATATGTGCAAATCAGGGTGGTCACTATGTGTGGCCACCAAAAGATATAAAATCTACGTACTAAATATACTTTAAGAAGCCCTTTATTTGCACCTTATGTTAACTCAAGAAATAAAGGTGTAGATCACAAAAGATATAAGACACCCACTAAGAATGCTTTAATAAAAAGTCTGATATATACCTATTGCTAAATAATGTTGCCTAAAAATAATGATAGTATTTAATACATTAATGTGTAGATCTCAAAAGATAAAAACCACCTATTAAATATGCCCCAATAAAAAAGGTGTGTTATATGTATGTCCTAATGTAAACTAAACACCCTTAATAAAAGCGGTATTTGATAAATTATATATGAATTTTAACTACGTTTTAAATATGCTTTAATAAAAAGTGTTATTTGTACCTCATGTTTACTTAAAACTAAAAGTATAAAGCAGTATTTAATTCAATCCATGTTTAATTTAGATACTTTAATGTGTAAAAAATAGTTTATATAAATGAAATACACACATTTTTAAAAGCAATAAAAGTTTTCATGGAAATAAAAATTAAAAAAACTGGTACTTTTTTATTGAAAATGGTACATTTTTATGAAAATTATGGTACATAAATTTTTTTTGGAGTGGCAACCGTGCTTACAGCTCAACCTAATATAAACGCACAGCGTGAGTTTTCTGTCAAACTTGTCTCATGCCCATACAACTTGTATGAGAGTAACCGTAATAGAATTGCGTGAGCTAAAAGCTAACTCAAAATCCAAGATTTTTGTGCGTGACGTTTTGAATTGAGGTTATGGTAATTTTACAAATTATTGTTTGATCATTTTCGTTGTTTTAGAGAACTGTTTTAGACAAATATCTGAATTTAAAACGTCAACCAAATGTTGTAAACACAAATTTGACCTTCTATATACAATAAAACTATTCATATATAGACCAATTAAAGCAACGCACGGGCTTTAATTTAGGTTACTCAAATAATTGCGTATAGACTTCTGTGCGTCCGCAAACGCTGTGCGTTTACATTAGGTTGAGGTGTTAAGCATTAAATGGATATATTTATTTATTTATTTATTTTAATTTTTTTATTACAAAAAAACAGAGCTTAGCAAAAAAACAAAAAGTTTTCGAGATGCTTCCTGGCAAAGTACAAATTTTTTTATATTTTTACAAAAAAAATTTTAAAAATCCGTAATGATTGTTCACTATGTTTGAATCTGCAGGACCTAGCAAAAAGTGTTGTATGTACTGATTATAGTAAATTTTATAAGCTTTCAAATTTTTCAAACCGTTTTCGAATAGCTCAATTTGTTCTTGAGACATACACGATTAAGTGGAGCCATCTTTTTTGTTTTTTGAAATAACGGTAAATCGTAAATATCTCAAAAACGGTACCATTCAAGTAAAAATAACTTTGATTTTCGGAATTAGGAAGTGATTTTACGTAGGAATTTCACTATGGCGTCTCTGGTGCAGAAAAAAAAGGTGGAATTTGTGATCCAGTGTATTTACTGATAAGCCCTCCATGCTAGAAATACACTCTGCAGGGGACCATCCATGTATCTGGTCGCCCAAAGATAATGACACCACCTGGAGGACTCCAAGTTGTTAGGGGTATCTTCTAGCTGTGCTTATGTCCCATTTCCACCAAGAAACTAAAATCCTACTAATATTATAAATGTGAATGTAGCGATGTTTGGATGTTTGGATGTTTGGATGTTTGGATGTCCAGACGTTTGCTTTTGTTCCCTAAAAACTTGAGAATGGCTAGACGGATTTTGTTGAAATTTGGCACGCCTACAGGTTATAGTCTGGAATATATATATATAATTTTGGGGGTTCCGACCCTGCTAGGGACCGTTACTTTTCGAAATTTTTTTTATTCCATATAACTCTAGGTATATTGAAACTATACTTATGATATTTCGCATATAGGTATAGAAAGATCGTACAATATGGGTATCAAACGAAAGGGGATGACCCCAGGTTTCATTTTGGCTTCGATATATTTCGATAAATTTATCGATAACCAAGTTATCGGTCAAAATTCGATTGCCCGAAAACCTTAATATTACCCTACAATATGGGTATCAAAGGAAAGGGGATGGCCCCAGGTTTCATTTGGGCTTCGATATATTTCGATAAATTTATCGATAACTGAGTTATCGGTGAAAATGTTATTGCACAAAAACCTTAAAATTGCCCTACAATATGGGTATCAAACGAAAGGGGATAGCTCCAGGTTACATTTGGACTTCGATATATTTCGATAAATTTATCGATAACTGAGTTATCGGTGATTGCCCAAAAAACTTAACATTACCCTATAACATGGGTATCAAACGAAAGGGGAGGGCCCCAGGTTTCATTTTGGCTTCGATATATTTCGATAAATTGATCGATAACTATGTTATCGGTCAAAATTCGATTGCCCATAAACCTTAATACTACCCTACAATATGGGTATCAAACGAAAGGGGATGGCCCCAGGTTTCATTTGGGCTTCGATATATTTCGATAAATTTATCGATAACTGAGTTATCGGTGAAAATGTTATTGCCCAAAAACCTTAAACTTGCCCTACAATATGGGTATCAAACGAAAGGGGATAGCTCCAGGTTTCATTTGGACTTCGATAGGTTTCGATAAATGTATCGATAACTGAGTTATCGGCGAAAATGTTATTGCACAAAAACCCTAAAATTACCCTACAATATGGGTATCAAACGAAAGGGGAAGGCCCCAGGTTTCATTTGTACTTCAATATATTTCGATAAATTGATCGATAACTGAGTCAACGGTCAAAATGCGATTGCCCGAAAACCTCTATATTACCCTACAATATGGGTATCAAACGAAAGGAGATAGCTCCAGGTTTCATTTGGATTTCGATATATTTCGATAAGTTTATCGATAACTGAGTTGTCGGTGATTGCCCAAAAAACTTAACATTACCCTATAACATGGGTATCAAACGAAAGGGGAGGGCCCCAGGTTTCATTTTGGCTTCGATATATTTCGATAAATTGATCGATAACTAAGTTATCGGTCAAAATTCGATTGCCCATAAACCTTAATATTACCCTACAATATGGGTATAAAACGAAAGGAGATAGCTCCAGGTTTCATTTGGACTACGATAGGTTTCGATAAATTGATCGATAACTGAGTTATCGGTGAAAATGTTATTGCCCAAAAACCTTAAACTTGCCCTACAATATGGGTATCAAACGAAAGGGGATAGCTCCAGGTTTCATTTGGACTTCGATAGGTTTCGATAAATGTATCGATAACTGAGTTATCGGCGAAAATGTTATTGCACAAAAACCTTAAAATTACCCTACAATATGGGTATCAAACGAAAGGGGAAGGCCCCAGGTTTCATTTGTACTTCAATATATTTCGATAAATTGATCGATAACTGAGTCAACGGTCAAAATGCGATTGCCCGAAAACCTCCATATTACCCTACAATATGGGTATCAAACGAAAGGAGATAGCTCCAGGTTTCATTTGGACTTCGATATATTTCGATAAGTTTATCGATACTTGAGTTATCGGTGATTGCCCAAAAAACTTAACATTACCCTATAATATGGTTATAACACGAAAGGAGAAGGCAGCAGGTTTCATTTGGACTACGATAGGTTTCGATAAATTGATCGATAACTGAGTTATCGGTGAAAATGTGATTGCCCAAAAACCTTAAACTTGGCCTACAATATGGGTATCAAACGAAAGGGGAAGGCCCCAGGTTTCAATTTAGCTTTGATATATTTCGATAAATTGATCGATAACTAAGTTATCGGTCAAAATTCGATTGCCCGAAAACCTTAATATTACCCGGCAATATGGGTATCAAACGAAAGGGGATAGCTCCAGGTTTCATTTGGACTTCGATAGGTTTCGATAAATTGATCGATAACTAAGTTATCGGTGAAAATGTTATTGCACAAAAACCCTAAAATTGCCCTACAATATGGGCATCAAACGAAAGGGGAAGGCGCCAGGTTTCATTTGTACTTTAATATATGTCGATAAATTTATCGATAACTAAGTTATCGGTGAAAATGTTATTGCACAAAAACCTTAAAATTGCCCTACAATATGGGCATCAAACGAAAGGGGAAGGCCCCAGGTTTCATTTGTACTTCAATATATTTCGATAAATTGATGGATAACTGAGTCATCGGTCAAAATGCGATTGCCCGAAAACCTCTATTTTACCCTACAATATGGGTATCAAACGAAAGGAGATAGCTCCAGGTTTCATTTGGATTTCCATATATTTCGATAAGTTTATCGATAACTGAGTTGTCGGTGATTGCCCAAAAAACTTAACATTACCCTATAATATGGGTATAAAACGAAAGGAGAAGGCAGCAGGTTTCATTTGGACTACGATAGGTTTCGATAAATTGATCGATAACTGAGTTATCGGTGAAAATGTGATTGCCCAAAAACCTTAAACTTGACCTACAATATGGGTATCAAACGAAAGGGGAAGGCCCCAGGTTTCAATTTACTAGCTTTGATATATTTCGATAAATTGATCGATAACTGAGTTATCGGTGATTGCCCAAAAAACTTAACATTACTCTATAATATGGGTATAAAAAGAAAGGAGAAGGCCGCAGGTTTCATTTGGACTTCGATAGGTTTCGGTAAATTGATCGATAACTGAGTTATCGGTGAAAATGTGATTGCCCAAAAACCTTAAACTTGCCCTACAATATGGGTATCAAACGAAAGGGAAAGGCCCCAGGTTTCATTTGTAAAAATGCGATTGCAGAAAAACCTTAATATTACCCTACAATATTGTATCAAATCAACATTTGAAGTTCAATTCATCCTGGCACAATTTGTCAAAATTGAATTCTTGAAAGGCCCCCTAACGTTACCAACGAATACCGCAAAAGAAAATTTTTGAAAACCGGTTTTCAATACTCTTTTTTCAAAATTTTCAAAATATTCGAATTTGGTAAACTCTTCAGTAGGCAATAATATTATATAAATATGAAATCTTAAAGTATATTATTGATTTTGAAAGTCCCCCTAACTACTTACATCCCGAGCAACGCCGGGTACCCTGCTAGTACTAAATATTAAAGAATAATTATATTAAGCAGGCAGTCTCTTTTCGACGAAGATCAGCCTTCTAAATTCAAAAGAGATGAAGGAGAGAGCGCGGTGCCCAGGAAGAATAGTGTCAACCTAACCTATCACAATACACTCCCTGTATGACATCAATCATCATTTCAACTGCATAGTTAAAAACAACACCAGTAAGATTAACTATTTTGTACAGAATGGCTATACACAACCATAGTTTTAATAGCTAACAAATTTAATAAGCAAATAAACATTTATCATTTTTTCAATTACTTTTGCAATTCCTCAAAGGAATGGGAAATTTGAAATTACATTTGGGATTCCTTGTAATGTAATTGGAAAAACTTCAATTACATTTTCAATTCCTTTCGAAAGTATTTGAGAAGAAATTACATTTGTGCAAAGTATTTTTTTTTTCAATTCCAAAAAAAAATTTTTTGTACTTGAGCCTCAAAATGAGGAAATTACATTTGGTATTTTTTTTTGAGGAATTGAAATGTAATGAATTCCTTTTGTGTGGGGGTAAAGGAATTGATTACTTTTCCCATTACATGTAATTGGGAATTGAGAGTAATTTAATTCCTAAAGTAATGATTACTACCCAGCTCTGGTTACTGTAGCACACAGTCACAGAACATTTAACGAACATGTACATTAAGGTGCGCCCTATTTTTTGACTTTGAACTATGGGGCATCACACCTCCTAAAAATATGTATTACGGAATAAAGCGATGTTATGCAAAAAAACTAGAGCTTGGGGAAAAGGGAAGACATGCCGCAATGAGGGTAAAGTTTGCAAGATTCATAAAAAATGCAATATAAACCAAAAATATTGCAGTGATAATTTTATGTGCGTACGGGACACGTACGAATTTCAGTTATTAACTTTTAATTTTTACTGCTGCTATAGAGAAAAGTGTGCACTGTTGGCATCTATAGTATGAGTTTTGCATGCAACTTCACTCCCATTTGCCGATATTACGTGAAATTTAGATATTCCAGGTACAGCCTTAGTCGCTTCCCAAGGACGAAACAACTCAATTTTTTGACGATTTATTTGTAAATGGAAATACAAATATGACGCCTTGTTTTTGTAAAAAAAAATATATTTGTAAGTAAACCCAGTTGAAGAATACATTTTTTTTATGAAAGTCTGATATATTAAAAATATCGTGGTGCCAAAGAAATTATGCAGAATCGCAATCCGTTTGGCAGTCTAAACTTCTGCGTTTCCATGGAATGCGCCTAATGTATTTCTACAAATTTGGGGAACATACAGCCCATTGTCCACTCCGAAAGGCGCCTGCAATATTGATGAATATCACTGGTTTACAGCCAAAATGCACCAGAGACGCCATAGTGAAATTCCTATGTAAAATCACCTCCTAATTCCGAAAATCAAGGTTATTTTTACTTGAATGGTACCGTTTTTGAGATATTTACGATTTACCGTTATTTCAAAAAACAAAAAAGATGGCTCCACTTAATCGTGTATATCTCAAGAACAAATTGAGCTATTCGAAAACGGTTTGAAAAATTTGAAAGCTTATAAAATTTACTATAATCAGTACATACAACACTTTTTGCTAGGTCCTGCAGATTCAAACATAGTGAACAATCATTACGGATTTTTTAAATTTTTTTTGTAAAAATATAAAAAATTTTGTATTTTGCCAGGAAGCATCTCGAAAACTTTTTGTTTTTTTGCAGATATTTTTCCCCCCTCTAACCTCTGTTTTATTACAAAAAAAAACAATCTATCCGTGAACAAAATCGGTGAACTAATACAAAAGTTATAAGCATTCAAGTAAATATATCCATTTAATACTTAAGTACCCTACAAATAATAGCATATGTACATATGGTTCTGTCTTAACTCTATGATCTTATTTTATAATTGAAAAGTTATGTGTCTTGTTTTGACGCTTATTTAGATTAGGATCGGTTTCTCTTATAAGAAACCAACAGTAGTCGCCCATCATAGCGACATCCCAGAATCCTTGATACCGACTTTCAATCACTTTCATTTGCTGGTGAAACCTTTCGCCATGCTCGTCACTTTCGTCGCCAAGATTTTGCGGGAAAAAATTTAAGTGGGAGTGTAAGAAATGAATTTTTAAAGACATATTTACTCCTGAAAGAAAATAAAAAAGTAAATTAGATAAATACATAAGTGACACATTAGTATATAATTTTCTTAGGCTGGATTTATCTTTCAATTCAGAACAAATTTTTTGTTCATATTTTTCCCGTTATTGTTTGTTCGGAACTGGACGATGAATTCAGATTTATGGCTATATATTCTCATGTAAATTTATGTAATATATAATTTATTATAATATGTTTTTTTATTTACCCATTTCCGCATAGTTTTTGATTAAGTCGTTCACTATCATCTCGTAGTTAGGACTTTTGTGTTTGCCTAAAAAAGAAGTAACGACCTTTTCAAAAGAATCCCACGCTGCTGCCTCCACTGGTGACAATAGTTCTTTGAAATGGTTATTGGTCATCATTTTCCTTATTTGCGGTCCCACAAAAATGCCTTCCTTTATTTTTGCTTCTGAAATCTCTGGGAAGATTGTCTTCAAATGATGAAAAGCTTCGCCTTCTTTGTCCAAAGCCTTCACAAAGTTTTTGATAAGGCCGAGCTTGATGTGGAGCGGAGGTAGAATTATTTTTTCCTTCTTTATAAGTGGAGAGTATTTTATGTTATCTACCCCAACTTGAAACTCGATTCGTTCTGGCCAATCCTTTATGATGTAGTGGTCTTGACGAGCTCGGCTATCCCATTTGCATAGAAAGCAACAGTATTTTGTGTATCCACTTTGTAGACCACATAGCATTCCAACGACTTTAAGATCGGCACATATTTTCCAATCATGTTCTTCGTATTTGATTAACTTGAGCAATTTTTGCATTATCTCATATGTTTCCTTCGTATTTACTGCATGCGCGATCGGGATAGATGGCTTTTGGTTGCCAATATGCAATAATACGACCTTTAAACTTAATTTATTGCCGTCTATGAACAATCGCCACTCTTTTGAATCATATGGTTCACCAAATTGTTTGAATAGACCAGCAATGTCTTTGCAGTAACAAACACTGTCCTCCTTCGTATAGTACTTGGAAAATTCTTCGTGACGAGTTCTATAATATGTTACCTTAATTGTTGCATTCGAGAGGCGTGTAGTTCGGCCTTTTCCTTTGACAATTCCAAATCCCTTATCCAATCATTGAGTTGTGCTTGTGACAAAGAATTTCTTTCGTTTTCCGTTTGAAATTCAGTACAACATGATGCCGCGTAATCAGATACTACTGTTGACAATGAAACTGGAGCCGGAACTAAAGTTAAATTTGATTCTGGCAATGTCGCTTCTGTTGAAATTAGTTCTGGTAATGACACTGTAGATACGCTCGCATATGTTACTTTTCTGGACTTTCCAACCCCAAGTACTTTTGTAGTACAAATATAGCAGTCCGTTGAATGGCAAGTTGGTTCCCTCCACTTCATTGGTGTAATAAATTTCACACGTCGCCTAAATAGATAGTTTCAGAAATTAGTCAGCTATGCATTAAAAGGGAACAAATTCCTAATTTTCACAACGTACCTTTTTGTTCCGGTTTCCGAAGAAATCAATTCGACTCGGCATGTTCGGTGTCCATGGTTTTTAGGCTCAATTCCAAAACACTTATAGTATGTAACTTTCAAAGGATTTGAAAACACACGTCTCATACTTTTAACAATAAATTGACCGCAGATAAAACAGAACATATCTATTTTATTCATTTTTTATTTTTAAGTAAATGACGGGTTATAAACTGCAATTATAAACTGAACAGTATCCGGCGAGCCTTGCAGATATTATGAAGGAACAAGGCGCATGTACTCTTATTTATACTTAGATCCAGTAAAAATTCAAGCCTACCTAAACAAAAAGGTTCCCTAGTTCTACAAAGAAAACACTACCTGCCTCAAAAATATGCTCTTGTTTAAAATGTACCTAGGTTTGAGAAAACGACACTAACAGCTTTTTGTATCTAATAACTTTTCGAAAATCTACCTGCTAACTAACTGATATACGAATTCTAACACATATGTACCAGTAGGGTACTTAAGCATTAAATGGATATATTTACTTGAATGCTTATAACTTTTGTATTAGTTCATCGATTTTGTTCACTGAAAGCTTGTTTTTTTTGTAATAAAACAGAGCTTAGCAAAAAAACAAAAAGTTTTCGAGATGCTTCCTCGCAAAGTACAAATTTTTTTATATTTTTACAAAAAAAATTTAAAAAATCCGTAATGATTGTTCACTATGTTTGAATCTGCAGGACCTAGCAAAAAGTGTTGTATGTACTGATTATAGTAAATTTTATAAGCTTTCAAATTTTTCAAACCGTTTCCGAATAGCTCAATTTGTTTTGGAGATATACACGATTAAGTGGAGCCATCTTTTTTGTTTTTTGAAATAACGGTAAATCGTAAATATCTCAAAAACGGTACCATTCAAGTAAAAATAACTTTGATTCACTATGGCGTCTCTGGTGCAGAAAAAAAGGTGGAATTTGTGATCCAGTGTATTTACTGATAAGCCCTCCATGCTAGAAATACACTCTGCAGGGGACCATCCATGTATCTGGTCGCCCAAAGATAATGACACCACCTGGAGGACTCAAAGTTGTTACGGGTATCTTCTAGCTGTGCTTCTGTGCCATCTCCACCAAGAAACTAAAATACTAAATATTAAAGAATTATTATATTAAGCAGGCAGTCTCTTTTCGACGAAGATCAGCCTTCTAAATTCAAAAGAGATGAAGGAGAGAGCGCGGTGCCCAGGAAGAATAGTGTCAACCTAACCTATCACAATACACTCCCTGTATGACATCAATCATCATTTCAACTGCATAGTTAAAAACAACACCAGTAAGATTAACTATTTTGTACAGAATGGCTATACACAACCACAGTTTTAATAGCTAACAAATTTAATAAGCAAATAAACATTTATCAGTTTTTCAATTACTTTTGCAATTCCTCAAAGGAATGGGAAATTTGAAATTACATTTGGGATTCCTTGTAATGTAATTGGAAAAACTTCAATTACATTTTCAATTCCTTTGAAAGTATTTGAGAAGAAATTACATTTGTGCAAAGTATTTTTTTTTTCAATTCCAAAAAAAAATTTTTTGTACTTGAGCCTCAAAATGAGGAAATTACATTTGGTATTTTTTTTTGAGGAATTGAAATGTAATGAATTCCTTTTGTGTGGGGGTAAAGGAATTGATTACTTTTCCCATTACATGTAATTGGGAATTGAGAGTAATTTAATTCCTAAAGTAATGATTACTACCCAGCTCTGGTTACTGTAGCACACAGTCATAGAACATTTAACGAACATGTACATTAAGGTGCGCCCTATTTTTTGACTTTGAACTATGGGGCATCACACCCCCCACGTAGTACATTAATGCTCTTATTGCAAAAGTGTCGACTTTTCTGCGTAAGGGTAAAGTTTCCTATAAGCAGCTACAGTTTGAACAATAACAAGCTTTTGTTCCTCATTTTTTTAAAGTACGTTATTAAAATCTTCCATAAGCTTTACTGCTCTTTCTGCCGAATCATTAATAACATTTATTTTATTAACTACGTTTAATCCGATATTGTAAGACGACTCATCTTTCCATTCTACAGGATTTTTTGCTAGAAAATCTTTTGATATACCGAAATGAAGTTGTTGTAGTTGTTTTAAAAACAAAATCACTCCCCGAAGGTTTTGGGGAGTGTTGTCGAAGTAACAGTCCTTGGCCGAATATGAATCCGGTATGCTCCGGTACTCCCTTGCGGTACTGCCCGACCGTCGTGGTAGCGATTTGGTATGACCAGTGCAACCTTCTAGGTCATGTCACCCCTTCTTCCGAAAGGAAAGAGAAGATGGGTAATGAGAGGTGGGAGGCATCATATCCGTAGATCAACCATCGAGTTGCACATCATTACCTTTGTGCATATTGGTCGCCTCTTACGACCGGTATGCCTACCGCGGGCATTTTCTAAGCCCCAACCCCCAGGGCAAAATAAATGAAGTCTTCAATACTTTTGTCGGAATACAGGCTATAATCCTGTGAAGGTACTATCAACATATTTCAAGGCGGGTGGGTCAAAAAAGGCAAATATAGCAGCTTCTGCAGTTAAATACCATAAATGGTTACAAAATTTGCGTAGCAGTTCCTGTATCTGTAAGCATAAAAGTTCTTGATTAAAGCTAAATCTTGCCTAGGAGCTTCTGCAGAAACGGGTCCTCTTGTCCAGGCTCTCAAATAAACTTTTGCAACGAATATACAAATGTCCCGAATACCATCTTCCTCATATTTGCTTAAATTATACTCCCCCCGAAATAAAAATATTTTTAAGCAATTGATTGCCTTAGCCATGCTCCAGAAATCTTGCCTAGGAGCTTCTGCAGGAACGGGTCCTCTAGTCCAGGCTCTCAAATAAACTTTTGCAACGAATATACAAATGTCCCGAATACCATCTTCCTCATATTTGCTTAAATTATACTCCCCCCGAAATAAAAATATTTTTAAGCAATTGATTGCCTTAGCCATGCTCTAGAAATGCTCCAGGTGCCCGAAATACGAACTGGGATACCGTACCACCAAGAAAAACTACAACTAGCTGGAGTAATTCTTTACAATCCTCTTGTGGTTGATTTTCATTGAGATTCTGCAAGGCGAATTCTATAATTTCTGATGCGTACACAAGTGTATCTTTCACATAGTTATCCTCAGCACCACATTTGAAATTCATTTGATTTATTTTCTGCGAACACTGTGAAGTATATGAACAGAAGACACGTGCATTTTTTGTTCAAACAGGCTCCGAAAATTCTTTCCAGAATGTGATGTCTCTAATTTTTGCTCTAAAATTATACACGCCCCTTGAAAACGTCCCATATCGGACGCTGTAGTATCGCAGCAGAGGGCTTGCACTTTTTCAGGAAGGCACCATTCGATGAGCAAGTTGTTTATGGCTGACGTTTGTTGCTTTCCCGTGCCTGCAGAAATAGCAGGGATTCCAAGCGTGCTCTGAGTTGATCAAAAATGGTAAAATTTTACCATCCCAATGAACCACCACTGCAGTTATTACCTGGTTTTTGAAGGAGCCATAAACGACCACTTAGTTTGCATTTATCCAGAACTGTGACAAGCTCGGGTGTAATAAAGTTGATTCGCGCCCGACTTTTCTTTACATTACTGGGACCCGGCAAATCGTCGAAATCTTTGGATAAATCTTCTTTTTACACTCGCCTATTAAACAACAACACAAAAATAAAAAAAACCTACTTTTTGCAACACAATTGACACAAACAATAAAAATATGGTTAAACTAAAAGTTTTACGCTAAACAACGTCGAACTCGAACCTTATAAAATTATATATCTTACCATGGATGATAGCAACATATTTGCCGCTTTTACGTTTTCCTACAGCTTCGAGATAGAGTTTCCTGTTTTCTTTTTCCAACAAGACGCGATCTGAACCAATCATTGAACCGGGTCTCCCTTCCAGCCTTTGGCTTAGAAGAAATAATTTATCTTCCTCAATCGTAATTAGTTGTAGGGCATCAGCGTGGCCAATGTCAAAAAGGTTTTTAAGAGTTGCAACAAAATCTTGCTTCCGATTTTCCTGCGCTATTGTCCGGCGACTGGAGCTCTTCTGCAACCCCTTCCATTCCTGATACAAGCCTTCAAGTTTTAAAACACTTTTGCGCTTTAGCCCAAAAAACCTCCACTTTTTTAATAACGAGGTAAGCAGAACCACGCAGACATAATTTTACTTTACGAAGGTTATAAAAAAGCGAACGCAAAACTTGTTCGTTAGATGGCAACTTAGCACCGACAATTTGGCTTTCATCATAGTCAAGGAAATATAACTTTTCTTGTGCCCTGGTTTGCATTTTTAACTTAATTTAATTAAATTGTTTTATTTAAATTACACGAAGTAGCACACTTTAAACTTCTTCATAAACTAAATAATTAACACGTCTGTATATGTTCGACCAAATTCACAGAATAATAGTATTTTAAAAATTCTTTTAAATAAATATGCGAACAACGAAACATATTTGAATAATTTTTCTACATTCCATAAACCCAAAGCTATAATCGTGCTATAATTAAAACATACTATAAACAACCATATAGCCCGCATTGCACACGGCGGCTGCAGACGACTTCGAAAAAAACCAAAGCATAAATATAATAACAACCTAAAAGCTGATGCAAATGTTGTAAATTTTTAGCAGTGTCCTTTCCTCGATTAGTTTTTAGGACGAATTTAACTATTTCTAATAATTTAAATAAGTTTTAAATGTAAGTAATAAGTGTCACTAAAATTTGACGCGCTTAGCCGCCTTGTCAAAATAGAAATAGATTTAATCTGGCGACAGCGGCATTCATGATTGACTGCCCCGTAGTCGTGTCGCGCCCAAAAAAGTCATCGCCATTGAGTCAAAAATAATTTGACATATGCCGCCGCCTGCATTTCTCGTTTGTCATAATATTCTCGTATTTACTTTGAAATGTACTTATATATATAAATATATGTACAATTAGCCGTTATTTGAAATGTACTAAAACTGAATTCCATGTAACTTACTTAATACTTCTATTGCTGTGGTTTGGTTCGGCTCTGCAATTTACTTGCATATCAATCGTTGGATAGCAGACGGACAAACAACAGTATTATGTACAATCCCTGTATATATGCACGGTCCCTGCTCACAAACTCTATGAAGCCGCTACTTAGCTACATCATTCACATAGCGGTCATTTTGGGTTATGTGCGAGCGCAGTACATAAACCAATATCATTCAACCTGTACTTAGGTACATAAAACCGGTCGTTCTCTTTGCCTATGACGATGGTCCAAAAACATACAGTTGTCAGTTGGATAGCGACCGCACTGCGTAATCACCATAAATACTTTCAACTATTGAAATTAATATTGTAGACTAAGAATACTGAAATAAAGAAAGTGTTGGATATTAAATTGGCGCAGCCTGTATGATTAAAGAAATTTTTTTTTAATATACAACACTAAAACCAACGAAATTGTTAACTGTACGATAAAATAAAAAAAAAAATAAAAAAAACCTGCGCGCACATTTAAATGCCGCCAAAAGAGGAAGAAGTATCATTACAAGTACATGAAAATCGCGTGGTACCAATGGCATCTGTCGGAAGTTTGGAACCATTCGATGTTAATCACGCCGAGAATTGGGCAACCTACTTCGCTAGATTCGAGCTGTACCTGCTTGCCAATGACGTGCAAGGGGAAGGGCGCAAGAAGGCTGTGTTTCTCACACTGGCAGGCGCACCGCTATATGACCTTCTGTCGTCATTGGCCTCTCCTAAGCAGGTGAGTGATATGAGCCTTAGTGAAATTAAATCAGTTTTAACGAATCATTTTTCCCCTCGGCATATTTTAAATTCCACAAACGTGATCAACAACCCACCGAGAGTTTTCCTGAATACGTAGCTGCATTACGAAAATTTGCAGTTGATTGCAATTTCGGCAGCGCTTTGGACCGCATGTTACGCGATCGTTTAGTGTGTGGTTTACGGGATGAGTCACTTCAGAAAAGCCTTCTCTCTGAATCTGATCTAGTACTCAAGAAAGTTATCGACCGCGCTTCAACGGTAGAAGTAGCGGCAAAGAATGCACTAGAAATGCGACGATCTGAGCAAGTGCATCAAATTACTAAAGGAGATAGCTACAAATCACCACCTCGAAACAAAAACAAAAACAAAGAATAAGGCTAACAGTAAACCCTGCAACGGTTGCGGGGGTGCACACCCTCGCTTTCAGTGCCCGTACCGTGAAACAGTCTGCTCGGCATGCGGCACCAAGGGCCATTTACAACGCGTCTGTCGCTCGGCAACATCCAACTCGTCGTCTACTCCCCAGAAAGCATCTAATACTTCACATCGTGGGGAAAAAGTCAAAACCACAGTCTGTCAATCAAATTTTGCCTGTGGCTAATTTTAAGAAGTCAACATCGATAGTCATAAATGGACGTTCGTGTCAGTTTGAAATCGACTCGGGCTCGAACTACACCATAATGTCAACGCAGACTTTTCAGCGCACATGGCCAAATAGTCAGCCTAAGATACATAGTTGCGACCTTCAATTGATGGATTATCAACGTAATCACATCCCTATTAAAGGAGTCGTAGATGTAGACGTCACATATCAATTATATCCAATAGTCATTGTGGATGGCAACCGCTCAACTGTATTGGGATGCAATTGGTTCGCTTCCTTGGGTATAAGCATTGAAGGAGTAAATGTCATTGCAGAAGTACCGTCAATTCCTAAGGTACTCTCAAAATTCAATAACCTATTTTCCGACGAACTTGGGTGTTTTAAGGGAAATCCAATTACACTTCAGATTGATAGAACAGTTCAGCCAATTCGTTACCCAGCGCGCCGAATTCCATTAGCCACCAGAGCGCTCGTCGAATCCCAATTGGACCGCTTATGCGCACAAGGCTTATTACAACCTGTTGAGTACTCTGACTGGGCAACACCCATCGTACCAGTTCTAAAACGCGATGGCTCAGTGAGAATTTGCGGAGACTACAAGTCCACACTCAAAAAGGCACTCAGGCCACATAACTTTCAAATTCCTGCCGTATGCACCCTCCTCTTGTCTATAGAGGGTGGCAACATATTCGCCAAGCTTGATTTGGCACAGGTATATCAGCAATTGGTTGTTGATGAGCAGCCGTCACTACTGCAAACAATCGTCACACATAAAGGAGCATTCCGAGTAACACGTCTTCAATTTGGGATCTCCTCTGCACCCGGCATTTTCCAAAACTTTATTGAATCGCTTTTGCGAAACATACCGGGTGTGTTGCCATATTTTGATGACATAATGATAATGGGTAAAACAGAAACCGAGCTTGCAGAACGTATTGAACAATTTTTTACACGATTCAATGAATCGGGGTTGCGGCTACGCAAAGATAAATGCGCGTTTGGGGTGCCTGTTATTGAATTTCTTGGTTTCAAGCTGGACTCCCTGGGCATTAGGCCAGCATCGAATAAGATAGTTGCAATACAAAATGCCCCGCAGCCTACCGATAAAAAACAGCTTCAAGCGTTTTTGGGACTCCTGAATTTTTACCACGCATTCCTTCCAAATAAAGCGACGCTGGCGGAACCCCTTCATCGACTCTTAGATAAAAACAGCCGTTGGAGTTGGACAGATAAACATAAGGTAGCTTTTGAAAATCTAAAAAAACTTGTAACGTCGGACCGTGTACTCGTACATTATGATGCAACGTTACCATTATTACTTGTTTGCGATGCTTCTCCTTACGGTATCGGTGCCGTCCTTAGCCATCGTATGCCTAATGGTGCCGAAAGGCCAATAGCGTTCTACTTTAGGACGCTGTCGAAAGCAGAGAGAAATTATGCCCAAATTGACAGAGAAGCCGTGGCTTTAATTGCGGGGGTTAAAAAATTTCACGAATATTTGTACGGCAGAAAGTTTACTCTTGTCACCGACCATCGTCCTCTTTTGGGTATATTCACGTCATCATAGCCAGTTCCCACCGTTATATCCACTACAATGCTCCGTCGTTGCATTTATCTACGCGCATACGATTTTGACCTCGTATATCGGCAAGGTAACAAAATGGGAAACGCAGATTGTCTTAGTCGTTTACCAATACCTGAAGAAACCGCTTCTCAGGATAACAGCGAAGAAATGTTAATGATAGAAACAGTTGCTAAGCCCATCGTGGATGCCAAGCAAATCGCAAAACAAACTGCAAAGGATGCGAATCTCGCCAAAGTGCTAAGCTGGGCGTTAAGGGGATGGCCAGCAACTCTTAATCGTACTGATGCTTTGTACCCATTTTATGCTCGTCGAAACGAGATATCGTCAATGAAAGGTTGTCTACTCTGGGGAAATCGAACTATCATTCCACCAAGTAGTCGTAAGGTAATTCTCAATGCGTTACACACAGGCCACCCATTCATTGTCAGGATGAAAGCTTTGGCACGAAGCTATGTCTGGTGGCCAAATATGGAATCCGAAATAGAAGGTGTCGTCAAACAGTGTGTGCCATGTCAGGAAACTGGTGGGAAACCACTAAGTCCCCCTGGTCACGCCTACACGTAGATTTTGCAGGCCCATTTCAGGGCAAACTATTCTTTATCGTAGTCGACTCATTTTCAAAGTGGCTCGAAGTTTTTTTGGTAAAGTCAACCTCATCAAAATCGGCTATAAAAGTACTGCGAAATCTCTTTGCAACACACGGATTGCCATAGTATTCGACAATGGTACAGCCTTCACATCAGAAGAATTTAAAGAATTTAAATTATGCTCGGATGGGCATAGCAGCTGAAAACGTATATTCCGTTGATTTTCGTCCACGTGAAACCAGTCATCGTCGGTGTCATCTGTTGCTGCGGAAGAAATTTCCCAGGTGTCCAAATTGCGGGTTTTCGTGCTGAGTCCGAGAGCCAACTATGCTCCTGGCGGTTTTTATACTGCTCCGAATGCATTAAAATGTCAATTCCTCCTTCAAAAACTGTTTGCGATAAGAGATCTTGAGAAGCTTCACAATGATTTAAGTTGAGTTGCAACAAAATCATGAGACAGTTTTTTTTGCTTTGGCCTCGGTCCATTTGTGGGGAACGTGGCATAGCCTAAGACATGCTGTGTAGATTTCGGACAGAATGGGACAGAGAATGCCTCTGGCCATTTCAAGATCGGCGTCAAAGATGTTGTCGGTCCCGTAGATTTAAAAGGGTCGAAGGTTCCGATTGCTCATTCAACTTTTTGGGGGGTGATTATCCCCTCTATAGAGCCGTGAAGGCCGGAACAGTGGGACTTTTAGATAGAACTTTACGTAGTTAGTCGAATTGCCTCTGAGTTTGTTTCAATGTTGGTACAGAAGTCCATCCATGAACTCTATTTTTATACCCAAAATCGATATTACTATAGTTGACGACATCATACATAAAATTTACATTCGATTGAAGTCCGCTAAGCGGTGTCATAACACCCTATGAAGCCAAAAAAAGTCAATAATTTATTGCCTTTTTTATTTTAATTTTTTGTTCATAAAAAATACTATATTTACTTCAATTCATTTATTTTACATTCAAATTAAACACTAAATTACAAAATTTGATATGGTTCCGATAAGGATTGCTTTGTTGTTTATTAAAAGCTTTTATATAATTTTCATTTGTTGGCCAATAATTAGGGTCTAAATAAATAAACTCTTTGTTTATGAAAAATCTATTGAAAAACATTAAACTGATATAGATCATTGCTGAATGCGTTCTTTTCACTATCTTTTACAAAATATTCCTTTTTGCTTTTACGCAATTGTCTTTTCCTAAAGCTGCAACAATTTTTTGCTTTGTTTTACTTGAAACTTGTTCATCGAATAAACAAACTGTTTCCGGTGCAAGATACCACAAATGATTTTTGAATTTATTTATATATTTAATCAAACACACAACCTTGTTATTTTACAGTGTTTGAGCTTATAATTAACTTGAGAACTAAAGACTAACTTAAAAAACAATTGAATAGGAACATATATGAAGAATAGAGGTTGGATTAGAAGAAAGGAGAAGGATGTAGGGGAAAGTATGCCATCGTATTACCACTTAATTGTCTATAGTAGTGTAGGAGCTCATTTTTGAATTTTTAATTCTTTTAACTTGGATCTGCTTCCGATACTTCTAAGCGGTTTTCAATCGAGAGTAAATTTTATATGTGATATCTTCGACTATAGTATTATCAATTTGGGTTATAAAAAGCTAATTTTGAATTTTGACCCTCTTGCGACACGCTTAACGGTGTCCAATCGGACCCAAATTTTATATGTGATTACTTCGACTTTATTGCTATCAATTTAACCCTTCGATGAGTGACTGTTCTGAACTTCACGGCCGTGTGAAAAGGTCCCTACGACCTTTTTGTGTAAATCATGATTCTTTCATAGAAAAAATTTGTTTTTGATTTTTTTGTTTATAACTAAATTCTACATACAAAAATAATTTTTTAAATTTTTTAACCCAGATGTGCCGACGGACCTCCTGGTGAAGCAATTTCCATAATTTTTTGTATACCGTTCTTTTAACATAAAATATTACAAAAATTAAGAATAATTAAAGAAAATATTTTCCAAACGATTTTCAAGGGTGTACTACATGTACTACGCTCGGAACATACACAAGGAAAAAGTAGTAATTTTTGGTTATATAGGAAAAATTGTTTTTATTCAGAATTTTTATGTACATACATACAAAAACATAAAAAATAATTTAAAAAAAAAATTTTATTTTTTTGTATGGTACTCAACATTACACTTTGCGTGAAGCGGCACATCACATTTAATGCAGCATTTAGTGGTTTTCTTATGACAGTGGTTGCAACGTAACTGTTTACATTTTCCGTTTGATTTTCGTGTGATCTCTGTTAGTAAATGATCCTTTTGGTCGAATTTGATGTCAACTGATGAGTGCGATGGAAGAGTTCCCAAAGGAGTTATATGTACTTAAAGTCTAAAAGCTAAGTGGTCATTTTGCCTCCAAAATCTCTGTGAATTTGCCAGGCATTATGTTCAGCAAGATCAATGCAATGCCCAAAAATACGGAAATACCACTTTTTTCCTCGAATGGAAACACGGTATAGGCTAATATTTTCATCTGCTCGATCGACGCCCCCCATGAAGCGATTGTACTCGTGGATAAGTCGTGGCTGTTGAACTTTTAGATTCCTCTTATCCTTTTGGATATCGTGTAACTTCTTTGGAGGGTTGAACAGGATGAATATTCGAGGCTACGTAAATGGAGTTGCTATCTTTCCAGCAACACACTATTATATTGTTGGCACGAATTTTACGGTAGTCAAACCATCCTCTCTCTTTTTTATGCAGTTCAGCTTTCTTTGGAGAGGGCAGTTTTGTAATCGATTATGACGAATCGTTCCAGTCCCTTTCATATTGCGACTTTTCAACTCTTCTAATAAGGGTATTGAGGTGAACAAGTTGTCAAAGTACAGCCGGTGAATAATATCGGGTTGCCTTTGAGTTAAGATGTCACAGTACGATAAAACTACACTGGCACCAAGTCCCATATCTTTGTATGCATTGCTAGGAAAAGTTCCAGCGCCTTGGTATGCTTCAAACCAAATAATGTAACCCTTATACGTCGCCCCAACCCAAATCTTATATCCATACCTTATGGGCTTACCCTGTATATACTGCTTACATCCGTGACCTCCGTAATATGGGACCCTCTGTTCGTCAACGGAATGCTGAAGTGTTTTAGGGGCATTTGATAGGAAATTTTCGTTAAGCATTTGAATGAGGGGTCTAACCTTTGCAAACCTATAATTATTTTCTAGGCTATTATTATCTACGAAGTGCAAATTTCTTATAATGAACTCAAATCTATCCCTCCGCATTGAATTTGATACAAAATGATGATGAGTGTCTCTGTCATTTTGCCAATACATCCGACGTCGTGCTACAGTGTTGCAGCCACTCAGAAGTAAAATTCCAATAAAGCATCTGATTACGTCTGCCGATATACTACTGCAGCCTCCGATTCTTCTATGTCTTGTTTTCTCCACTTATGGGATGGAGCATTCAATTTACGTTTTTTGCGGGTATCAGAGAAGCCAACGGAGCATCGTCTTCACTGTCAGAATCGGAGAAAAATGCATTTCGAAAAAGTTCCGTCTCAGCATTTAATAATAAAGGTGGTAGGTTATCTAAATTCACATCTCCGTCATCACTACTATCTTCGTCTTCATACTTATTAGCGTCGACGGTGGGGACAATCGCAATGTCGTTACTATCTCTGGGATATTCTTCGTCGCTTTCTTCTAGAGTACTTATTATTTCATTTAAAGTTAAAAAACTGAAAAAAGGTAGTTATTTAATTTTAATTTTTTTTGTACTGTAGTGCCGAGCGTACTACATGTAGTACGCCAGCAAATAAATCAACAAAATTGACATATAATTAAGTTTTACACTTCCACTACTGGTGTACCTCAATTTATACAACTATTTTGAATAAAAATATACTAAAAACAGAACAAAAAAGAATGGGCATATATATTTTTTTATTACCGATTACGCGACATCTCCACACTTCTGAAAATTTCACAAAACTTGCTTTTTTGATATTAAAAAAGGCAATCAACGAATTGCAACAGAAAATTTGTAGCAAAGCCAACTATGATGCCTGTTTTGTACAGTAGCACAGTGGCAGGTTGGTTACGTAGTTTAAATTACTGTTTACGAAATATTTTGAAAATAACAGGTGTACTACATGTAGTACGCTCGGGATATCTGGGTTAAATTTTTTTACATGGATTTATTAGTGAAATTCAGTACAAGGTCCATACGGACCTATTCACACGTCCTAAAACCTCAATAACTCCTAATGTAATGATACGAACGGCTTGATTTTTTTCCAAAAGATGCGCAAGTAATGTCACTTTGAAAAGGCAAAAAGGTCCCTAGGGACCTTATTACTCATCGGACGGTTAAAGTATGAAATAGAAGAAATTTTAATTTTTTTAGACCTAGTCTGAACTTTGACCCTCCTGCGACATGCCTTAGCGGTGTCCAATTGGAACCAAATTTTAAATATAATATTTTGACTATAGTATTGTCGATTTTGTGTACAAGATTAAAAAAATAATAATTTTTTATTTTTGGAGTCTCGGTAATGTGAACTTTGACCGCCGTGCGCCACCCCGTTCACTATCTCCAAGCGGGCAAAAAATTTATATGTGATATCCTTAGGGGGTGAGACTAAAGATATCTCATGTTTGGTTTGTCTCCATACAAATAAGGACCACCCTAATATACACAGATACCCTTTGGACCATTGAGCCTTAAAGCAGGTCCGGCCAAGAGCTGCACATTGCGCACTTTGAGTTCGTGTTTTCACACCGACGCTAACGATGTGTGAGCACGAAATTCAGCTTTCACTTGTCAGTCGCTGTTCAACTACAATAAAAATAGTATGTTACAATGCGTGCTATGCGAACGAATTCTTACGTCCAAAAGACTTGTTTCTTTGAAAAGACATTTCAGACCGAAAAGTTAACTTTATTTGACCAAAAAAGAAAGAAGCCTTCTTTCGGATGATGAAGTTGTTTCCTTTTCTTTTCTTTCCTTTTTTTTCTCCTTTTATCTTTTTATTTCTCTTTTTGCTTCTTTTTTCTTTCCTTTCTTCTTCCATTCTTGTATTCCCTTTCTCTTCCTCTTCTTTTTTTCCTCTCCTTCCTTTTCCTTTCATTCTCATTCTTTTCTTACCTTTCCTTACATTTACTTGCCTTACATTTTCTTCCTTAATGTGTTTCATTTTCCTTTCCTTTGTTTTCCTTTCTAAAGATGTTTACACATCAAAATGGCTTGACGCGAAATCAAATAATTAAATTTCGTTTTGATTTTATAGTTTCCTAGTCCACATTTTCTTTGCAGCCACTGTACGCAAAATCACTCGAAACTTACGCACACTTATGCAAATGTTTTAGTACTTGTTTGGCCGGTCCTGCCTTAAAGTATGGATTTATTCACTGCAAAATTTGTGTTTAAAAAATGGGACCGGGGAAAAATCTGGAGACCTTGTTAGTTATTTATGAGTTTCAAAACAAAACAAAGAATAATTCACATTTCAATTTCTATACCAAAAATCTTTTAAGTATGAAACATTGTATTGACTTTCCATCCTTGAGGATACCTACATGTGTGCACTTTCTGTTGGGGTAAAGCAAGCCTTGAAACTGCTCTAAAATATTTTAGAAGGTATTTTAAGATACATACAAGTACATCACCATTTAATAATTTTATTGAAAAACTGCAAAAGGCAATAACAGAAAATGTCTCTATATAGGATTTTTTCAGGAAATCGCTTTGAAAGTTAAAACTGCTACCTAGTACTTATAAGCGCAAATCTTAACTTTGTAAGCAAAATCCTTGAAAATAAATCTGAAAGAATTGATTTTGTCTTAAAGTAAAAAAATGCCTCCCCTTTCCTTTCGAACTTGACTACGCCTCTCGTTCTTTTACACATACCATCTCACTACTCTGCCGATTTCATTTCCTCCCCTACCGATGATATTTCATTCCCGCCGTCGTCCTGCCCTGTACATGGGGAAAGTAACACTTCGTAGCAGAGGCCTTGACATTTCTCAACTGCGTCAATCAAAGACGACCTTAGGAAGTGTTGGTTTGAAAACTTTATTGTTGTTGTTAACAGTGCTTCGCCCTGCCAAATGAGCAAGATCACTCTAAATTGTCACCAGGCTCTTCTAACGGAAGTCCAAGGAACTGCACGTTTCGGGGTGATATTGGTGTTAAAAGAGTAGTTTGAACAGGAAAAGAGACGTTTGATGTCATGAGTTGCCATACCACGTGCAGAGCAAGTGTTTTGTATGGTGTGGTTCAATCCGGATAAGTAAGAATTTTTTATAATTTTTTTTTATTTATTTATTTATTTTTGTTTATGGCTAAGGTACAGCAGACACTTATACGCATATTGTCACATGCGAAGCGAATGAAAATTTTGTCGAATTTCGCCGTCTCGAATTGCGGCATGCGAATCTGTGGCGAATTCGCCAAAAAGTGGCGAATGAGTGACGAAAATGAACTTCTCGAATTGCCAGTAGCGAAAAACTTAGATTCGCTTCGCCAAATGTGTCAAAATTTGACGAATGCTTATTTCACTCGCATTTGAGAAAAAGAAGCGACAAGTTTTGTGTTTATTCATATATTTTGATAGAAAAAATAATTTTAACCGAAAATAAAACAACATAGAAGTGAGTAAACAACTTTTGTGTGTTTTTTAATGAAAATAAATAATGGTTCCTCTAGGTCAATGTGGGTAAACGATGGCACGTTAAAAAAATGATTACTACTGACAATCTCCGGGTGCAGATGCAACATACTCCTCATAAGTAAGTGAAGTCCATTGTACAAGACTGCATGAGGGGCGAGTAGTGGATAAACATTCTTCTTTCAAATATATGTAAATCAATTTGTTTTTGAACCAAAGCCCGTATTTGTTTCATTAAATTCAAGCGAGAGTTTAGCATTTGTTAAATTGATTTAATAAGATCTGGTATAATTTTTTGTAATGTTGCTGCAGTGGCAAAACACGAACGTTTGAAGTAACGCAGGCGCACCACTATGTATTCATGCGCATCTTTTGCGCTATTGCCAATTGTTATATTCAAGCAAAACGTATTCTACTGTCATTAAATCACCATTGGTGCCACTGTGGGTTTTACGTTTCTTTGCACCACTACTTCCCACATCCAGCTCATCTGTATCCGAACTAGCACCACTTTTTATGATCTCGGTATGAGCTGCCATTTCCAATTGACGCACATCATCCTCGCTACCTACTACAATTACACAAACATCGCACTCTTTTGTACAAATAAATAAACAAAAACATATGCAAATGACACAAAAATGACAGAAACGTCAAATTCGGATGAACATTTTGAATTTGTTTGAATGGCAACATAACATGGCAGGCGAAAAAGTTCATTCGCCACTCACAATGCAAATTTTAGGTGAGTTCGCCAATCTGTTCGACTCGCCAAATGTATTCGCTTCGCAATTGACAATATGCGTATTAATATTACAAAGGTGGTTGCGTATCAATAACGGGATTCACAAGCGGAGATCAGAAGAATCCTTCTACCGACTCAGTGTGGAGGTCATTTAGAGCCCGCCTTTGGTTACGCAGATGAAAGTGAAAGGATATGTGGTGCCGGATATCATAGTAATGCTTTCGGAGATGTTTTCTCATGTCTCCGGGAGGGAGGCCTTCATCTAATAGTTGTCGATTTGCATAGCTGGATTTACGGCAATTCAGAAGGAACTGCCTACTTAAAAGTTCCGCGTGTTTTCGAATGTTGAGCATTTTAGCCTTTTGATGAAGATGAGACTAAGATGACATAAGCAAACACTCGATGGCAGTTTGGATGGCTGCGTTTTGGCAGACTTGCAATTTTCTCGGCTCAGCGAATAAAGACCTAACGAACTAACGCCTAATTTTTCGAAATGAAAGAATGCTTAAAAAAGAACGCCTAACAAGAAAGTTAAAGAACGTCTAACTTTAAAAATGAAGGAAAGCCTAATTTTAAAAATGAAAGAAAGTCTTAATTGTTAGGGTTTCTTTCATTATGAAATAACGCCCAATGAAAGAAGGCCTAACAAGCCGAATTAAAATTATTAGAAGAAAATTATACAAGTCCCAATATTTGGGACTTATTTCACAATTAAACTATAACTTCCGATTCATGTTTTTTATGTGCAGAACACCTTTGCGCATTGGCGGCCTTCGGCCGCGCTTCAAAAAATAACCCTGGGCTACGCCATTCCACCTCCGGGTGGTTGCCCTTTACGGTGGCATGTTGCCCCGTTCAGGGCAACCACCCGGAGTTGGAATGGCGTAGCCCAGGGTTATTTTTTGAAGCGCGGCCGAAGGCCGCCAATGCGGAAAGGAGTTCTGCACATAAATACCATGAATCACGCCCGAATTGGAGATCTGACCTAAGTAAATTTTCGGTTTTTTGTTGATAACTTTTCACTAAAACAAAAAAATTAAATTTCGACTTCGGATCATTGATACCAAGGTCAAAACGCGTATTTTGACACCCCTATTAGCGCATTCATATCACTCAAAAACAATAGAAATCACACTTATAGCAAAATGAAAAAGCGCATAACGTTAATGAAAGAATTCCTAACAATCAAAAATGAATAAATACCTAATTAGGCGTTTCAACATTTTTGTTTATTAGGCTTTCTTTCATTATGAAGAATCACCTAACAATTTTAATGAAGAAATGCCTAAAATGTTAGATATTCTTTTATTATGAACAACCGCCTAATTCCTATATGAAATATTTAGGCAATATTTCATTTTTTTTTAGCGTTAGTTCGTTAGGCCTTTATTCGCTGAGCCAATTTTCTAGAGTTGGTGTTTTGAAGTTTTGGGCGACCATACAGGCACAACATAATCAATATCCAGTCTACAAATAGCCTTATATGAAACGAGCAATGTTTGTTTATCTTTTCCCCAAGTCCTTCCTCCCAGTGACTTGAGGATCTTTTCGCGGTTTTGTACCTTTGAAGCTGTTGCAGTGGCATGACTATCGAAGGTGAGGCTGTTGTCAAACGTCAAGATTTTAGGGTGGTTGACAGTAGGTAGAGGTACTCCATATACGTGAACCCTTAACTCTTGCCCCACCTGCGTATCCCATTTCGTGAACAAAGTCGCCGTTGTTTTAGTCGGAGATATGGTCAGATTTCGCTCTGTGAAAAAGCTGGTAAGGTATCGGGGGTAACTGTCGAGTCTAGTTCAAAGTTCGAAGCCATTACCGTTCATTCGTCAGCGTAAGAAATGATGGAGACTCCCTCTGGTAGGCGAGAAGGACTCGAAATGTAGAAAGTGAACGAAAGTGGGCTTCCCTTGTTTTATTCTTCGCAGTCTATATTGCTTGTTCCGAAATTCGACCGACGCTTGTCGACCGTTGAGGGAGTTAGAGGTCCTCCTCGTTATGCCAGCCGGGAGCGATGTCTCTTCTAGACCTTTGAGGAGTGTGGCGTGGTTGACCGTGTCAAAGGCATTTGATAGGTCAACTTCCACGAGAACCGTCCCATGGTTTGGAGGATGCCGTAATTAATATGCGTTGTGATGGCATTCAAAGCTGATATTGTGCTGTGATACTTGCGAAAGCCATGTTGATGATCGGCCAATTGCAGGTTTGGAGAGTAGTATGGGAGTGCTTCGCCGCTTCCCATGTTTTAATAGTGGGACTAGTCGCCTTTTTGCTGATCTCGGGTATAACGAATGCAGTCAGCGAGAAGTTAAAAAGAGTCGCTAGGTACCTATATTCCTCGTGGCCAAGATCTTTCATTACTTTCATGGCGATTCCGTCGGGTCCTATTGATCTTGATGCTTTCGCCTTCTTTATGGCTTCCTTAACCTCTGCGAAAAGGACGATAATGGGCGCAGTGGCGTGCTTGTGTTCGCGCACAAGTCCGATTTGACGCTGTGGTGACTTCTCCGGAAAGGTTTCATGCCTCGAGATGTTGTTGCCACTTTCCAACTTGTGGTGGTTGTCTGTTTGACGAATTTCCATGTTGAAATCTTTGCATCTGGGATCTGCGGGATTGATGAGTTTCACTTGGTCACGTTCTCTTGCAATTGCCGCTGCTTTTGCAAGGAATTTTGGACGAATTTTCGGAGTTTTTCCTGCAGGGATGAAGCGGCCTGAGACTGAATCTATAACCTTGCAAACCTCCAGGTTTGCGTTCAGTTTAGTATCCTGAATCGCAGCCAGTTTGACGGCTAATCCACTAAAGCTCAGGTGTAGGATTTTGAAGTGTGTCGGGAGGGAGGGTGGGGACATGCTAGGAGTGAGGGGCGGGTGTGCTTGCCTAGGTGGAGGTACACACAGTTTAGGTCTCAGCCTGGAGCTCAGCGTGCCTTGGCTGATGCATGTATCCGTCCGATTCGACCACGGAATACACAATTTGTCAACGATAAACTAACTTAATAATAATTTTAACAATCTATGCTATTCACTAACTTTTTGTCAACTCTGAAATCGTTAATTTATCGTAATCGATTTGTAAATTGATATTTTATCACGTTATCCTTTGGTGCCGTTGAAATATTAGTTAAAAAAAAAATTAAAACAAATTTTTTGAGCCAGAAGTATTTCTATATTAAAAAAAATATAACTAAGATTTAAGCAACGTTCCAGTCAATTTTGACTGAGATGCCATCATTCTAAACATTTAGCTTCACGGCATTGTTAAATCCGTGTTAGTGAATCGCACAGTTGTTAAAGTAAGCAGTATAACGACAGCCCCACTGCAAAGCCCCGTAAGTCACAATTTTTCCAAAAATAAGGTTCTGAGCCTTTGCCATAGATCGTGATATTTCGGGCATTAAAATGCAGTTAAAATCGGGTTACGTGAAATGAAATAAATAATAAATGTAAAAAGTCCGGTTCATATGATAAAATTGTCAAAGTTTTTTACTCTCCTGAACACTTTTTGGTTTTGAACATACAGGGTTTTGCAGTGTGGCTGTCGATATGTTAATCTATATACATATGACTAATTTTCCGGCTGCTAACGTTACATTCGCATGGAGTTTTTATTTAGTTTATACGAAATAATAACAAAATTGTTAGAAACGTCCAAGGTTTTGCTACTTATGCTATCAGGTAGGCCTATACCTTCATTTTAAGAGTAAAATTAGTTTGATGGCTACCATACCGTAAAAGTTATAAGCGGGTGAAACGCACTGCTAACGTTACATCATTTGGAAGTGAGATCAAGATATAGATCATGTCTGGCTTATATTGCTGATTATATATATTTTAATTGGTTACAAAAAAAGTATATGAAATAGTTATAATTATTTTTATATGTACCCTTGTTAGGATGTAGGAAAAAAAGTAAAAGACCACAGTGCTTGCAATATTTGCAAAAAAAAAAACCACTTGATCTACTTTCCCAGAAAATCGGTCATATATAAAATATTATGTATGTGCGTATGTGTTTTGTTCATATTTACGGGATAGCCCAGTAGGAACCCGGAGAGTGTTTATGTAAAGTTTTATACCGAAAAGTGGACCAGGGACCGAAATATTCTTAACTTCTTTATTTATGGTACGATTTTTTTTTAATTTGGTCAAAGGCAGTTCTTTACTTTTGTTATAATTTGGGGTTAACTTTTTTCCTGTAGGTGGACCAAGGACCGAAATATTAAAAAATTGTTTTATTATGGTGCGATTTTCTTCAAATTTTTTACAAAGGAGTCCTTTACTTTTGTTTACAGTTTTGGGATACTTTTTTCTGGGAAATAGACCAGGGACCGAAATATTCCAAGCTTTTTTGTTTATTTTGCGGTTTTCTTCACATTTTGTTACAAAGGTACTCCTTTACTTTTGTTAAAATTTGGGGTTACTTGTTTTGTGGGAAGTGGACCAGGGACCGAAATATTCCAAACTTGTTTATTTATCGTGCGATTTTTTTCAAATTTGGTACAAAGGTAGCCCTTTACTTTTGTTAAAGTTTGGGGTTACGTTTTTCCGGGAACTGGACCCGGGACCTAAATATTCTAAACTTTTTTAGTTATAGTGCGATTTTCTTAAAATTTCATACAAAGGTGACCCTTTACTTATGTTAAAATTTGTTTTTACTTTATTCCGGGATGTGGACCAGGGACCGAAATGATCAATACCTATTCTGTGCAACGGAACCAGAGTAGTAATAAAAAAGTTCACACCGAACTTGATCGAGCAATAACACTGGTCGACGGCCAAAATTTACCAAAGACGCCGTTATGAAATTCGTATGTAAAACCACCTCCTGATTTCGAAAATCGAGTTAATTTTTGATTCTATTATACCGTTTTCGAGATATTTTCAATTTACCGTTATTCGAAAAAACCAAAAAGACGGCTCCCTTTAATAACGTATATCACACGAACGGATCAAGCAATTGCAAAATCAAAATCACAATAAAATTTTGTGTAAATGCATCGTACATTGTTTTTTTGCTCAACCAAATAGTTTTCGAGATATTGGCTTATCATTTCAGATTTTTGTTTTTTTTTATGAAAAAAATTACTCTTTACGAGGGCAGCATTCCAAAACCGCAACTTTTTTCCCAGATAATTTTTCTTTACGTAAAGCTCTGTTTAATTAGAAAACAGATAAGCTATCGAAGAAAATCGATGAAAAACTACGTAAGTTATAAACGATCAAATAAAAATACACAGGTTGCGCAATTTCAACGTATACCTAAAAACGTATGTATGGTATAAAGGAGAGTGGAATATCTAGCTATGCTCTGTTTCTATTGAGTTAAAAGTTCAATTTATGAATGAAATTACAAATATTTTCAACTTTTTTTTAAATTTATTTAAGTTTATACTATATTCTAACAATCTTTATCTTAATTTGATTTTGCTATGTGAAATAATTATGTGTTCTACTTTGCGCTTGTTCTTTTTAGGATCGGTTTCTCGTAAGAGAAACCTGCAGTAATCGCCCATCATTGCGACGTCCCAGAACCCTTGATATCGATTCTCAATTAATTTAATTTGCTGGTGAAACCTTTCGCCATGCTCGTCACTTTCGTCGCCAAGATTTGCCGGAAAAAAGCTCAAATGTGAGTGCAGAAAGTGAACTTTTAAAGACATATTTACGCCTGGAAAGAAAATATTAGTTAGGTAAACAAGTTATAAAATTTTGGGAAATTAATTTTAATAAGCCTTTAATATTTACCCATTTTTGCATAATTATTGATTAAGTCGTTCACTATCTGCTCGTAGTAAGGGCTTTTGTGTCTACCGAGAAAAGAAGCAACGACCTTTTCAAAGGATTCCCACGCTGCTGCCTTAACTTATGAGAGTAGTCCTTTGAATTGATTAATGTTGATCAACTTTTTTATTTGTGGTCCAACAAAAATTCCTACCTTTATCTTGGCTGGAGAAATATCTGGAAAAATTGTTTTCAAATAGTCGAATTCTTCGTCTTCTTTGTCCAAAGCCTTAACAAAGTTTTTAATGAGACCGAGCTTGATGTGTAAGGGTGGAAGTATGATTTTCTCTTTCTTGACAAGAGGGTTGTATTTGAGGTTATACACACCAAATTTAATCTCGACTCTTTCCGGGCAATCCTTTCTGACGTAGTAGTCCTTACGAGCTCGGCTATCCCACTTGCAGAGGAAGCAGGAGTGTTTGGTGTAGCCACTTTGTAGACCGCATAGCATTGCAACGACTTTGAGATCAGAACATACATATTTTTCAATCATGCTCTTCATATTTGAGTAGTTTTGGCATTTCCTCGTAGGTTTCCTTTATATTTACTGCATGCGCGATCGGGATAGAAGCCTTTTTGTTACCAATATGCAATAATACAGCCTTTAAACTCAGTTTATTGCTGTCTATGAACAATCGCCACTCTTTTGAATCATATGTTTGACCAAACTCTTTGAATACACCAGGAATGTCGTTGCAGTAGCATATACTGTCTTTCTTGGTATAGTGTTTGGAAAATGGTTCGTGACGAGTTCTACAATATATCACCTTAACATCGGATGACACAAATTTAAATAGTTGCATACGAGAAGTGTGGATCTCGGCCTTTTCCTTGGATAGTTCCAAGTCTCTTATCCAATTATTAAGTTGTGCTTGTGACAACGTTTCTCTCGTTTCCCATGCGTAATTCAGTACAACTGATTCCCCACACTCAGATATTACTGTTGACAATGGAACTGGATCCGCAACTGCCGTTGAATGTAGTACTGGTAATGTCACTGTAAGTCGCTGGCATAGGTTACTCTTCTTGATCTTCCAACGCCAAGTACTTTTGTTTGACAACTATAACACTCTATTGAATGGCAAGTATCATGGGTGTATCAAATTTTATTTGTTGTCCTGATTCCGACTGAATCAATTTTACTCTACACGATGTACACAAAGTGTTCGGTGTCCATGTTTTTCAGCATTTTTAGGCTCAATGCCAAAATACTTGGAGTATAAAGTTTTGAAATGATCTGAGAACACTCGTCGTAGCATTATGATAGTATATGGGTCACACATAAAACAGAACATATCTGGATCGTTATTACACTCAAATTCTCGCGTCCTTTTACTCATTTTATTTTTTTTAATAAATCACGGTTTTGAAATTTAACTTATGAACTGAACTTTCTCCGGCGAGCCTTTTTAATAATAATAATAATGCCCAACGGATTACCCACCATATCCCGCCCGACCGGCGCGAGGGGCGCATCCGCATGACGCGCGGATTGTTCTCTCGTGCCGAGTCTTTGAAAGGCTTTGGTTTGTTAATCGTCGAGATCTAAAACTGCTCAGCTACAGAGAAAACCTCATCAGCTAAGTAAAAAAGATTACACAATTAATAAATAATTAGTTGACAACGAAAAGTTATTGTTAAGAATAAAGATAAGAATCAAAGGATATGAAAAAAAAATTTGTTGCTATGTATTTAGGATAGAAAGAATCGACTTTTTTATGCTGTATAGTGAGTCTGAGATATCGAACGTACCAGAATGAGAATTATAATCTTGACACAAACAACGAAAAGGCTCATTTAATTCAAAATTAGTCCTGCACTGCTTCAAGATAAGTGGTTTAAAATGTCTTGATATGCGAGAAGGTACATTGAAGTTCACTTCGCTCAAAAGAAACGGGCTTACGATTGAACCATTCAGTAATTTAATCATGAAGACAATTCCAAGCATTTCTCTCCGACTAGAAAGGCTGTGAAGATTAATTAGTTTTAAGCGACTCGTATACGATGGCAAATTATACAAGGGATCCCAGTGAAGATCTCTTAAGGCAAATAGTAAAAATTGTTTTTGAACTGATTCTAAGCGATCCACGTGGACCTGGTAACGCGGGTTCCAAATTATAGAACCGTATTCAAGTATCGGTCTGACTAATGTAGTAAGGAGAGTTTTAGTTACATAAGGGTCGCTAAATTCTTTAGACCATCGTTTAACAAATGCTAGAACGCCTCTAGCTTTATTGACTGTTACGTTAATGTGGCAGTTGAAACTGAGTTTGTAATCCATAGTAACCCCAAGGTCAACAAAATCATATATTTGCTCAAGATTGTAATTGTTAATTGTATAGGAAGCTGGCTGTGAAATTCCTCTCGAAAAACGCATGTATTTACATTTCTTTAGATTAAGCGGCATATAATTTAAATCGCACCAAGTAACTAGTGTATTAAGATCTGATTGAAGCTTATTGCTATCTTCGGAGGATGCGAATGACATGAAAAGCTTTACATCGTCGGCATACATTAACATTTTCGAAAATTCGATTACTGTAGAAATGTCATTTATAAACAACAAGAACAGAATCGGGCCCAGATGGCTTCCTTGAGGAACTCCAGAGGAGACATAAATAACATCGGATTCACAATTTTTAAACACTACTTTTTGTATTCTGTCGCTAAGGTAAGAAGAGATCCAGCGATTGAGACCCGGCTGGAAACCCAACTGATCTAGTTTATGAATAAGTAACGAGTGACACACTTTATCGAAAGCTTTGCTGAAATCAGTATAAATAACGTCGGTGTGCAGATTTTTTCTAAAGCCATTTGAGACATGATTTGTAAATTCAAGTAAATTTGTAACGGTGGACTTTCCCTTACAGAACCCGTGTTGACAGTCAGAAATCAAGGTAGAGATAGGATTCGTAAGCTGATTGGTAACAATAGATTCAAACATTTTTGGGATGGCAGACAGCTTCGCTATGCCACGATAGTTCTCTATAGAAGCCCTGCTTCCGCTTTTATGAAGCGGTAGAAGAAACGACTCTTTCCATGCTGTTGGAAAAACACCACACTTTAGTGACAGATTGAACAAATTGGTAAGGGGTTTGTAAATATTGTTAGCACACTTCTTCAAGAAGCATGTAGGAATCCTATCAGGACCGCATTTAAAAGATTCCTTCAAGGTTTTCAGATAAACAAGAACACCATTGGCGCATATAGTTGGACAATTAATTAAATTGTTCCCATGTAGCTCATAGGGATAATTTACAAAGTCAGAATTGGTGACGGCAGAATAGTTAGAAGTGAATTGATTATCGCTAGATAAAATGTCTTTATATTTCATGGCTGAGGGAAATCCCACTACTTTTCGTTTAGAATTTACGAAATCATAAAATGACTTCGGATTGCGAATAATGTCTCTTTTTGTTTTAGAGATATAGGCTTTATAGCACTTTTTATGCAAGTCGATGTACCTCTTACGTAGAACAGAATACAACAAGTAATGTTTGTTTAACCCCGATTTCTTAAATAATTTGAAAGAACGCGTTTTTCTATTTTTCAACATCATAAGCTCTTTAGTAAACCAAGCTTGCGTTGGATGATCATATGTTATTTTACGTTTAGGAACAAACTTCTCAAATAAGTAGTAAATAGTTTGATTAAAGTGTAAAACATTTGAATCGATATCGCCACAAAGCTCAGGCCAAGTTAATTTAGACAGTTCTCTATTTAATTTCTTATAGTTGGCTTTTGAGAAGTTAAAATCAAAGTTACTAATTGAGCAGCATTGTGTACATTGGCCATTACTTAAGGTTTCGTGCAATATTTCCATAGAAGGGTGGTAGACGTCTTCGGGTAAAGCCAACGGATCACAACGATTTACAGAAAATTTGTTTTTATCATCAACATAAATTAAATCTAAGATTTTACCAAACTTGTTAGCGTTAACATTTATTTGACTAAGGCAGAGATCGGAAATTCCATCCAAAAAGTCATTGAAGCCCAGTTTGGATGGATTTGGAATAATGTTTCCATCAGATATGTTCCACGATATATGCGGTAGGTTGAAATCACCTAAAACAATCATCGAGTCAGAAGCTTTAGTCAATAAGTTAACAGTTTTGAGCAGAGAGACATGCTGCATGTAGATTGAAAGATCAGATGCTGGAGGGATGTAGCAAACAGATAAGTACATATACACGTTCTCTAGCTGGATGCGGACGCATTTAAACTCAATGGAATCCGTGTTAGGTACATTAACCTCCTCTGAAGGAATGGAGGAATGAACGGCAATTAGTACACCACCTCCGACCTTGTTCAAGCGATCATGTCTATAAACTTGATATTCGTTACAAAAAAACTCGGAATTGAAAACATGCGGTTTTAGCCAAGTTTCGGTAAAAGCAATAACGTTATAACTGCAATGGAAAGATTTCAAATACAGATAATTTAATTTGGTATTTAAACCTCTGACATTTTGGTAGAAGATATTCACGGACTTAGAACTCAGTTTTTTGACTCAACATTACGAGAGATTTTAGCTACGTTGTCAACATTTCTGTTCGGCCTGTACTCAAATTCCCGCACAAGAGCCCCGGGAGGCCAAAAAGAACTGTCCAAAAGAGAGTCAAAATCTTTTCCGGATACGTCAATTTTAAACGAAGACATATTCCGTTGGTAACCGAAATTAAATTTTCTAACAGTGAAGGTTTTATCTTTAATCTTAGAAGAAATATGGTAGCTCAAATCATCTTCAGTAGTGTCTGGATGGAACCGAGACACAAAAATCGATTTTTTTTGAGGGACCACAACCAGCTTTCTAACAATCGGTTCGGACTCCATCGCAATAGTTGCAGATGTTTAAAGTGTTAAGGCGCATTAACTCATATTTATACTCGGAACAAGAATAAAATTGAAAAAACCAAATCTTACCTAGACAGAAAGGTTCATTTTTATACGAAGCCGGGAAAAGAAAATACTACCTGCTTCATATGTAGGCTTTAAAAATTTTCTGTGTCTTATAATTTTGAAAATCTACCTGCATACTTACCCATAAGTGACGGAAATACATGTTTATAACTACATGCCTACAGCATGTTTCGAACCCAAACACTCTTCCTTTCGATGCAACAACTCTACCTACTATAAAACAATTCGAGTATTAAAAGTACTATTTGATTTATTTAAAGAAAAAGTATTATCATTGCTATGGTGTTGTTCGTTTATTCGGATAATATCCCGTTTGCACTTTATACCTTTAATATATGTATGTATACATACATATGTACATTGAAATTGCGCAACCTGGCTATTTTTATTTGATCGTTTATAACTTACGTAATTTTGCATCGATTTTCTTCGATGATAGCTTATCTGTTTTCTGATTAAACAGAGCTTTACCTAAAGAAAAAAGGTGGTTTTGGAATGCAGCTCTCGCAAAGAGTAAGTTTTTTCATATTTTTTCATAAAAAAAAAAAACAAAAATCTGAAATGATAAGCTAATATCTCGAAAACTATCTGGTTGAGCAAAAAAACAATGTGCGATGCATTTACATAAAATTTTATTGTGATTTTGATTCTGTAAACCTTTTGGCAATTGCTTGATCCGTTCATGAGATATACGTAATTAAAGGGAGCCTCCTCTTTGGTTTTTTCGAATAACGGTAAATTGAAAATATCTCGAAAACGGTACCATAGAATCAAAAATGAACTCGATTTTCGAAATCAGGAGGTGGTTTTACATACGAATTTCATAACGAATTCAAACCGCTCCAATTTCCGTTGCGTCTTGCCTTTGCTATAACCACCAATAAAGCACAAGGGCAATCACTAACTATCGCTGGTCTGAATTTGAGAAGTTCGCGTTTTTCACATGGCCTGTTCACGAGTTAGATCACCAAAAACTTTATTTATTTATACACAAAATTAAAAAAAAAAAATGTTGCTTATCTGTTAGTATTAAGGTAAATAAAAACGTCCTTAAACGGTGAAATTTAATTCAGGTGTTTTTCTTTGGCGTACGCCGGGTATGGCTAGTGTCAAATATTGCGGAATTGTAAGTGAATCGCGCTACAGGTTTTATATCGAATTTACCCTTTTAAAATCTGGCACTCTTCGAATTTTCAAAAACAGTTTGTTAGGTTAACCTTGAGTCCCGATGCTATTAGTCTATAACAGATTGTTTCGATGATCTCGAAATAGCTGGCTTTGCTTACTGATAATTATATTTTTGCTGTGTACAACATTAATTCAACCTATAATATCTTTGAATACATCATCTTGGAAGATTTAGGTCTCATTTTTTAGTCCGACAAGAAGCTACAGTAGCAAATTTAAGATTGACGGCTTCCATATAAAAGAAGAAATAACTAAAGCCAGCCACAACATAAAATTATGCGAGCAATTACGTTCCAGTGCTGCTGTTACACTAGATAATTGGGCAGCATTATTTTGCAATGGAAATCTAAGCTTTTTTCCAATAAGTACAACATCTCATCCACAAGGAATCGCAAGTATATATTTGGGCCATTCATTTGTTTTCCTTATCCGGGTCAGATTTTTTTGGGAAAAAAGATCGGAGAGTTATGGGGATTTCTGAATGTGTCTTTCCTTTTCCCTTTGCATGGAAAAGGAGTATGGATAGCTTTTGGTTCTCAGTATCGTAAGGTCGGTGACATAACGATCAAGAGCGATGATAATATTAATGCTGTTAACCTGTTGGATTAGCAACCTCATGAAAGCTCTATGTGACGGTTTCCCTATGCATTTATGGCTTTACCGTTTCCGCATTCACGTATAATTCAAAAAACTTTTGATGCCCACTAGTCATAGCAGTGAGTTGTGGAACTAGAGTTGTGTAGAGTAGATGTCCTTAACGTCTACGGAGTGCAAAAAATGATATCCTTGGTTTTCTTCCAATGAGCTCTTAATATGTTTTAAGACATCAGTGTATCATCTGCTACTAAGATCCATCAAACACTTAGATCTCCCTTACACAAACAGATACTTTGGTTCTAAGTGTGAGTTGTGCTTCGCTATCAGCAGATTGCCTGCGGAACTCCTCTACTTGGCTCTCTAACCGTTTTAAGTTCTGGCTAAGTTCTTGTCAGGACTCATCACTGTTTACCGATTCCACGCATTTGTGGCGCTGCTCGAATTAGCTAAGCTGTGAGATAACAGCATTTACGGCGCCATTTATCTCCGTTATGTACTGTCGGCGTTCATGTTGTCATTGCAAATGTGTGTGTTACTGAAAAAATCCAGTTTCTCATTGGATTATTAAGACATGTTTTTGAGATGATTTATTTATTTATGTTGTAGTACATGGTTGCATAGGTAAGACTTTGGTCTTTTATACTACATCTTCAAAACGGGAATGACAAAATTTGATCGAAACTCGTACTTACACCACAAGCCACCATAAAAACGTCCGCGGTCCTCATTTCCTTTATAAAAAAAAGTACCGCCCGCGGACGTCATTTCTCTTTTGGTCTGCCTTATTATATTTTGTTGATAAATCTAAACACAGACAGTTCAAAACTCTGAAAGTGGATTAATGTGGCCTGGTCGGCCCACGCCGCCTGCGCAATCCACATTATTTGGCGCTGAAACCCAATCTGCTTGAGATTTCGGCCGGTTTACAAAAAAAATAACTTTTACGTGATCTACCACTAACTAAGCTATCCACAGTTTTTTCACAGAATCCTCTTCTGCGTAGGCGGTCTTCGGCTGCGCCTATAAAAAATAAAACCTAGCCGATCCAAACCGACTTCGTGATCCACAGTTTTTCTGCACAATATCCCTTTCTGTGTAGGCGGCCGTAGCAGATCCAACACTGGCTTGCGATCCAAAGTTTTTTTGGCACAGAACTCCGCGGACGTTATTTCCCCGGGCATTATTTCACGGTTTAAACCAGGGCCGGCCAAACAAATACTAAAACATTTGCATAAGTTTTGAGTGATTTTGCGTACAGTGGCTGCAAAGAAAATGCAGACTGTGAAACTATAAAATCAAAACGAAACTTTATTATTTGATTTCGCATCAAACCATAATTTCATTTTAATTTTTAGACATTTTTAATTGATGTGTAAACATCTTTGAAAAGGAAAACAAAGGAAAGGAAAATGAAACACATTCAGGAAGAAAATGTAAGGAAAGGTAAGAAAAGAATGAGAATGAAAGGAAAAGGAAGGAGAGGAAAGAAAAGAAAAGAAAAGAAAACAAACCAAAACAAAACAAAACAAAACAAAACAAAACAAAACAAAACAAAACAAAACAAAACAAAACAAAACAAAACAAAACAAAACAAAACAAAACAAAACAAAACAAAACAAAACAAAACAAAACAAAACAAAACAAAACAAAACAAAACAAAACAAAACAAAACAAAACAAAACAAAACAAAACAAAACAAAACAAAACAAAACAAAACAAAACAAAACAAAACAAAACAAAACAAAACAAAACAAAACAAAACAAAACAAAACAAAACAAAACAAAACAAAACAAAACGTCCATTGGACGTAAAAGTTCGGTCGCATAACACGTATTGCAACATATTTTTATTGTATGCGCAAAAATAAGTTTGTGCATTTCCATTTGTCATGACTGTTGCTTGTTGATAGTCATGCGACATAGTCTTGCTTCATTGATAGTTGAACAGCGACTGACAAGCGAAAGCTAAATTTCGTGCTCACACATCGTTAACGTCGGTGTGAAAATACGAACTCAAAGTGCACAATGTGCAGCTCTTGGCCGGTCCTGGTTTAGACTAAAGCTAACAGAGTAGCATTTTTTTAATTTAAAATGTGAAGGATTTTTGGTGGTAGGTTACCTATTAACCTCCTGATTTTCCGTAACTGGTTAATTGTTCTGCAGACTTTGCTCTGCAAGCTTGGTGGAACTGAATATTGCGATACCTTAATTTAATAAAGCCCATCAAATGTATTTTACACATTTCCGCGTATTTTAATTAAAAGCTAGTAAGAAAAGGCCATCTTCGGCGGTGCCGAATGCTTTATACCTTTCATGAATACGTATAACTTTTTTAAGTATCCGACCCTTACTTACAACTTCAAAATTGTTAATTTAAAGATACATAGCTTAAACCCCGTTTATCGGAACAATTGATTGAATGGAAGCTATGTATATGTTATGTAAGTCCCATCGGTCTGATTTTCACTACACACATTACAAATATAGATTATAAGTACGAAACGTGCAAAATTTTAAGTTACTCCAAAAGTCATAGTCCAAAACCCATTTATCGAAACTATCGATTATATGGGGGCTATATGTTATTGTTTAAGCGACTTAAACAATTTCTTTCGTTTATGTCATTTGCAACCTTTTTTATAATTCTCACCCAGCTTATGAAATATTCTGAAGATATTGTTCCCAACCCAAAGGGGGGTTTGTCCAAACGAAAATGAGGAAGCCAATCTCGTGCAATGCCTCAGAGCCAGGCGCGTAGCCAGAAAAAAATTTCGGGGGGGGATTTGGCCAAAGTGTCAGTAAATAAGAATTACCTGTACATACATGTAACATGTAATTTATACTTTTATTTATTTGAAATTTTTCTCTTTCTACTCGGCTAAAAATTTTATCCTAAATTTTAAAGCATTCATTGGTTTACACAATTTTTAAAACTTTTTGGTAATAAATTCCAAACCTTTCAATTAGCCACAAAAATTCTCAATTTTTTGCGGTTTAGATTTAAAACTTAACTGGGATAAATAAAAATACAACAAAAGTCGTATACACAGCGAATATGTGTAGGTACTTTTCGCACAAAATTCATAAGTGCGCCGTAGCTCGGTAGGTAGAGCATTGCGCCCTGATTTGGGGCACGTCGGTTCGAGTCCAAACATTAAAAAAAAAAAAAATTGTTAACATTTTCTGTTTAAAATTTAAATAATTTTTATTACGCGCATTTCTATGACAACCTGCTTAAACTTAATTCTAAACCAAATTTGGTTTGGTCATACACCTAGACCAGTATGTGTGCGGTCAAAGGTTTTTTTTGGAATGTCCAGTAAAATTAACTTCTTTAGACTAATTTCATTATTTTTGAATGAAAGTATGTGTAAATTCACAATAAAAATACTGCAACTCAAAGTTAAGAACTTTGTTGAAAATTCAAGAAATGTATATGTAGCCCCAAAAACTTTTAAATCTAGGCTAAAACTTTTAGCCGTGTACAAAACATTATTTATTTTTCTTGTTTGTTTTGAAATTTTGCTTAGAATTTGTTCAGAAGTTACTCTTAAAGTATAGTGGATGTTGAGTAGAGCCTCTCCCGACCCATTGTACTTCTTAGATAAGTTTTAACCTTCGAAGGGAAGAGAAAGACTGTACCGAAGGAGCAACGGAAACTGGAAGATTTGCAGCATTTTTTATATATCGATGTACCACAGGGAAAGAAGACACGGAACAATTATTTAATGCATCAATGAACGTGCTTGGTCGTTCCTCCTTTGGGATTGGAAAATATTTTTCTTTTTTAGGGCTTTACGCTGTTCAAAAGAAATCCAAAAACTCTATATAAAATTACACATGAAAAGCTTAAGAAAAATTTATTGTGTCGGAATCTCTTCTACTTTTCTACTGCTAATTTCTGGAAAATTTTTACAAAAAAGCGACCTGCGCAAATCTGGCTTTGGCAAGAAATAAATAGTTGTCGCTTTATTTCTTGAAGAAAAACTGAAGTTTCGGAAAAAAAAGACAAAGAATATAATAAAATAACATTGAAATTCATATAATGTTGCAATTATTCAACATGGAGAACGGAACGTCAAAATTTCTTGGCTATTCATGACAATTTCATGGTCAAGAAATAATTGACAATATTTCTTCAGCATTTTCTTTTTAACAGCATACCAGACTTTCACTTTTAAACTTTTATCCCCTGGCAAGTATAAGTACAATTTAATTGTTACTTTCTTTGATAATTCAATACGACTGCGTTGTGTACTGCTTGGTAATTTTTGGTATTTTTGTTTTAACTTCGTGGTCATTTTTTTGATTAAACTTATGGCAACCGTGACTACAATAACGAGAGACACTCATTTTTACGATTTTTGCCCGCTGTATTCATAACTCGAAAAGCAGTTAATTTGAATTTCAACAGACTTGAGTTCGAATCACTCTTGCTATTGTTAGCATGCTATGTAGTTGAGGTGCTAAGTTGATCTTATGTAGAGCAAGTCTGATAGTTTTGCGTGAATTTCTTAAAGCGCCAAATGAGTGAACCGTTGCAGGAGTTTAGTTGTGACCTCTCAGACTTGCTCTGATAATTGATTAGGGACTACCAATAACTTCTCTCAGTGTGAAATATTATTTATGTTATTTTATTCTTTCGTATTTTCATTATTTCTATTAATGCTATTTTCTTAACAGAAGTTTTAAAAGTGAATAGAGTAATTATTCTAGTACAGACATTTAATTTTTAATTTTCTGAAATTTCGGGGGGGGGGGGGGGGGGGAGTTTGAACACCCGAACCCCCCCCCCCCCCCCCCCTGAATACGCGCCTGCTCAGAGCCAACAGTGCTCGCCCCCAATGAATGCATACAAAGTGTAACAGGTGCTCTGCATCCTCCCAGTTCTATATAGAACAAATAAATAATAACTTACTAAAAGGTCGTCCCTATTAACCCGTGCTCTGCACACCCTCGACTTACTCTAAATAAATAATATAATATAAATCTCAAATACAAAATTAAATTAAAATTAAAAAAAAAAAAATTCTCGCTCCCTCAGAGCTTAAACAGTTATGTTGGTCGGATCTGGGTGATTTTCACTAAACATGTTACGCATATACTATGTACTAAACCTGCGTTCCTAGCGTTTTAATTGCAGGAGTTATAGGCCAAACACGTTTATCGGAATAATCGATTGTATGGGAGCTATGCGTTCAATTGATCCGATCTTCCTGATTTCGACAAATGAGTAATCATACACAAACTGGCGACCGCCAAGATATCTGTTAAACTGAGGGACTAGTTTGTGTTCAAACAGACGGACGGACAGACGGACATGACTAAATCAACTCAGCTCATCGCCTCGATCATTTCGGTATACTTATTTATGGGTGTATCTCTTCTTCTTCTCATACTTAAAACATCGGGAAGGTGTGAAAACGGCCTTTTTTGTTTTCTTTGGTATATACTGATTTTGTTACTGAGTTATTTTTATTTTCTGTTTTTCCGACAGGGTGAATGCTAGATTTATATTGGAACGATTTTCCGTCATCCCTTGTCAATTTTTGTTTGTTTACAAACCGGTTTCGGCGATCCGCCATCTTCAGAACAAAAACTTACACTGAAACCGGTTTGTAAACAAACAAAAATTGACAAGGGATGACGGAAAATCGTTCCAATATAGATTTTGTTACAATGGGATGCAGCTGGCCATTCCTCATTCAGAATTTTAGTTGTAATTTTCGTAAACCTATTAAAGCCATAAATCCACTGTGCGGAGGGAGAGTCTAGAAAGCTGTTTGAGAAAAAAAACAGATCTGGGTTACATGTGACTAAATATGTGCGATTTTATAAAATTTCTTCTCCCTTTAGAGCTCTGCTGATTCCAACTATTCACAGCCCTCATCCGATTTGTCGCTTGACGATGAGAAAGACACGCTTCGCCGGGAACGGGAACGCCATGCCTTGAGTCAATTGGAAAAAGCGAGGGTAGGAAAGTGTAAATAATATTTTTTTGTATATTTAAACTTTGAAAAATTTTAGGGGAAACCTGTAGCTTTTGCTGTCCGCACTAACGTTGCGTATGATGCTACAATCGACGATGACTCACCAGTTCAAGGCAGTGCGGTATCTTTTGAAATAAGAGAATTTCTCCATATTAAAGAAAAGTACGATAACAACTGGTGGATTGGCAGACTAGTCAAAGAAGGTTGCGATGTGGGATTTATACCAAGTCCAGTTAAACTTGAGCATATTCGAATGCAGGTAAGCTTAAATACTGTATGTTCCAAGTTTGCAATATTAATATAGTATATTTTTGCACAAGAACCAGACGAGACCATCGAGATTGTACGGCCCAAAAGGGTCATCAACTACCAACTTAGGGGTCAGTCACGCGGAACCAATTCGGGGCAATACTCCACCTACGCCTGGTATGTTGATAAATAAAATTTGATTTATAACTTGATTGAGATAGTAGCAAAAGTTGCAGACAACATATGATTGTCCCATTAAAAAGCACAGCTATTAATATATCGTTGGCTTAATATAGAAAATGCGTATCTACATTTTTTTCGAAATCGCGTTTTTAATGTATTCTGGTAGACCACTGTCAAATACACCTCCCCTTAAAAAATTAGTGGGCTATGATCGCAAATAACGGATTTATAGTCATATAAAAAAAAGCCCTAACTCATTCGAAGTTTTTTTTTAAGTCATTTAATGTTGAATTTAAAATAGACACTAAGCTGTTCATTAAGAAAACAAAATTTTTCGCCAGACGGAATATGATGCGTTATACTGTAAAAATAAGCTGTGCAAAATTTCACTCAAATTGGAACTCGCTCGTTGCATTTGAAAATGATAAAACCATATGCACTCAGGGTGCATCAGATCATATAAAAAAATTGATAAACGTACACTTGGTTCACATTTATTACGTGAAAAAACGTGCAGATTACGATTCTGAAGACAACATTTAAAAAGTTATCGCTCCTTACAAAGTGAGAAAACGCCAATTTCGTATTATTCAAAAAATCTCTAGCTCTAAATATCCATTCAAAAAACTTTTCTCAAGGCCTTTTATTGGTCTAACAACCGCCATATAAATCTTTCTAATTGGGTTATGACAGGGACGGATTCAGATGAGGGGTTCAGGGGGTCCTGACCCTCATTTTAAAAATGTAAAATACCAAATTTTGAGATTTTTTGAATTTTTCTGGAAAACGTTAAGTTTTATCTTAAAACTACCTGAGACAAAGTTGTAGACCTGAAAATTCTCTACGGTGTGAACAGTTTTAATCTACGAGTCACCAGTTCTGAGATATCGCGATTGCAAATCTAATTCTATAATTCTAATTTTTGTAAACCCAAATTAGCTCCATTCGTGATATCAAAAAGTAATAGTGGTTTAAATTTAGATATCTTGTATAACGAAATTTCGATAGAGCTAAATTTTTGTGGAGAGCTTAGGTTGACCCCCAGAAAGAAAAGTCCGTAGCGTTATATGTACATATGTATGTACATATCGTCTGTCATTCGAAAATTTAAGAATACATTGCAAATATATAATAATTTTACTGTGTAAGTATGCATATACGAGTATGAGTGAGTTTTTGTTATTCATACCTCCGATTATTATCTTCCAACTTTTCTTGTTAATGTTGTATTGGAGATTTCAAATATGGACCTCCCCCCGAAAAATTTTCCTGGATCCGCCCCTGGGTTATGAGTTTGAGAGTTATTTGCAAATACATATAAAAAATCTGGCACAATTTCCATCAGCATCGTCATTTATTTGCATGTCGTATTGGAGATGGATCGAATGCAAAAAATAAATAGCCATATCTAAAAAAAATTCTCCCAGGAGATTGCCACCATTTTTATGATAATTCACCTTATAAACCCAAATTTGTTTTCAGTATAATAATATCTGCCTTGAAATATGAATTTAAGTTTTAATTATTTATTTATTTTACTTCAAACATGAAGTATTATATTAGTTTGTCCTCATTTTAACTTACAACAAAAAGCCCTAACTTTAATTTATTTTCAAGAAAAATAATAACAAAAAGCCTTATCTCAAAAAACTTCAATGAAATTAAAACTAATAATTAAATTATTCCAAACATGAATTTATTACCTGTTTTGAATAAAAATTGCAATAAAAATGTTTTTTGCATCTTCAGTTTTTAAGGTTTTATTCAGTTTTTTCCTTCTCCTGAAAAGTAACGAAAAGTGTAGATACGCCTTTTCTATATTAAGCCATCGATATGTATATATTTTCTCGCCCATATATTTCAGGAGTTTTTTAACATTCAACCAGATAAATAAGTTTGAAGCTTCAGTGTATCTACTACTCAGGTCCTTCTTGTATTTTGATATCCGACGACCGCTTCGAAAAGTCTAGCCAAACTGCTTCTTCAAGATCAAGGGCTTATTGGCAGGGCAAATTGGGTTGGTAAGCGCATAAGTTCTGAACGGCTAGCCCGATTTCGTAAATTTTCCAGTTACTCATAGCTACCAGGAGGGGTTCCTAACGGGAAAAGTCAGAAAATTTAAAAACTTATTCTATCCCATACAAACTCAATCATGCCTATTCCCATATCCGATGGATGCCATTCGCAGGGAGTGCCTATTCAACACAAGAAATAGAAGGAAATATCTTGACGATGTCGTTTTTTAAATTGTAAAGGTTAAATCCGCAACTTTTTTCACGCGAATCGATTCGCACTCCCTCCGCAATGCATCCGTCGGATACCGTAATAGGCATAAATGTTTCAAGCTGAATATCTCATGCAAAATAGTGAGGGTTATCTGAAAAGTAGGCGCGGTACCTTTCATTCAGTCTTAATTTTTCAAGCTGATTATCTCTAAAAGAGTTCAAGGTAGGGAGCTGGAAAGTGATACAGAGCTAGATGATATCAAAACCCTTCTCACGCAGAAAAGTGCGGACTGACAGAAAAAGGGGCGTGGCACCTCCCATACGCACTTAACTTTTGGTGCTGAATATCTCTAAGGTCCTGCAAATTGGTGTGGAGGTAAAGGTTGGAGTTATACAAAAAGGAGGCGTAGCGCCTCCCATACATACTTAATGCTCAAAACTGAATATCTATAAAAGGGTTTAAGGTAGTGACATAGAAATCCCTACGTAGATATTCGACAGCAATACAACGTTAAAAAAAATGTATTAAAAAAGAGGTCGTGGCGCCACCCAAACGTACTCAAATTTTAAGGTCGAATATATATAGAAATTTGGGTGGTAGGGACCTGAAAACCATTGTGGTGATATGCTACACATTCATATGTATAGTTTTACTTACCTACCTTCTTAAAATAATCATCTTACCGCCTAGGCGATTTTGGCCTTTAAATACGCAGTGAAAATAAATTGGTGCATAGTAGGCGGTCGTTTTGAAAACGAAATAAATCCCACCAAAATGAAATGATTTAAAAATTTACTTGAATTGAAATAACTCCCACTCAAAATGAAATAACTCCCCCTTGAATAATATATTTCTTAAATGAAATAAGTCCCACTTTCATAAACGAAATAAGTCCCACTTTTTTACTATTTAATGCGATTTCAAATAAGAAGTATTTGGCTCTTCGAAATAAAACACACGTCGAATAATATGAATAATCAAAGCAGAGAAATAATACAGAAAAATCGTATGCAAGCTTGCAGAAGGCTTCTTAATGGAATGGATATTACGAATTTTGATAGAGTTCCAGAATTTATTATTAATTCTTTTTTCGGTCAAGGAACGTACAGAGAACGCCTACAACGATTGGATTCGTAAATGGATTAATACAGATCCATTGTTCTTATTATTAAGATGGAAACCGTTTCGGAAGGACCATCAGATTAAAATTATCGACCTTTATAAATGGCTTGAAGATCCAGTGCATGGTAGACGGTATTATAGTTCTAACTTGGCATTGGGATTAGTTGTATTTTGTAATGGTGATATTAGAAAACATGGAACACGAATTCCAAATTCCTACTAAAAATATAATAAAACACATACATACGTAATTACGTCAACAATTTTTTTTAATATTGTTTTTCCAGTAGTTAAATTCGGTACCTATTTGTACACATTTCTTTAAAGTTTTTTTATTATAGTAAGTATAAAGTAATTAATAACAATTAATAACAAAAAAAGGAGAGCCATGAAAGATAAGGACACAAAATTATGGTTGTCCCTTTTACGAAATGTCCAATATATAACATTTTGCATAAAAAAAAGTGCTACAAATTTGAAAAAAGTAGCCTTTTTTGGAATGCTTTTTCCTATGACGCTATTGTAAGCTTCTATTGCAGACGTAGTGCGGATTTCAGAATCGAAAACTGAAAAGTTATGTGGACCGATCTGTAATAATGAAATCTTAACATCGTTTTGTAAATATTCTGTAAATGGGAATATTGTACCTTTTGCATCCATTGATTCTCAAAATATAAATTTAGGGGTATGAAATAACTCCCACTTTACAGAACGAATTTATTCCCATTCAAAACGAAATAAGTTCCACTTAAAATAAAAACGCGTAATGAAATAAGTCCTACTTTTAAAAACGAAATAACACCCACTTTCAAAATAGCAATTTTTGGTGGGACTTATTTCGTTTTTAAAAGTGGCACTTATTTCGTTGAAGTGTATGCTGCAATCCGCCATTTCAAACATTTCCTCGAAGCACGTAATTTTGTGATCAAAACAGATCACAAGCCATTGATCTATGCGTTTCAACAAAAGCCGGAAAAGGCATCTCCGCGGCAACTACGTCACTTAGATTTTATTTTTCAGTTTTCGAACATAGTTCACCATTAGAGAAAATTTCGATGCCGTCGTCTATAACCCTGGCTGACGTCGAGAAATCGGAGGGAAGCGACGAAGAATTGGTCTTCCTTGTTGATAGGATTAAGGAACCCTTCCTTTTTTCCTGTCTTGCTATCCGTTACGATGCACTCGATACAACTTTCGACGACACGTGCTGCTTTCGACTTCAGCTGCGGGATGAAAAATGATTTCTTTACCACTTCCTGAGTCTTTTTACTGGAAAAGTGGCCTTGCTTGTGTGCTGTTGGGATTATCTCCTCTTCCATGAGCGATGGGACAACAACTCCTTAATGGGATCCTTGTGCAATACGCCATGCTTCATTTAAAAAACTTCTTATTCGTCTTTTTTGAAAATCTTGCGTACAGCTCTTACCCATTCGTCCTTTTCTTGTGCTTGCTTTAACCGATGATGCACTGCGTCTCCAAAAGCAAACAGGAAACTCTACTCAAGGTGTCCCCATGTCGCATCTTGGTGCCACTTCTGTGTTCGATTTCGTAATCAAAATCTTGCAAGTACCTTGCCCAACGGGCTACTCTCTCCGTAATGAATTTAAACTTAATGTCCATCAAGTAAACAAGAAATTTCTTTAAGGCTTCTACGAGTGGTAACTTTTTTCTGCTTATACATTGAACGGGGTCACAGGTTTCGGGTCGTACTAGGATAGCGCTGGTGCGTTGACTAGAGCGGCTTTGGGCTCCTGGAATGCGGCTAGCTGTTCGTCGCCAAACCTTACGCTTTGTTTCAACGTATTCGAAAGTGGCCTTGCGATTTTTGGGTAACTTTCGATGAATCTCCTTAAATACGACGTCAGCCAGAGGAAACGTTGCCTGGCCTTTCGATCGCGAGGTAGAGGGAAATGCTTAATGGTGTTCGTTTTTACTTCGGATGGCACTTTCTCCACTGGATTTTCAATCCGGTTGCAGCAGCCGTCTTCAACACCAGCTCCAACCTTTCAATGACTTCGCTCTCATCCTATTTTAAGTTTTTGACCGTAAGTCAATTTTTTTGTTTTAGTTTAACTTTTCTACAAATGTCATTTTTTTAAGTAGATAATAAATAATTAATGCTGAAAATTTGGTTGAAGTTGATTTAATATTGAGGAAGTTACAGATATTTAAACATAGAATTTTCAAACATGCACTCACTTTTGCTTGCCACTGTACATATGTACATACATACATATGTATGCGTACTTGATATGTTTTACTGCAAATCTTATTTTAAACGCCTCTGCACTATATAACAGGACGGGAGCGATGAGTGACTTGTACAGTGCGATTTTCGTACGTCGAGACAGGACTTTACTTTTCAATTGCCTCCTCAGTCCAAAGTAGCATTTATTTGCAAGAGTAGTTCTTCGTTTTGTTTCCAGGCTGACATTATTGTTGGAGGTAATGCTGGATCCAAAGTAAACGAAGTCCTTCACTATTTCGAAATTTTTGTTGCCAGAAGTGGCGTGTGGTGAATGCGCTGGCGCTTTGCTTGATGACAGTATGTACTTCGTTTTGCCCTCGTTCACCACCAAACCCATTTTCCCCCTTCTTTTTCTAGGAGCAGGCAGAGAGATTACGACGCGGTTGTTAGGACCGATAATTTCAGCATATGCATAACAGTTGAACGCTTTTATTGAATATTTTCCCGGCGCGGATAAGTTCTGCAGATTGTATTATTTTTTCCAACATCGAAATAAACAAATCGCAGGATGGGGGTCACCTTGTCTGAAACCTCGTTCAGTTTCAAACGGCTCGGAGAGGTCCTTCCCAATTCTGACTGAGCTGGTGGTGTTGCTCAATTTCAATTTGTATAGCTGTATATGTTTTCAAACATAGCGGCATATAGGCAGCTCCTTTTCGCGCTATCGAAAGCGGATTTCAAATTAACAAAGAGGTGATGAGTGTCGATTCTTACGGGTTCCAGCTCTTCTCCGGTTTCTTGCTCAATTCTCCATATCCCTAGTGTTCTTTAAACATCTATCATCAGGTCGCCCTTCTCGTTTTTACAGAAATTTGCCCCGGACTTGGAACCTTCCGTCATTCGCCGAATTTTTCTATAGAATTTTCGGACATTATTTTTGCTAGCTAGCATCTCAAGCTCATTGATTTCACGCTTTTACGCGTCTCTTTTTCTCTGAAAAAGTTGCCTCACTTCCCTTTTCAACTTGCGGTAGCGTTCACACACACTCCTTGTTGCATTCGATCTTAGCGTTCCCTTGTAAGCTTCGTTTCATTGCAGCTCGGCACTCCTCATCATCGTACCAGTTGTTTCTTCTCGTTCCCCGGAATGCATTTCTTCGGCTGCGGCACTAAGTGCTCCTGTTATGTGCTCCCACTGCTCATGCATTCCACTGGGTTGAATTGTGCTCTCAGAGAGGAGGTTTTTTTTTTTTTTTTTTTTTTTTTTTTTTTTTTTTTTTTGCAGAGGAGGAAGCATCGAAAGCCTCACAGTCAGTCAGTGTATGACTTTAACACACTAAACCTCCTACCGTCATGTACCGATCCCCCCCCCAACTACCGTCAAGTATTCCGTCGGGAGGTGGTTTGAGCACAAGTCTCAACGTCAGTTGGTCAGCGTTACTGTACTAATTCAGTTCTTAGCTGGGGGTCTTTTGTTAGATTTTTCATTCATCTAGTCTGAAGTATTGATCATATTGATCAAAGAAAGTCGTTCTTGTCCAACTACCAAAGATATGTATATAGATATAGCTATATAGGCATGTACTTACACTACATCTACTTACTTATTCTGTCTCACTAGCTCTTCTGCATCTAGCCGGTTGGAGTGGCCGTGTTTCCGGCCCGCATCTATAATGATTCAGTACGTTTATAAGTAATCACTTATACTCACAACATATTCAGTTACAAGGTAATGCAGTGGGGAGGCCGCGTCCCCAATCTGCTCCTTCTGGTTTGTGTCACGTGGACCAGGCGGTTGAAAGGCCGTGTTTCCACCCGCATCTGAGATTCTTACATACTCTTAAAATTTTGTTTGCAGGTCAATACAGTGGAGAGGCTGCATCTCCAGTCTGCAATCTGCACCTCTGATATAGGTTTGTTAAACTAGGTGGTTGAAAGGCCGTGTTTCCACCTACGTTTGAGATACTTACGTACTCTTAAAATTTTGTTTGCAGGTCAATACAGTGGAGAGGCTGAATCTCCAATCTGCAATCTGCACCTCTGATATAGGTTTGTTAAACTAAATAGGTGGTTGAAAGGCCGTGTTTCCACCTACGTTTGAGATACTTACGTACTCTAAAATTTTTTTTTTTTTGCAGGTCAATACAGTGGAGAGGCTGAATCTCCAATCTGCAATCTGCACCTCTGATATAGGTTTGTTAAACTAGGTGGTTGAAAGGCCGTGTTTCCACCTACGTTTGAGATACTTACGTACTCTTAAAATTTTGTTTGCAGGTCAATACAGTGGAGAGGCTGAATCTCCAATCTGCAATCTGCACCTCTGATATAGGTTTGTTAAACTAAATAGGCGGTTGGAAGGCCGTGTTTCCAACCCGCCTCTTGTTTTTTCCGTGTTTGTTTGCTTTTTCTTCAGTCTTCCCTGCTGCGGCGCAGCCGTTCCAGACTTCTAAGCCACTTCATGGCTTCTGCGATTACCTCGCACGCTGCCATCCACTTTTGTTTACTTCGTAGCATGTGACCAACCAGCGACTCGGGAGTGTAGTCCTCATCGGCTATGCTGCGTAGTTTACTTCTAAAGCTGTATGATCTGGGGCATTCGAAGAACACGTGGTAGACATCTTCCACTGCCTCGCCTCCACAGTGATCGCATACGTTGTTGCTTTCGTGCTTAAACCGATAAAGGTATTCTTTAAAGCATCCGTGGCCGCTTAAGAACTGAGTCAGATAAAAATCTACCTCCCCGTGTGTTCTCGTTACCCATGTTTTAATATCTGGTATACAGCGGTATGTCCAGCGCCCCTTATTCGATATGTTCCATCTGTTTTGCCAATTTTGAATACTAATCTCGCGTGCTTCGGACCGCGAGTTTCTATCCTCAAACGTTGTGGCTGCTTCTTTTGCCAATATGTCAATTGGGCACAAGCCTGAGATTACCAGTGCGGCATCGTCTGATACCGTTCTAAAAGCGCTACAAACTCGGAGAGCACACAAGCGATAGGTCGACTTTACCCCACGTAGGTACGACTGATGCTGCATGGCGTGCTGCCATACCGGAGCCCCGTAGAGTAGTTGGCTCTTCACGACGCCTGCCAGTAGCTGACGCCGCCCTTGCTTTGGACCTCGTGCGTTTAGCATTATCCTCGATAACGATGATATGGTTTTCGCTGATTTCTCGTTAGCGTATTCTAGATGTGTTTTGAAAGACAGCCTCCTGTCTATCATGATTCCCAGATACTTAACTGCCGGCATTGTTTCAATGTCGTGGTCTCCGATTCTTATCGTGACCTTCTCTACCTTCTTCCTGCTTGATACTAGTACTGCCTCTGTTTTGTGCTCCGCAAGCTGTAGTCCATGTTGCAGAGAGGAGGTGTGAGAGGCGGTCTGTTGCGATTGCAGCTTTCCTTGCGTTTTCTGTTGCACCTGTTTTGTCTTACAGAGGCTGGTACGAATCTTAGCTGCTAATAGGTAGTGATTGTAAGCGACAACGCTGCTAAAATACTAAGTGCCATTAGGTAAGGAGAGTGGCGTTCCATCGGTTGCTTTGCACATACATTAAGTTTAATTTTTCAGAAAGCCATTTCTGAAATTGCACAGGAAGTGAATAAAGTTAAAAGTGCTGTTGAGTATTTCAATAGAAGTTGCCAAGACCTAAAAAGATTACACGAAACTCAAATTCAAATGAAAATTCCAACATGACATGTCAACTAGATGGAACTCTACCTACGATATTGTGTCGCGTATTATACAAGTTAAATATGCCGTTATGAGCACAATTGCAATATTAAAACCAGAACTTTTTATAGATTTAGATGAATGTGGTGTTATAATGTTTGCTTTGCCTTTACTGAAGTCTTTTTATGATGTGACGGTAGAAATATCTTCTGAAAAAAATGTAACATTATCAAAAGTTATCCTTATGTGTAATCTTATTCAAGATTACTTGGCAAAAACTTTACCAAGCAATGAAAAGCTTTTATTACTACATAAATCTTTAAACAGAAATCGCTTTATGCCGAATACACTCTTTTTGGATCCTAGATTAAAAAAAAGTGTCTTCAAAGACCAAAATGCATGTGAAGCGATTATTAAATCGCTAAAATATAAAATCCCTCAACGTCAAACAGAATCCGGTAGAGAAATTGTAGAACCCGCTACTCAGCGTAAAGATTCAGGCAGTATTTGGGATGAGTATGACTTGCGCGTCAAAAATATTGTAAGACCTCAAAATAAAACTGTAGCCGATAATTTCAGCATATACAGTTGAACGCTTTTATAGAATATTGTCCCAGCGCGGTTCTGCAGATGGTATTATTTTCTCCAACACCAAATTAAAGAAATCGCACGATAGGGGGTTACCTTGTCTTAAACTTCGTTTAGTTTCAAACGGCTGGGGGAGGTCCAATTCTGACTGAGCTGGTAGTGTTGCTCAATGTCATTTTGCCGTATAAGTTTTGCGGGGAAACCAAATTCAGACATAGCGGCATATAGGCAGCTCCTTTTCGTGCTATCGAAAGAGGTTTTAAAACCAACAAGGAGTGGGGTGTGTCCATTCTTTTCTTACGGGTTTTCTCCAGAATTTGGCGTATTGTAAAAATCTGGTCGATGGTAGATTTTCCAGGTCTGAAGCTACACTGATAAGGTCCAATCAGTCTGTTCACGTCAGGCTTCAATCGTTCGCACAATACGCTTGACAATACCTTATAAGCGAGGGGATGAAATAACCCAAACGGTAATAACCCAAATTTGTGTTATTGCTCAGCTGAATGTGAAATAACCCAAATTTGTGTTATTGCATCATTTTGAGAAATAAGTAAAAAAAAATTTTTCCACATATGAGCAATAAACCAAAAAAGTGCACATGCACGCTTCACAGACTTTCTTTGTGTTCGCACCGCGCATTTTTCGTATAAATATGTAGATTTACAACTGCAGCATAAGTCCAGTAGAGCTGCGTAGAGTGCCCCTGCGGGTTGGGGCTTAGAATATGCCCGCGGTAGGCATACCGGTCGTAAGAGGCGACCAATATGCACAAAGGTATTGATGTGCAACTCGATGGTTGATCTACGGATATGATGCCTCCCACCTCTCATTACCCATCTTCTCTTTCCTTTCGGAAGGAGGGATGCCATGACCTAGAAGGTCGCACTGGTCATACCAAATCGCTCCCACGACAGTCGGGCAGTACCGCAAGGGAGTACCGGACCGTACCGTATTCATATCCGGCCAAGGACTGTTATTTCGACAACACTCCCCAAAACCTTCGGGGAGTGATTTTCTTGTTAAAACAACAACAACAACAACAGCTGCGTAGAGTAATACATAAGTACTAGTATATCCCGTATATCTCTTTAAATTAGTTTAACTTATTAAATCCTCTGTTCGAATTTTCCTATAGTACCTAATGCCTACAGGCAGAAATTTGGAGACATTTTTATTGCTGAAATTAATTATATATAGTTGAGTTATTGAGGGTCGCTTTCATAAAAGCTGGTTTACTCTGAAGACGGGTAATTTGACAACTAACAAAAAAAATCCGTCCATTAAAGACCAGTAATCATTAATAGGAGATGGCAGAAACGGTACTTAGCAATGCTTGAAAGTCCACCATCAGACCCACTACCCCTTTCATATTCCGTCAATATTTCAATAACAAAATTAAATGTCATGGACATATACGAATAACATACATAGGTAGACTTATAATATATATAATGGTTAGTGATTGGGCGACATAAGCTGTAATTATTTCTTTCGTTTATTTCATTTGCGTTGCATGCGATTGTAATTCGCAATCTCACAGCCACAGATGCTCATGAGTTATGTCCACCGTTTAGACATGGTTTCCATATTGTAATTTTTTTGTTGTTAGTATACAGGCAGTATTTTTTGTAATCCATTTACCGGGAGGATATTACAAATTCAGTTTAGCAAATTCGACGCTGTTAAATACTTTGACTCTGCTTTCTTTTTACTTCAAATTTTCAATTATAAGGTGGTCATGGGTGCTTTGAAATCCCATTTTATCATTGGAGTTTCGTGAACAGTAAAAGTTTACATTTAAATATAAACACACAGCTTTTTCAGGATTTTAGGATGCATATAAATACCCGGCCGAAAATAATGGTCGCGAATGACTTCGGATCAAATTTTCTTTATAGAATTTTACCAAATATAGAAGTTTGATTGCGTTTTTAAGAAAAATTAAAATAAATCAAAAAATAATAACAAAAATTTTGTCGTATTTTCCAGAAAAATGGTACCTTTGAATTTTTTTTTGCATCAAGGCATGCGAGATATTTTGAAAACAAATGTTGTGGGATGCATCTAAAGAACTAACCGAAAATAGTCACCATGAATACCTTCGAATCTCATTTTTATTATAGAACTAGCAGGGTACCCGGCGTTGCTCGGGATGTAAGTAGTAAGGGGGGCTTTCAAAATCAATAATATACTTTAAGATTTCATATTTATATAATATAGCAGGGTACCTGGCGTTGCTCGGGATGTAAGTAGTAAGGGGGGCTTTCAAAATCAATAATATACTTTAAGATTTCATATTTATATAATATATTATTGCCTACTGAAGAATTTACCAAATTCGAATATTTTGAAAATTATGAAAAAAGAGTATAGAAAACCGGTTTTCAAAAATTTTCTTTTGCGGTATTCGTTGGTAACGTTAGGGGGCCTTTCAAGAATTCAATTTTGACAAATTGTGCCAGGATGAATTCAACTTCAAATGTTGATTTGATACAATATTGTAGGGTAATATTAAGGTTTTTCTGAAATCGCATTTTTACCGATAACTCAGTTATCGATAAATTTATCTAAATATATCGAAGTCCAAATGTAACCTGGAGCTATCCCCTTTCGTTTGATACCCATATTGTAGGGCAATTTTAAGGTTTTTGTGCAATAACATTTTCACCGATAACTCAGTTATAGATAAATTTATCGAAATATATCGAAGTCCAAATGTAACCTGGGGCCTTCCCCTTTCGTTTGATACCCATATTGTAGGGCAAGTTTAAGGTTTTTGGGCAATCACATTTTCACCGATAACTCAGTTATCGATCAATTTACAGAAACCTATCGAAGTCCAAATGAAACCTGCTGCCTTCTCCTTTCGTTTTATACCCATATTATAGGGTAATGATAAGTTTTTTGGGCAATCACCGATAACTCAGTTATCGATAAACTTATCGAAATATATCGAAGTCCAAATGAAACCTGGAGCTATCCCCTTTCGTTTGATACCCATATTGTAGGGTAATATTAAGGTTTTTGGGCAATCGAATTTTGACCGATAACTTAGTTATCGATCAATTTATCGAAATATGCCGAAGCCAAAATGAAACCTGGGGCCCTCCCTTTCGTTTGATACCCATATTATAGGGTAATATTAAGTTTTTTGGGCAATCACCGATAACTCAGTTATCGATAAATTTATCGAAATATATCGAAGTCCAAATGTAACCTGGAGCTATCCCCTTTCGTTTGATACCCATATTGTAGGGCAATTTTAAGGTTTTTGTGCAATAACATTTTCACCGATAACTCAGTTATAGATAAATTTATCGAAATATATCGAAGCCCAAATGAAACCTGGCGCCATCCCCTTTCGTTTGATACCCATATTGTAGGGTAATATTAAGGTTTTTGGGCAATAAAATTTTCACCGATAACTCAGTTATCGATAAATTTATCGAAATATATCGAAGCCCAAATGAAACCTGGCGCCATCCCCTTTCGTTTTATACCCATATTGTAGGGTAATATTAAGGTTTTTGGGCAATCGAATTTTGACCGATAACTTAGTTATCGATCAATTTATCGAAATATATCGAAGCCAAAATGAAACCTGGGGCCCTCCCCTTTCGTTTGATACCCATATTATAGGGTAATGTTAATTTTTTTGGGCAATCACCGATAACTCAGTTATCGATAAATTTATCGAAATATATCGAAGTCCAAATGTAACCTGGAGCTATCCCCTTTCGTTTGATACCCATATTGTAGGGCAATTTTAAGGTTTTTGTGCAATAACATTTTCACCGATAACTCAGTTATCGATAAATTTATCGAAATATATCGAAGCCCAAATGAAACCTGGGGCCATCCCCTTTCGTTTGATACCCATATTGTAGGGCAATTTTAAGGTTTTTGTGCAATAACATTTTCACCGATAACTCAGTTATCGATAAATTTATCGAAATATATCGAAGCCCAAATGAAACCTGGGGCCATCTCCTTTCGTTTGATACCCATATTGTAGGTTAATATTAAGTTTTTTGGGCAATCGAATTTTGACCGATAACTTAGTTATCGATCAATTTATCGAAATATATCGAAGCCAAAATGAAACCTGGGGCCCTCCCCTTTCGTTTGATACCCATATTGTACGATATTTCTATACCTATATGCGAAATATCATAAGTATAGGTTCAATATACTTAGAGTTATATGGAATAAAAAAAATTTCGAAAAGAAACGGTCCCTAGCAGGGTCGGAACCCCAAAATTAAAAAAAAATAGCCTATAGCTCCTTCCAGACTATAACCTGTAGGCGTGCCAAATTTCAACAAAATCCGTCCAGCCATTCTCACGTTTTTAGGGAACAAAAGCAAACGTCTGGACATCCAAACATCCAAACATCGCTACATTCACATTTATAATATTAGTAGGATTTTCCCAAAAAAGAGGTTTGATTGCGTTTTTAAAAAAAGAATTAAAATTTTGAATTACATGAATAGCAGAGACAATGAATAATATAGTTCTACTAAAAAATAAAACTCTATTTAAAAATTGTATTCAATATTGCATTATTACTTATTTATCCAATAACGCCCCTATTGAAACAAATTCTAAAACAGGACATTTTTAAACAAATTTTTTTTAAATAGGGTAATCTTCCAATCAGCAGTCAATATGTTGAAAACAAATTTAAATTTTTTGCGAAGATTTTGGTGAGAATTTGCGTAAGCGATGGCAACGCTCGGTCAAAATGAGATTAGACAGACGCGCCGACGCAAGGGTATACTTTACTCAATTTGTTAATGTGAGAGCAAATGAAATACGAACCGTCGCTCAATGTGAGAATGAAAACATTTTACCGTTAGGATTTTGCTACATATACATATTTTTTATTAAAAATGAATTTGGTGTTTATTTTGAAGTTCTCAATATGAGCATAAGGCCGGTTTAGTTATATATATGTATATAAGTACATTTTATATTGACGTTTATATCATTTCAATAATTTTTTCTGATATATATGGGGTATTCCATCCCATTTAGACCAATTTTGAACCCGACCCCTTTAGAATTGGCTGAAAGTTTTTCATCTTTTTCTACCTTACGAAAGAGGTTTTTCAGAATCTTTTCAAATTTTTTCATCCAACTCAAAAAAAGTTATGAATTTTTAAAGAAACGCCGTTTTTTTTTTTGTCAAAATGCTATAACTTTTTCAAAAAATGACCGTTTGGGATCTTTTTTTTTTTTAATTTTGTTTTTAAATGTACTTTTCGGAATAAATACAAAAAAAATTTTAAAGTTCATCTTATATAAAAATTTTCAGTTTTTCGAGATTTTTCGAATTTCGCCATTTTTTTTGTTTTTTTTTTTCATAAAAAACATTAATCAATTCTGCAATCATCCCCACTAATCCCGGAGTGGACCGATTTTTTTTCTTTTTATTTTTATTGAATTGAAAAAAAAAAATTTTCCAAAATAAACATTTTTTTTTATCAATTTTATTTATATAACAAAAAAATGTAAGCAAATGATTTTTAAGTATTCTTTTCTTTATTTATTATGTTAATCTACGATTAAAATAACCAGGATTAATGACTGTGTCAGTGTTTAAGTTTTCTAAAAATAATGTAACAAATTATGTTCTTTTGAATTTGAAAAGTTTTTAACATACAAACAACCATTTTTGTCGGGAATTATTCCGAGATTAGTGGGGCTGATTGCAGAACTGATTGAAGTTTTTTATGAGAAAAAAAAAAAAGGCGAAATTCGAAAAATCTCGAAAAACTGAAAAATTTTATATAGGATGAACTTTAAAATTTTTTTTTGTATTTTTTCCGAAAAGTACATTTAAAAACAAAAATTAAAAAAAAAGATCCCAAACGGTCAATTTATAGCATTTTGAAAAAAAAAACGGCGTTTCTTTAAAAATTCATAACTTTTTTTGAGTTGGATGAAAAAATTCTGAAAAACCTCTTTCGTAAGGTAGAAAAAGATGAAAAACTGTCAGCCAATTCTAAAGGGGTCGGGTTCAAAATTGGTCTAAATGGGATGGAATACCCCATATATAGTATGACCTCAACTTATATGTATATATAGCTATATGTATTTATTAAAGCTGTGCATATAACTTTACCCTAAGTCCTATATCAATTAGAAAAAAGCAAATTCCTTACAATAATGCATAAAAGTATGTAAGTAAATATTGGTTAGTGCGCCTCTCGGCAACTACGCGGAGCGCGAACCTAACGAAAGTAAGCATTCGCCGGGGGTACCGAGCCGAAAACCAAAATATAAGCCTTTCTCTTTTGCATCGACCGTCAACCAAGTCACCAGCAGCCAAACCCGGTAAATACACTGTCCATCCATTTTCCACTGTTCACTTCTAATGTTCACTCGTGTTTTCTTTCATACAAATCTATGAACATAGTATTTTTTGTATGGAAGAAAACATAAAAGCTCTTCAGAAAAAAAAAAATCGCCAAAAATCAGGAAATTTTCTTACAGACTTGAATCAAACACTTTACTAAAATTTAATGCGCTACAAATCTGCATTTTCAAAAAAATTCTGAGAAAAAAGTTGAAAATGTTGATGAAAATTTGTCCAATTTTTGCGAATTTCCCATACATATTTAAAATATAATTTATAGTTTTTGTATTAGATCTTGATAAGTTCTCTTACAGGAAAATAGTTAAAATTAATTTTCTGAAGCCGAAGTTGGTGAAAACATACTCAAAAAGGGGGTATGCATAGTTTTGTCGGCCACTGTCTACATAAATATATCTGAACGAGTGCATAAAACAGCGAGTAAACATACCCTTACACATACAGTCCACTACATATATTCATCGTGCATCACATCAGCACATCACATCATATACAGACAGTCCATTTAGATCTCATCACATCACATTTACAAATATCACAGAATCACAAGGTACGTTGGTTTTTGTTTGGTTCATGCACCACTTTTTTTTCAACATACGTCGAAACGTATACGTGAGTTTTGTGATTGTTTTATAGAAAACAAAGCAAGTGAAAAGTTCGTGTTCACGTGGGCACACTTTCGCCTTTTGACTATCGGTTATGTCCCCCGCCAGTGGTAAGACTTATCCGACACAGCTCAAGGCAGGCAGTCGGTGAATTTTTTTTATTTTTTTTTACGAACACATCACTGCACTGAACATTCCTTTATTTGCCACATACAGTGGAAACTCTTTTAATACATACATCGTTTTTTTCTAATTTTCACTTGGTTGATGCTTTTTTATAGAGTAATCACAAAACTCGCGATATTGATCGCTCCACAAATCGAAATAATTACAAAGCGAGCACTCCCTTTTTTGGGTTGTTTAATACTTTGTCATATACATAAATATATATTCACTCTTGGGTGGCTTGTTTTTATAATAATACCCAATAAACAATGAAGTAAGCTAGTTTATTAAACAATGTTTTCCAAGCGTAAAAAGTAAATGTTTTCCAAATAAGATTGTAACTAAAAAATTTCACAAACGTTTAGATATGTTTTTCCAATGGTGTGGTAGCCTTGGATAAATTACTTGAGGTGAACTCTCAGCGAGGTGAAAAAATTGTCAGTTTTCAAAAATAATGTTTGAAATTTTATATGCTTCATTTATATTGATATTGTTATATGGGCATCGTGGTGTGAGGGTAGTGCAGCTGGCCTACCACACAGACGGACCTAGGTTCGAACCACGCTACAGGCAACATGAAAACTTATTTAAAAAGGTTTTTTAAAATGATGACACCTTCAGGCTTCTCAGAAAAAATGCACATATTTGCCTTGCAGATGCAGACTGCATAAAAAATTGCAAACAGCACACAAAAAGTGGCCCTTTATCTCATCTTGCACCAAATAAGAATTTGTTATAAAACACAATATTTAAATAGTTAATTTAAAAAAAAAAAAGTTAAGGAAATGGTAAGGATTCGAACCAGCAACCTTCGGAGCAAAATCCCAAAACATATTCGTTAGGCTATTGGGCCGTTTTCACCGTTGTCGCCCAAATTGGAGTTTTATCAATCAGTTTTCAACAAACCCTTACGGTACATTGAATAAAATGTATATTAAACATTGTTTTCCAAGCATCAATTCCAATTGTTTAAAAAGGGACCACTTTCGTTGAGTCTACAATGTTTTCCAAACGTTTTACAATGATTATAGTAAACGTTTTCCAAGCGAAAAGATTACAAAAGTAAGTTTATTGTATGCTTATAGTAAGCGTATTTTGATAATTGGGTATATTTATAAATTGTATCGAAATAATATTCAATAAACAATTCACACATTTTCATATATATTTGAGAAAAAAACCCAATTGCGTTCACATTTTTTTTGGTTTTGGATATCACGATATTTTGGTTTGGCTATTCAGGGAATTATATTCACGATTTAGTTCCCACAGGCACATTAAATCTGTACCGAGATTTCTATCTGTGCAACTTTAACTACCACTTGTTTTAAATTCACAATTTTAAGGACACATTAAATCGGCATCCAGATTTCTATCTGTGTCACTCGCACATAGCGTCACTTAGTTTCCAAGCAATCGACTTCTGAGTCAGAAACTTCCGTTCTCTGTTTCCTTAAATAGACAAGATATTTAAATTAATTAAGAAAATGGAGACATACATACGACTCTCCGACTGCATAGTTTCATTCGAGCAAGACTTTGGTGCTATCGAAGATTCGGACAAATACACCCTTGCAATACAGCGAGAGGAGTTGAAGTCATTGTGGAAGAAGAGCAAGACGGCTTATGAAAGCCTTCTTAGTTCCACAGACCTGTCCTTGCAGTCTTTACGGCAAAAGAATAAATCATGTTTCGCATGCTACGCGAAATGCATGGCTGCTATTAATGCTGAGGTTGAAAGACTATCCGTACCTGCCACACCTGCCCCTAAAGTCTCTGAATCTTCCATCAGAGAAAATAATATTCGCCTTCCTCCGTGTGACACCGAGGTGTTCAAGGGTGACTACCTTTCTTGGCCAACCTTTAGGGACTTGTTCCCGGCCATATATATATTAAACAAACACCTTACGCCGGTTGAAAAGTTATATCACCTCAACCAAAAACTGAAGGGGAGGCAAAAGAAATTGTGGGCAGGTGTCCATTACCAACGAAGGGTTTACAACGGCCTGGAAAAATCTGAGTGACAGGTACGAAAACAAACGTATCCTAGTCAATACTCAGTTAAAATCATTATTTAGTTTGACGGCAGTCGATAACGAATGCGGAACGTCAATTAAAAAGTTGCAGCGAGATATTAACAATTGCATCTCGTCACTACAATGCCATCAAATTGACATTTCGAATTGGGATGCAATAATAACTTACTTATGCTCCACGAAACTCCCGGAATGCACTCTGGCTTTATGGGAGCAAAACCTAGAAAACAAAACAGAGATTCCAAAATGGGAGGATATGGACAAATTCCTATCCAATCGGTTCCAAACGTTGGAAACCGTCTCTGACCTCCAGGGTAGCAAAACATCCAAAGCACCCAGGAGTCAAAATAATGCACGGGATACGCCTGCGAAACTTGTAGTATACCAAGCCAGCGTCCCAAAAACTTCATGTAAAATGTGCAACAGTAAAGAGCACAAATTACGAAATTGTCCGAAATTCCGCGGACTAACCACTGCAGACAGAATAGCCTACATCAAAACCAACAATTGTTGCTTGAACTGCCTGTCGGCGGGACAACTCCTTACTCCACTTGGCAACAGCTCAGCCAAAAGCAACAAACCAGAGGTGGCGTCAAGATACGTCAGATGATAGGCCCTCAACATCACAGCAGGCGCGAGACAGTCTGGAATCTGAAAAGAGGAAAGATATTAATAACGTCTCGTCTTGTCATGCTAATACTACTAAGGGGTATTATTAGGCACGGCCCGGGTTAAAATACACTATAATGGGGTCGACTTTTCAGCTAGAGCCCTAACTGACTCCGGTTCAGAATGCTCATTCATAACAGAAAGACTGAAGCGTAGAATTAACCTCCCATCAAAACGCTTGCACGTACAAGTTTCCGGGACAAACAACACGCTATCAGCACAGGTGAACGAGTTATGCTCCATTCAATTAGGCTCCTTAACCGACCCCTTAGTTAGCATCGACACAGTGGTCTTAGTCCTACCCCAATTATCGGGGGATCTTCCTACTTTACAAGTGAGCGCAATGACACGGCAGGCATTCCCTGATCTAATTCTGGCGGATAAGAGGTTCTTCATTAATGAACCAGTCGACCTCATCCTAGGAGGCGACATTTACCCCCAAATTATCCTCGACGGTATACGCAAAAACGTTCTTAACACGCTTCTTGCACAAGAAACCGTATTCGGTTGGATCTTAACCGGTCGTGCAGATGCACCCCAACCTACCAACACACGGGTATCATTTTTCAACGAAGTAAACCTGGACAAGCAGTTAACCGCTTTCTGGGAGGTGGAGGATGTCCCTAAGAAAAGGGCACTAAATGAAGACAACGCCTATTGCGAGGCACTTTTCAAGGCCACTACCGAACTCCGATGGGAAATATATCGTCGCCCTTCCATTTAAAGAGGATTTCCCTAACAACATTTGCTTAGGGCTTTCTCTAAAGGGCGTTTGCTTGCACGTACAAGTTTCCGGGACAAACAACACGCTATCAGCACAGGTGAACGAGTTATGCTCCATTCAATTAGGCTCCTTAACCGACCCCTTAGTTAGCATCGACACAGTGGTCTTAGTCCTACCCCAATTATCGGGGGATCTTCCTACTTTCCAAGTGAGCGTAATGACACGGCAGGCATTCCCTGATCTAATTCTGGCGGATAAGAGGTTCTTCATTAATGAACCAGTCGACCTCATCCTAGGAGGCGACATTTACCCCCAAATTATCCTCGACGGTATACGCAAAAACGTTCTTAACACGCTTCTTGCACAAGAAACCGTATTCGGTTGGATCTTAACCGGTCGTGCAGATGCACCCCAACCTACCAACACACGGGTATCATTTTTCAACGAAGTAAACCTGGACAAGCAGTTAACCGCTTTCTGGGAGGTGGAGGATGTCCCTAAGAAAAGGGCACTAAATGAAGACAACGCCTATTGCGAGGCACTTTTCAAGGCCACTACGGAACTCCGATGGGAAATATATCGTCGCCCTTCCATTTAAAGAGGATTTCCCTAACAACATTTGCTTAGGGCTTTCTCTAAAGGGCGTTTGCTCCCAATTCTATAGAAATGAGACGCGCCTAGCGAAGACTCCGGCCTCACAAACCGAGTATAATCGAGTTTTAGCAGAGTATGAGACGTTAGGACATATGTCAAGGGTTCCCGCTATCATACCACCCCATTCTACAGATTGCTACTTCCTACCCCATCATGCGGTTATAAAAGAAGAAAGCACTGAAACAAAGGTCCGGGTGGTATTCAATGCTTCGTGTCCTACTGCTAATGGCACAAGCTTAAATGACGTTCTTCACGCCGATCTGACCATTCTGCTTCTTCGATGGCGATTTTTCAAGTATGTTTTCAATAGCGACATTGAGAAAATGTACCGCCAGATATGGGTAAAACCCAATCAGACACAGTTCCAAAGAATAGTTTTCCGGCCCAACCCAGGGGATCCCATACGAGTCTATGAATTACGGATAGTTACATTCGGAGTCAACTGCGCCCCGTACTTGGCGATACGAACCCTTCATCAACTCGCTGACGACGTTGAGTCCTCGTCACCAACGGCAGCAGATATTCTTCGGACAGGCATGTACGTCGACGACGTGCTTGCAGGGGGACATAGCATAGAGTCAGCAATCCACGCTCGCGATGAAATCTCGCACGCATCGCAATCAGCGGGATTTCCATCCGAAAATGGACGTCGAACTGCAGCAAAATATTGCAAGGCATACCCAAACCTCATCGTCTACATGAGGACTTCCTGGAGTTGAGGATTCAAGTACGGTTAAAACCCTAGCGATCCGCTGGAACGCGCATTCAGACTCCTTCTACTTCACGGCAAAACCCATCGAAAATAGGGATACGATAACAAAAAGGGCAATCCTTTCAGCCATCGCCAAACTGTTCGATTCACTAGGCTGGCTGGCACCGGTAGTCATAGTAGCCAAAATTCTTATGCAAAACAAATGGCTAGAGGGGACTGACTGGGACTAAAAGGTGTCTGCACAAACCCTAGATCGGTGGCTAAGCTTCACACAGGATTACGACGAAATCAATAACATTAGAATCCCGAGATGGGTGCATTTCACACCATCCAACGAGATGGAAATACACGGGTTCTGCGATGCCTCAGAAAAGGCCTACGCAGCTACCATCTTTCTACTAGCCAAGGTAAGGGATCAGAACTACAAGAACAATAGAATCGGTTCGCGAAAACCTAAACTTAGGCAATTTCAATAAGTTTCTATGGACCGATTCAACGGTTCTGGCTTGGATCAGAAAACCACCATGCTCTTGGTCAACATTCGTGGCTCACAGAGTAACAAAGATTGTGGAAAAGGTGGGAAATCAAATCTGGCGACATGTAGATTCCTCATCAAACCCAGCAGACATGGCCAGCAGAGGACTGTCCTCGAAGGATATAGTGAACAACACCTTGTGGTGGCAGGGACCTTCTTGGCTACAAGAAGACAAGACAAAATGGTATTATGGTACAAACATCGAAGAAAAGAGAGTACAAGTGCACACAACTAAGCAAATGCACAATAATGAGGACATTCTCGAAAGGTTTTCTAGTTTTTCAAGGGCTTTGAGGGTTATATCATACATTTTGAGGTTCTCTCAAATAACTAATCCCAAAACAAAATCTTCTTTCAAGGCGGAGTCATACCTCATTTCGCCCGACGAAATTAAGGCTACGACTCGACGTCTTATCAAATTATATCAACGGAAACATTATTCTGAAGAGCTAAGGGATTTAAAAACCGGTAAACCCATTGGGACAAAAAGTGAAGTCCCTTCTCTCAACCCCTTCGTCGACAGCCATGACATACTGCCCTTGATCTCGCCTTCAATGAACCTTATTCAGTAATCCTCCCGTACGACTCTCAGTTTACGCGTCTTCTCGTCCAATTAATCCACATAATATCCCTCCATGGCGAGAACCAGCTCATGTTGCGCCTCCTACGTACGCAATATTGGATCCCACGGGTCAAAAATATGATCCGGTCCACCATCCACAATTGCAAAGCGTGCACAATCTACCGTAAGCGAGCCCAAACCCAACTAATGGGAAACCTCCCTCCAGAACGCACCACCTTTTCACGCGCATTAACGAATACCGGGGTGGATTTCGCCGGACCATGTGATATTAAATCTTACAGTGGAAGAGGGTGTCGTCTATCAAAGGGCTACGTTTGCCTCTTTGTCTGCTTCACGACCAAGGCTACACATTTAGAAGCCACTAGTGACCTTAGTACCGCAGCGTTTCTAGCAGCGTTCGACAGATTTGTTGCGAGACGAGGATGTCCAAAGAACATCTACTCCGACAATGGAACTAACTTTGTCGGAGCCTCTCGAGCCCTCCGCTCAGAGGTCCAAGCATTTCTGTCGGACGCCCGCAATCAAACCCTGTCCAAATACCACCATCAGATCCTGACCTGGGACTTCATACCAGCAGTTGCTCCTCATATGGGGGGACTGTGGGAAGCAGTGGTAAAAAGTTTCAAAACCCACTTCAAAAAGATCGCATCAGATAATAAATTTACCTTGGAAGAGTTTAGTACCCTACTGTGTCGCATCGAGTCTTGCCTCAACTCTCGACCACTTAGTCCATCGTGCAACGAGTCATCGAACTTGGAGCCCCTCACGCCCGGACATTTCCTCGCTGGAGGACATCTACTAGCCCCACCGGAGATTGACGTTAGCGAGAATCGCGCCTCACTCGTCAACCGATGGGAAAAGCTGAAAGCCCTGCATCAGACGTTTTGCAAACGCTGGAAAACGGAATACCTCACAGAACTGCAAAAGCGCGTTAAGTGGAAACAGCCCCAATCCAACATGAAACAAAGGGACCTAGTCGTTCTAAAGGAGGACAACCTGCCTCCCAACGAATGGAGGCTAGGACGAGTCGCTCAGTTACATCATGTACCAGGTAACCGTCCGAGTCGTGGTACTTGATACCGCGAGGGGGCAGACTACCAGACCAATCACGAAATTGGTCCTACTACCATCCGGAAACGATGGCGAAAACTAGTCCTATTCCACTTCTCACTCTCCCCAATTCCACTTCTAATTACTTAACGAACTAGGGAGGTCATAGTTTAGTCGAAGCGACTTAACAAAAAGTCAGTCCGACATTTCACAAGAAAATCAATGCACTCGCTCAGACGGAACGAGACCAACAGAAAAACAGTCGCAGACGGACGAACCGATCTGCCACAGAAGTTGAGAATTTTGCGACAACAATTAGCCGCAAATCACCAAAACATCGCATTCATAACCATTTGCACACACCACAAAATAACAAGAGTACGCCCAAGAGTCATAAAGGAGCAATAAACGAAAACCCCCTTTTTTCTCATCGTTATCAACAGTTTGAGTTACTGGAGAGACTTACAAAATTCAACAAAATGAAAAATTTTGGCTCTTAAGTAACCGTGTCATGCACGTAAGAGTCTTACAAAATTCAAAAAAATGAAAAATTTGGCTCCCGAAATATGCTTCGCGGCTTCGAAATCGAAGATTTTTAAATAAACCTTGGAAAACTAGGCACACATTTACACAACAGAACTACAAAAAAAGTCATGATGCTTGATTTAATTTAGATAAAGAAGTTTGAAGTATGTAAGGTTTTAACCAACCTAGCGATTTCAAAGGAGATCTTCACTAAGAGAATTTTATACGATCGATTATCGAAAGTCATCATTCAGATGCATGTGGTACTACTCGCGTAAAGGAATTGCAAATGGTCTGTAGTGAAGTCTTTACATGCACTAAGACTTTATCCAAAACCAACCATAAAAACTGCACACAAAAGTGGCGAAATGGAGTAGACTAAACCCTAAAAGCACACAGCAGTCCCCGTTTGGGTAATCACCGCAAACACAATATGTAGCTACCCTTGTTAGTAGTCTGCAGGGAGTCCAACAACTTCGACTTTGTTATGAAACTTATATTATATTTACCTTGATTTGGAAATATACTACCTAGCCATGTTTAAGTTGACTAGACTTAACTCAAATTTTAAGTCGAATTTGGACAACAGTAACTTAAAACCGATAAGAAACTTCAAATCAAAATACCTGAAGAAATAAGACAAGTCTATCATTCCGAGAAATAGAAATATTAAATAACATACTATACAATTAAAACGAAGCTTAAGTCAGTATAGATTGTTGTCATAAAATTTTTTTTATGACCTCTCTAAATCGTTAGGTAATTAGAAGTGGAATTAAGGAGATTGAGAAGTGGAATAGGACTAGTTTTCGCCATCGTTTCCGGATGGTAGTAGGACCAATTTCGTGATCGTCTGGTAGTCTGCCCCCTCGCGGTATCAAGTACCACGACTCGGACTCGGTTATCTGGTCCATGATGTAACTGAGCGACTCGTCCTAGCCTCCATTCGTTGGGAGGCAGGTTGTCCTCCTTTAGAACGACTAGGTCCCCTTGTTTCATGTTGGATTGGGGCTGTTTCCACTTAACGCGCTTTTGCAGTTCTGTAAGGTATTCCGTTTTCCAGCGTTTGCAAAACGTCTGATGCAGGGCTTTCAGCTTTTCCCATCGGTTGACGAGTGAGGCGCGATTCTCGCTAACGTCAATCTCCGGTGGGGCTAGTAGATGTCCTCCAGCGAGGAAATGTCCGGGCGTGAGGGGCTCCAAGTTCGATGACTCGTTGCACGATGGACTAAGTGGTCGAGAGTTGAGGCAAGACTCGATGCGACACAGTAGGGTACTAAACTCTTCCAAGGTAAATTTATTATCTGATGCGATCTTTTTGAAGTGGGTTTTGAAACTTTTTACCACTGCTTCCCACAGTCCCCCCATATGAGGAGCGCCTGCTGGTATGAAGTGCCAGGTCAGGATCTGATGGCGGTATTTGGACAGGGTTTGATTGCGGGCGCCCGACAGAAGTGCTTGGACCTCTGAGCGGAGGGATCGAGAGGCTCCGACAAAGTTAGTTCCATTGTCGGAGTAGATGTTCTTTGGACATCCTCGTCTCGCAACAAATCTGTCGAACGCTGCTAGAAACGCTGTACTAAGGTCACTAGTGGCTTCTAAATGAATAGCCTTGGTCGTGAATCAGACAAAGAGGCAAACGTAGCCCTTTGATAGACGACACCCTCTTCCACTGTAAGATTTAATATCAAATGGTCCGGCGAAATCCACCCCGGTATTCTCGAATGCGCGTGACGTAGGAGGCGCAACATGAGCTGGTTCTCGCCGTGGAGGGATATTCTATGGATGAATTGGACGAGAAGACGCGTAAACTGACAGTCGTACGGGAGGATTACTGGATGGCGTTCATTGAAGGCGAGATCAAGGGACGCAGACAGACGACCGCCCACTCGCAGTATGTCATGGCTGTCGACGAAGGGGTTGAGAGAAAGGACTTCACTTTTTGACCCAATGGGTTTACCGGTTTTTAAACCCCTTAGCTCTTCAGAATAATGTTTCTGTTGATATAATTTGATAAGACGTCGAGTCGTAGCCTTAATTTCGTCGGGCGAAATGAGGTATGACTCCGCCTTGAAAGAAGATTTTGTTTTGGGATTAGTTCTTTGAGAGAACCTCAAAATGTATGATATAACCCTCAAAGCCCTTGAAAAACTAGAAAACCTTTCGAGAATGTCCCCGTTATTGTGCATTTGCTTAGTTCAAATCAAAATACCTGAAGAAATAAGACAAGTCTATCATTCCGAGAAATAGAAATATTAAATAACATACTGCACAATTAAAACCAAGCTTAAGTCAGTATAGATTGTTGTCATAAAATTTTTTGCTAGTTCAAGTCCTCTTCGCACCTCACCACAAATTAGCTGCCCGTGAAGCACGGCCAATGTTTAAAAATTTTCAAATGGTAAATTATAAATTACAACTGCTGATTACAGCATTATTTTGGTATATTAAAATATTTACTATACTTACTCATAACTGGTTTTCGCATAGTAAAGTCCATAGCTCGCAACCCCAGGAGATTTTTTCCAATGATTTCGTAAAGTTCCAAAGCTAACCATTTTATTTTTTAGTCTCAATTTCGACGTACTGGGCAAATTTTACGACTTACCTCGTGTATTTTCCAGCAATGACATTTCATTCAGTAATGTATGCAGTGCTGAATGAATTAGCGTAGCCACTACGCGTAACGATCGGTACCCACACTTGATCGTAACGGGTATGCACTCGTTACAAAAATCCACCAATTTTCGGTGGCGTACCGTATTGAGCGGGTGAATTTATTTCGCATGGGGTGAGGTGAAATCTGGGTAACGACAAAAGTGTACCCATATATATTTATTTTCGATGCAAAATGTGAAACATAAAGCAGGACGCATAGACTGGACATTTTAGATCATTGGTCGGCAAACCTAACCCGTACGGGTATTACGCTCTTCACATATCGAGAGCCACACTGCAAAACCCTGTAAGTCCAAAACCAAAAAGTTTTCAGGAGAGGGAAAAAACTGTGATAATTATAACGTATGTATATGAGCGACGGTTATTTCATTTCACCACTGGAAAAAAACGGGAAGTTGTAACCCGATTTTGACTGAATTTTAATGTGGGAAATATCACGATCTATGGGAAAGGCTCAGAACCTTATTTTTGGAAAAATAGTGACTTACGGGGTTTTGCAGTGTGGCTGTCGATATATTCTAACGCTCTTCTGATGAGAGCGAAAGAACACTTGCGGCACAGTGGTACGTACTGTCACTTTGTTGATTGTTGTTTGTGATAGTAAATTATTCGCGATTTGAAATGAATGAAAAAGCAATTCTAAACAAAATAAAAAAATAAAAAATAAAAAGGTGATTGGTATGTCATGGTAAAAACTGCTTTGCACACGCACACAATCACATATCACACATATGTATGTACATATGTATAATTGCATACAAAATTTAACATTTTAGCGGTTATTTAATTATTATGTCAATATATTGTTGTTGACTTCTCGACATTTTGCAGAATATTTATTACTTTTTATTTGATTAAATTAAATATCTTGTTGTTTTTGTACTGCTAATTGGTGTGAATTCTTTAGTTTTATTGCGGAGAGGAATATGTCTGCCAGCACGTTATTAATTTAACAGAAATTAAATATGCTGTGACATAACCACTTACACCACGTACTTAGAATACCTCCGTTTCCACGGTTTTTTCACTATTTCTATTTCACACTTGCGATTTCATTTACACAGTAAAATGGAAAATCTCCATTCTTGGGGGGAACGAAAGTGTCAAAACGTAACAAAGCTGCCATAGGGGAAAATTTACGCAACAACGAAGCGTTTTAGTCTCCGAGTCGTCCAAAATTTAGCAATAAAAATTTTGTTTTAAATTTGAATATGCCAAACCGAAATAAAGGAAATGTACGTCAATTATGTATCCAAGCCACCCAACCGTCCAAAACCCAATTCAACCACCCTAATATTATATTTTAGAATGACCCGTTTTACTGCGACACGCGCAAAAACCGAGGAGCGGTCCAACAACTTCCTCGTACCATGTCGGCTATGCAACAACAACCATGGCATACGTTTTTGTCCACAGTACCGCGGTATGTCGGCCGAGGAACGACTACGAGTGGTACTTATACACAAGTACTGTCCCAATTGCTTGCCCCCTTTCCACCGACCGGAAATATGTCCAAGTAAGGACCGCTGTTACCGTTGCCACGAGCCCCACCATACGTCCCTCCACATCGACGACAACAATAACGAGAGCACTCGCAAGCCGGCAAACACCATCGAAGACGACGGCGGACTATCGGATGATGCCCTGTCCATCGCCGTTACGGAAAACACGAAGTCGTGGGCGGAACAGGTAGCAGAGGAGGAGTAAGAATTGGAAGACATGAGGGCAGCTGCAATTCCGACGCCACGGTTTGGCGGTTCGGAAACCCGTCCTTTCCGACCGCTACTACGATACGAGCAACAGGGGCTGCGCGAACCCGCTGCGGCTCAACGTTCACGCAAAGCCACCAAGCTACGTCAGGGTGGGGCGGAAACACGTCCTTTCCGCCCATCCCCGCGGGCAGCTAAGGTGAATCCTGGTGGCCCGGAAACACCTCCTTTCCGACCATCGCACAGTCCCACTGAGGTCCGTCGGGGTGACGCGGAAACGCGTCCTTTCCGCTCATCACGATGCACATCGGGTCGGACTGTACCTTACCAGGCCCGCGGACCATCAAGCACCACCGCAATGGTTCGACACAGTACATCGACGACCACCTTTCGCACCGGTCGAGCGACTAACGCGCCTGCCGCAGCGATTGTTATGCGGTCATTCGTTGCCATTGCACCAACGGCACTGGTGTGCATAGAATCAGGCGGCGCACTACACTTTGTCCGTGCTCTGATCGACCCGTGCTCACCCACCACGGTCGTTGACGGTGAGCTCGCTACCGAGGGGGACCCGGCCGATCAGGTGCACCCTGGTACTTCGTGGTAAGTACGGGGTGACCAGAAGGGTCACCACCTTGGCGACGGTCCAGGCACGCCACCATCGTTTGAGCCCGGCCGCGAACCTTGACGCGACGATAGCTGTACCCTTCCAGCTTATGAGGTTGGCAGATCCCGAATTTTTCCGGGCCTCTTCAGTGCGTCTTACGCTAGGCGCCGACGTTTACGCCAGCCTGATGCTCAGCGCCTCTCCACCGTCCACCCTCAATGGGCTGCTTGCAGAGGCCACCATCTTCGGTCTGGTAATTTCGGGGGCCCATCAACAATGAAAAACCCTACTATTATTTTCAACACGCTATTGACCAATAAAGAACAAACTCAATAATAAGGTGCATTGAACTAGGCAGAACCACGTCCATATACTAACCGTTCTTTTTCATCCACAACAGGGATCAAGCAGCAGACGGCAGAACCAAGGAGATGGCCGAAGGTTCTCCAGAAATTTTATCTAAAAATATTTGTTTAAATCAACCTACACATGTAAAGTGCACTAATCTCGGATCTCTCCAAGGTTGCTCGCCGCAAGGGGGCCGGCATGTTTAGGCCACCGGCCTAAATATATCGGTCGTCCCTCGTAGACTTATTTAACTTTAGTCGGTTTCCAAATTGTGTTTTTTTTTTGGGTATACAGACAGTTTTCTCAATTTTTAGTTTAGTTGTGGATTTTTTGAAGTCCGTATAGCGGGAGATTAAAAGATTATTATTAAAATTGATAAATAGGAATATTTATTTTGGCTTTTTTTTCAAAAAATTTGATTTTTTTTGGATATTGAAATATTGGGTTACAAATATGATAAATGTAAAAAAAAAAATATTCTCATAAAAAGTTTTCATATGTTTCAAGGCAAATTCAATTTAGTAAAAACAAAAAAAAAACTGAACCTGTCCTGAACCCGTGCTTGAACCTGCGAACGCACGCATCATAGCCGGCGCGCTTACCACCTGCGCCACTGCTGTATGCACAGCAAAACAGTCAGATACTGTAGTTAACAGCTTTTGGTGAAAACTTTTATGAGTTATTACAAATTAATGAAGCACTTTTTGTTAAATATAATATGCCTATGCAAAGCCCCTGGCCCATGAAAAGATATCCAAATATATAATAATGTTAGCCTATTAATATATAGATACATATGCATGTACATTATACATATGTACATTCTATGTTACTCTCAACCATGGCTAAATTATATGTTCGGGCAACAACACGAAATTACCGTTTGACCGTTTCGTAGTTATGTCAAAAGGCACGTGGATGGATTTTTTGAAGTCCGTATAGCGGGAGATTAAAAGATTATTATTAAAATTGATAAATTAAAATATTTTTTTTTTTAGCTTTTTTTCAAAAAATTAGATTTTTTTTTTGATATTGAAATATTGGGTTACAAATATGATAAATGTAAAAAAAATATTCTCATAAAAAGTTTCCATATGTTTCAAGGCAAATTCAAATTCAAAACAAAAATAAAACTGAACCTGCCCTGAACCCGTGCTTGAACCTGCACGCACAAAAACGTTCAGACTTTTCACATACATTACACTCACAAATCACACATTTTCCTAAAATTTTATCACGAGGATCTCATTAATTATCAATTTAAAGTGAATTTTTATTAAGGTAATTCTTTCCATCGAACGTCAAGTGTTAATACACGTCCAAAAATCTCGAGAGAGGTATCAAACGACGCGTCTTGACCTCCGTAACAATAATCCGAAGGGGGAAAAGCAATATAATGTTTCAGTGAGAAGTTATTAGTGAAAAACCGAAAATTGACCCAGGTCAGATCCCCAATTCGGGGCGTGATCCGTGGTATTTATGTGCAGAACACCTTTCCGCAAAAAAAAAACCTGGGCTACGCCATGCCAACTCCGGGTGGTTGCCTGAACCGTGGCGGTACGCACACTTTTTCACTTTTTTGGCTCAGCCTAATGTGCCATTACAACAACCAGAAATCATTTGTCCGACCCATGTTGCCAGGATGCAATTTTTTTTGGAGCTAGATTCGAGAAAAAAAAGGGATAGAAAAGAGCTAGATTTGTTCAAGAAAATACAAAACATGTAAAAAAAAGCAGCTAAAAAGCACTTAAGTATTTTTTACGTAAGTTTTTACATTTATTTCATACCAACAGGGTACCCAGCGTTGTTCGGGATGTAGATATGTAAGTAGTTCATAAATTCCTGCTACGCTCAATTGCGAAAACAATTTACAGGCTGAGAAGGTTCAGAACAATATTTATTTTCCCATATAAAGTGTCTACGGCAACCAAATAAAGTAAAGGCATTTTTAAAAGTCTAACTTCGACATTTTGTCATCTCCCTTCCATTTGAATCTTTAGCTGTATAGATTTAACTTTAACAATGTTTAAAACGTATAAAAAGGTATAATTAACTCAACAAAAAAAAAAGGAACGAAAAGCTCATTAAAAAGACTGTTAACATACATAACTCCACCGCTCCCCCGAATATGATTATTTTGACATTGCACATGACATACGTAAACATCACACAGTCACGATCATGCTACAAATACCTCCTGGCAGGGCCGTGCGCAGGAATTGGCCTTGGGGGGGTTTTAATTTAGATTTGCATTCGCATACCTACATTGTTCACTAAGTTAAACATATTTGCTGAAACAGATACCTAGACCCATATATCACAAATTTAAATGTTCTTTAACTTTCCTGAATTTGCATACACTGATGCCTAAAACTACTATTTTTTTGGTTGTACACATATTTCTGTATTTGAAAGAGAATTGGTGATATGATGGCATATCCCAGCTAACTAAAAGTACAAAAAAAGACTCCTTTCGGAGCCATAAAACGCTCATTTCTCAGAACTTTACTCTCCAAAATGAGCTTCTTTCAGAACCCAAATGGAGCGAAAAATCGCTCTACGCGGGCACTCCAACGAAGTCATAAAAAAAAGTCTGAAATGAGTCCGATTTCGATGAATTTGAAGTGTTTTTTGACTATTTTTAAATGAACTGCGGATCCTTTTATTGGTGCTTTTCTGAACCTTTTTCGGAGCCTTTTATTCCTCCGTTCTGAGGGTTTCTGGAGCCTTCTCAGACGCCTTTCGGAGCCCTCTAATTGGTGCTTTTCTTTCATTCATCCATTCAGAGGGTTTTTGGACACTTGTCGGAGCCTTTTATTGGTGTTTTTCTGAAGCTTATTTGGGGTCGTTTTTTATTTCTTTTCGGTTATAATTTCTTTGCGCAATTTTTCTCTCCTAAATATTCTGCCGTCACCAACTCTGACTTTCTAAATTATCCCTATGAGCTACATGGGAACAACAATTTAATTAATTGTCCAACTATATGCGCCAATGATGTTCTTATTTATCTGAAAACCTTGAAGGAACCTTTTAAATGCGGTCCTGATAGGATTCCTACATGCTAATTGAAGAAGTGTGCTAACAATATTTACCAACCCCTTACCAATTTGTTCAATCTGTCACTAAAGTGTGGTGTTTTTCCAAAAGCATGGAAAGAGTCGTTTCTTCTACCGCTTCATAAAAGCGGAAGCAAGGCTTCTATAGAGAAGTATCGTGGCATAGCAAAGCTTTCTGCCATCCCAAAAGTGTGTGAAGCTATTGTTACCAATCAGCTTACGAAACCTACCTCTACCTTGATTTCCGACTGTCAACACGGGTTCTGTAAGGGAAAGTCCACCGTTACAAACTTACTTGAATTTACTTTGATTTCAGCAAAGCTTTCGATTAAGTGTGTCACTCTTTACTTATTCATAAACTGGATCAGTTGGGTTTCCAGCCCGGTCTCAATCGCTAGATCTCTTCTTACCTTAGCGACAGAGCACAAAAAGTAGTGTTTGAAAATTGTGAATCCGATGTTATTTATGTCTCCTCAAGAGGTCCTCAAGGAAGCCATCTTGGCCCGATTCTGTTCTTGTTGTTTATAAATAATATTTCTACAGTAATATAATTTTCGAAAATTTTAATGTATGCCGACGATGTAAAGCTTTTTATGTCATTCGAAGAAGCTTCAATCAGATCTAAATACACTTGTTACTTGGTGCGATTTAAATTATATGCCGCTTAATCTAAAGAAATGTAAATACATGCGTTTTTTGAGAGGAAAATCACAGCCAGCTTCCTATGCAATTAACAGTTATTGTCTTGAGGAAATGTATGATTTTGTTGACCTTGGGGTTACTATGGACTAAAAACACAGTTTTAACTGTCATATTAACGTAACAGTCAATAAAGCTAGAGGCGTTCTAGCATTTGTTAAACGATGGTCTAAAGAATTTAGCGACCCTTATGTAACTAAAACTCTTTACTACATTAGTCAGACTGATACTTGAATACGGTTCTATAATTTGGAATCCACTTTACCAGGTCCACGTGGATCGCCTAGAATCAGTTCAAAAACAATTTTTAATATTTGCCTTAAGAGATCTTCACTGGGATCCCTTGTATAATTTGCCATCGTATACGAGTCGCTTAAAACTAATTAATCTTCACAGCCTTTCTAGTCGGAGGGAAATGCTTGGAATTGTTTTCATGATTAAATTACTAAATGGTTCAATCACAAGCCCGTTTCTTTTGAGCGAAGTGAACTTCAATGTACCTTCTCGTCCATCAAGACATTTTAAACCACTTATCTTGAAACAGTGCCGAACTAATTTGGAATTATATCAGCCGTTTCGTTGTTTGTGTCAAGATAATAACTCTCATTCTGGTACGTTTGATATTTCAGACTCACTATGCAGAATAAAAACGTCAATTATTTCTATCCTAAATACATATCAACAATTTTCTTTCATATCCCTTGATTCTTATCTTTATTCTTTACAATAACTATTCGCTGTCAACTAATTATTTATTAATTGTGTCATCTATTTTGTATCTACCTTACTTGGCTGATGAGGTTTTCTCTGTAGCTGAGCAGTTTCAGATCTCGACGATTAACAAACCAAAGCCTTTCAAAGACTCGGCACGAAAGAACAATCCGCGCGTATTGCGTATGCGTTCCTCGCGCCGGTCGGGCGGGATATGGTGGATAATCCGTTGGGAATTATTATTATTATTATTACTATAAATAATAAAAAATAAGGTTTATGAAGTTTTATTAACACTATTCGGAAAATATGAAATGTGCTATGTTTATTTTCTACAGACTATTGATAAACGTCCATGAAAAATGCGATCTTTATCTTCTGTTAGGTAAAATAAAAAAAACCTCAGAAAATGTTTGAAAACATTCAAATAATTGAACGTTGTCGCTCATCTGCTCTCCAACGTTCATTTTCTCACAATTCTCTTTACGCCTACAAAAAAAGGGTCAGAAAACATCGAAATCTTTCATATAATTGGGCCTTGCAGTTCATTCGCTCTGTTAATTGAAACTGCTCACTGTTTTCATCGGTGAAATTTAAGAACAAAAAATGCCCATACGCTACACAACTTTGTAATTTCGGAAAGCTCCAAGTGCAATTCAAAGTGCCTTACTTATGTATTGGCCAACATCATTTTTTTGCAACTTTCACCAATTTCTTCCTTCGTAAAATTATTATAACTAATTTTGTCAAGAGTTATGAGTCATGATTCAATACAAGATTTATAATGTGTATTTTAAAAATTTTTGTAAAATCATTGCAACTTAGATTTGGCCATGGGGGGGGGGGGGGGGGGGGTTTAACCCCCAAAACCCCCCGTGCGCACGGGCCTGCCTCCAGGCAAAACTTTTCCTTCTCATAGGTGGCCATATATTTTTAAAATTACTTTAACACCTGATTCTGTGTTCTTGAAAAGTTGTCAAGCTTGATAAATGTTACGAAAAACGACTCCGAATTCAAAACGCTTGAAATATTTTTTCTGATTATTTATCAAGAAGACAGAAGCCTTAAGCCGCCTGTTCAGAATCTTTAGCAAATTACTTACCTTTCCATTTTGATACTTGTTCGCAAAATAAACATATGGCATAAGGAATGTTACTCGACAAAGTTAACTGATTTATTTATTTATTATAAAAAATTTCATTGTACAACTAAGACTTAAAAATCTTTTATATGTACATCAACTGTGGTATGACAATTATATACTAATTAGTAATACAACATTATTAGTAAATATATTTTTAACGTATCTTATGACAAGCGGTATATACATTATGTAATAAGTAGAAGAAATAAAGTAGGTATAGGGGACAAGAAAATAGTAAACCAGGTAGAAAAGTACATAGATTCGACTTCCAATTTCCTGTGTTTCCTATGTTCAAATGTTAGCAAAATATTGATGTATTTTAGTACTAAAGTTGTTCCTGTTCAGTGCAGCCTTAACGCTTTCTGGAATAGAGTTCCAAAGTCTTGCAGCACTAACGAAAAACATTCGCTCGGATGTAAGGGTAAAAAGGCCTGTTGTACAATAGTGGCGCCATGAATTAACCTTTTGTGGATTGTCGGTGGCATTGGATACCAAAAATATAGTTTAACCAGGCCCGTGCGCACGGGGGGGGGGGGTTTGGGGGTTAAACCCCCCCCCCCCCCCCATGGCCAAATCTAAGTTGCAATGATTTTGCAAAAATTTTCAAAATGCAGTTTATAAATCTTGTATTGAATCTTGACTAATAATTTTTGACAAAATTAGTTAAAATAATTTTACAGCAGAGGAAATTGGTGAAAGTTGCAAAGAATAAGGTTGGCCAATACATAAGTCCGGCACTTTGAATTGCACTTGGAGCTTTCCGAAATTACAAAGTTGTGTAGCATATGGACATTTTTTTTTTTAATTTTACTGATGAAAACAGTGAGCAGTTTCAATTAACAGAGCGAATGAACTGCAAGGCTCAATTATATGAAAGATTTCGAGTGTTTTTATTTATTTGTTTATTTAGTCAATGAACATAACAAAAATTCTTATAGACTACTGATAAAATAGCGAAAAAGTTTACTATATAAATGAAAAATCAAAGAATAGAATTTATAATATTAACAAAACATGATTTCGAGATAGAAAAATCAGGCTCGATAGAATTAGCGATTATATTGAATTCAATAGAAGCCCGAATTAGGGGCGCATTCCTTGCATAGTTTGTTCGAACATTGCCAAAATAAAAAACATTGTAATAACGGAGTGCTCTTTGCGGAACATTAAAGTAAATCCGCTCCAATAAATATGAACAGTCAACAGTTCCTTGAATAATTCCAAAAACAAAAGTCAAGGAGAGGACAGCCCTTCTGCTTACTAAAGATTTAAGATTAATTAGCAAAAGCCTAGAACTATAGGGAGGAATCGGGACCGAGAACCGAAGGCAATATAAAGCGTATTTAAGAAATACTTTCTGGACACGTTCTAATCTGTCAATTTTAAACTGGTGGAAAGGACGCCAGATGAAGGTAGCATACTCTAAGTAAAAACGAACAAAAGCCATGTAAAGCAACTTAAAAGTGTAGGGGTTAGAGAAACCCACGCTATTTCTTCTAATGAAGCCTAGCATAGCATATGATTTCGATATTATAAAATCAATGTGGCTGTTAAAAGTGAGTTTGACGTCAAAAATAACACCGAGATCCTTTATTTCGTTGGTTGTCTTCAATGCACAACTTTAGATAAAGTAACAAGCTGTGAACAAGTTTGTAAACCGAGTGTAAGATACATGAAAACATTTGCCAATGTTAAGCGATAAGTGAGACTTTAGGCACCAAGAGGGCAAGCTGTTGAGATCCATTTGAATTCTGGCTACATCAGCAAGATTAGACACTCTTGAAAACAACTTCAGGTCATCAGCGAATAACAAAAAGTGGCAGAACTGAAAACATGAACAGATATCGTTAATGAACAACACAAATAGCAACGGGCCAAGTATGCGGTGCAGTGAAATAACTCCCAAATGAAATAACTCCCAATGAAAGAAGTCCCAATAAAAATGAAATAATTCCCAACTTTAATAAATGAAATAACTCCCAAAGAAGGAAATGAAATAACTCCCAATATTTGGCAGTTATTTCACAATGAAACCACAAGTCCCCAAAAAAATTAAATAACTCCCAAATGAAATAAGTCCCAAAAAAATGAAATAAATCCCAAATCAAAATTTGAAATGGTATATTTTTACAATATAATCAGTTACAATGAAATTTGAAACATACAGGACAGCTTTGGAAATGCGAATTAATGTGATTGAGGCATTTGGGTTTGAGATTCGACGAAGTAGTGCCGCAGGCGAAAATTTAACTTAGGTCAGATCCCCAATTCGGGGCGTGATCCATGGTATTTATGTGCAGAACTCCTTTCCGCATTGGCGGCCTTCGGCCGCGCTTCAAAACATAACAATGGGCTACGCCATTCCAAATCCGGGTGTGTGCCATAGCCGTGGCTACCGTCACGGTGATGTCTTTCCGCGTGCCACGTTTCCCACTTTTTCACTTTTTGGGCTCAGCCTAATGTGCCATTACAACAACCACATGAAAATGACAGAAAATTGTGAACTTTAACTGCAAACAACTTTTGAACGGTTGAAAAAATCTCATTTCAGATTCTAAATCTAGACGTGGGTAATCGTTTACGTGGGGTACCGAGCGCTAATACACAACCAAAAATGTTGAGATATCTATCAGGAGACGCGCTTTGGTCCCAGGAGCATGAATATACCAATATTTTTAGTAGTTTGCGAGATATTTGCAGTTAAAGTCATTTTCATGTGGTTGTTGTAATCACATTACCATGTGAGAAAAGAGTGGCACGCGGAAGGACATCACCAATGCGGAAAGGAGTTCTGCACATAAATACCATTGATCACGCCCTGAATCGGGGATCTGACCTAAGCCAATCTCAGATTCATGATCATAAGTCGAAGGTGATAATGAAAAATGAAAATTTGGAATATAAAAAAAATGTACTGACTTTAGTTCCCTTTCTTAATGCGAATTAATGTCAATGACGTTAGTTCGCTAAAAATATGCCCAACAAAAATGAAATAACTCCCATTAAAAATGAAATAACTCCCAATGCCTGGATTACAAGCAATGAAGTAAGTCCCAAAAAATGAAAGAACTCCAAATTTCCAAAAATTATGAAATAACTCCCAAAGATATTTTATTGCGGATTATTTCATAATGAAATAACTCCCAGTTAAAATTATGAAATAAGTCCCAATGAATTGGGAGCTATTTCATAATGAAATAAGTCCCAACTTGCATGGAAAATATTTGGGAGTTATTTCATTTTTTTGTTGGGAGTTATTTCATTTGGGAGTTATTTCACTGCACCAAGTATGCTACCTTGCGGCACACCAGACGTTGCAACGTAGAAATCAGATGAGGCATTATCAACCATAACTACGCACGGCCTAAGACATAAGTATGACTTAAGCCAAACTAAAAAATTAGAATGGAAGCCAAGACACTCAAGCTTCGCAATTAAAATCCGATGAGACACTTTGTCAAACGCTTTAGAGAAATCTGTGTAGATACAATCAACCTGATAACCACTAGAGAAAGCCGGAGTAATAGTGGCCAATTTCCAAGCATCAATGAATTCACCAAAAGTAACAGTGAAATTAGTGCCGGACAGTTTTTCAGCAGAAGCGCAGACAAACCATCAGCATCGGTACGTGAGGAAGGTTTCAGAATACCCTTAGCAACATCCTCATGTGAAAGCACCAGCGACCCAAAACCCGAAGTAACATATGCATCCGTTGGAAAGTCAAGGTCTGTGTCAAGCTCAGAATCATTATCATCAAAGTTGGATTTAAAGAAATCAGCGAAAAGATTTGCAGCATCAGGGGGTGTATGAGCAGATTTATCATTAAGAAAAACTGTTGATGGTATTATCGAGCAAGATTTTTTTGATTTCACAAAATTCCAAAATGTCTTTGGATTTGAATTAATACTTTGTTCAACAGAACAGATGTAATTCCGATGTAAGAACTTATTCAGACAATTGAACTGTTTAAGCAAACATTTATAGATACTGTAGTCGTACTGATTGTTGGTTGACTTAAACTTTTTATAAAATTTGTTACGACGATTCTTTAACTTCTTTAAGCGATTGTTATAGCAGGGTAACTTATACGGTTTACTCCTGATTGCAGGAATATTGGCAGAACAAATGCCAAATAAAATAACTTTGAAAGTGTTAAAACTGCTGGAAGTGTCCAATCCATCAAGAGAGTCATACCAGTTAACAGCGGAACAAATCTGGTTTAGCAGCCCGATTCTAAATATCCGCACGGATTTCTTTCCTTGCGGAAATTTTTGTTCGCCAGGAAAATTTCCGCCAATTCTCTTTCACTAGTGAACAGAAAAATTGGCGAAGAGGAATATCGAATTTTCGAAATCAGCTGTTGCGGTTTGACGTTTTGTTTTTATCGTTTGTTTTTGTGATTCAGTGAATGGAAAATTGTAAAGTTTTTAATAAAAAGTGATTTAAATAATAAAAAATGCATAGTATTGCGTTCCGAATGGTAGCAGAAGAGGAAATAGAGGATTCGGTAGCACAAGAGCCTCAACAAAGGGCTATAAGAAGAAGGTTGCGCGACAGTACAAACCCACTGGAGTTGCCGGAAACATTGTAAGTGCTAACAAAGTTATTTTTAGTTCTTTTCTTAATTCAGTTGTATTGCAGATTTATTAAATACTATAGGGTAAACAAACCCGCATTTAAATATTTGTTGGACATCTTAACAACGCACACACAACAGGCCAAAAAACATTTTGCAGTGTCGCCGATTATAAAATTAAGCGCATGCTTGCGTTTTTTCGCTGAAGGCGGATACCAAACGGGTGTGGGAAAGGATACAGATGTTTGCCTTGCCCAATCCACCTTCAGCAAAGTTCTAGGAGAAGTTGTTGACATTTTTGAGGAGGAGTTGTGCTCGAAATGGATCGTGACAACTATGAACAGCGATAAGAAAAGGAATATTTCACGTTCATTTTATACTTCGCATGGCATTCCTAGTGTCCTTGGGTGTATCGATGGAACGCATGTCCGTATCATAGCTCCATCTCAAAACAAGCATCTGTACTACAACCGGAAGGGATACTATAGCCTAAATGTGATGTTGGTGAGTCAATTTCTAAAATAACAAGTTGAATAGTTAACATAGTGCTTCCGGTTGTGACTGAACTCTTTCTAAACGTTTAAACTGATGTTGTTAAAAGTGCTTCGATCTAGGCATTTCATTCCGAGTCATGTGTCTGCAATGATCTCATCTATTGATAAAATTTCGTGTTTGCGGTGGGCGGTAGTAGTGCAGTTTCTCGTCCCCACCAAAATTTTGTCAAAAAGGGGAAAGTAGGGCATCAAAAGGCGCGTATTGACGAGTAGATTGAGATTCCGAAAACGGAAATAAATTTCGTTGATCCGTTCAAAAGTTATTAAGGGTCAAAGTTAATTTGAAGCATTTCTAAAATCAAAATTTATCAAAACCCTATGAATCGATTTTCAAATTTTTATTTCCATTTTTTTTGTTAATTAAATTACCATTCATTTGATGTACTACTGCTTTAGGTACAAAACCGTTCAAGCGCAAATTTAAAGCAATTTTGTAAATCAGCCCAGGGTTTTTTAAGCGTGGTGTTCTCAATCTATTCCTTCTTTTAAATTTTCGCTTCAAATTTCGGAGGGGACTGGAAACTGCACTTTTAGCAAGTGGGCTTTAGAAGCGTCATGATTCACAATATGGGTGCATGCAAGTGTATTTCGGTGCAGGGACCTCTAGTGAATGTACATTGTTTCAATTTACTATCGTATAATTCTCTTTTTTCAGATGTGCGATCATGAGCTAAAGATACGATATGTTGATGCCTCTCACCCTGGAGCCTCCCATGATTCTTTTATTTGGAACGTTAGTGACTTGAGGGCGTTTTTCGAAAGTCAATATTTGAGTGGCGAAACTAATAATTGGTTACTAGGTAAACATAACTAAACACATATTATGGAGGTATGAATTAACTTTTTTTCAATTAGGAGACGCTGGTTACCCTTTGGAACCATGGCTTTTGACGCCACATCGAAACGCAGAAGAAGGCTCTGCGCAAATGAAATTTAATGATGCCTATTCGAAATGCCGCAATATAATAGAGCGAACTAATGGAGTGCTCAAAAACCGATGGAGGTGTCTCCTTGGGGCAAGAGAGCTGCACTACACCCCCAGAAAAGCAGCCAATATAGTCAATGTGTGTTGCGCGTTGCACAATTTATGCATACATTTCAAAGCATACACAGATTTGACCGCAATAAATTATACAGAGGAACAAACCGAGCCGGTTAGTGGAAACGCAGATGTCGTGCCTTTGACACCTCCACAGTATTTGGCTGCAGCGCAAAGTATACGTAATAGAATAGGAAACACTATTTCATGAAATAAAAGACATATCATTTTATTATTAAAAAAGATTTATTGCAGGAATAAGGTTTTGGGAAAAAAAACCAAAGAAAAAAATATATATTCAGTATCAAATAATAAACCGAAGAAACAACCAAATGCACTTTTTAACATAAAATTAAAAGCTGATAAACAAATGAATAAAAAGGCCTTATATTAAACAAACAGCTAAAATATATGTATCAATGTTCTTAAAACTAAAGAAAAAAAATGTGATAAATGTAGGTATATACATGAAAACAAAAAGTATTCAACATAAAATTAAAAGGCGATAAACAACTGAAATAAACTGAATTCTAAAAAGGCCTTATTTTAAACAAGCTTTTAAAAAACTAAAGAAACAAAAATTTGATAAATGAAAGTATGCATGGTTCTTTTTATATAATAAGACTAATTTTTTTTTTGGTATACGTTAAAATACAACAAACTAATTAAAAAAAAAGTTTGAATTCAGGTACATATTTATATGTATGTATACAAAAATGCAGTCTTAAAATTTCTATGTACTTATCAATAGAAAATGTGTGAATTATAAAAGTAGGTATGTAAACGAAACCAAAAAAGTATTCGAAATAAAAGTATTTACATATGTATAAAATCACATTTAAAGGTTGGAACTTAATTAAAACTAGGTCTAAAAAAATAATTCAGGTACTTATGCATGTGTATATAAAGTCTCATCTAAGTTTTCATTTAAAATATACCGAAATCTATTACAGAAACAACATATTAAATTAAAAAAAAAAATTGAAATAAAAAAATTTTTGTGAATTCAAATTTGATTAACTTTCACGATCTTTGTGTAAACTTTGAAACTCTTATTTATGTTGCTTATGTAAATATTTCGATAATTTTAAATTGATAAATATTAAAAACACAAATATATTTGGAGAATAAACCCATTTTCAGCTTTGGCCCTATTTCTCGCACACGAAAACAAAAAAGTATTCAAAATAAATTACTTAAAATACAGAAATTAAAGTCTAATACTAGTAAAAAAAAAAATAGTTCAAAATAAATTACTTAAAATACAGAAATTAAAGTATAATACTGGTTAAAAAAAAAAAAAGAATTCACTCACATACTATGTACATTTAAATTATTCATTCATTATTCTGTTGCATTATATCATGCAACATACCTGTTTGCGCTCTTAAAAGCTCAATTTTTTCTCTTTTCATCTGCTCAACTTTTTTAAAGTGCTTCTTTTTAAGAGCAAATGTTTTTCTCTGAATTTTTGTTTGCTTTGCCGCTTCCAAAGCTCTCTCTTTCATCCAACCACACAACTCACGCTGAATAGACAACTCTTGCTCGAGAACGTCTGAAGGAGTCTTTTTACTCTTCGGCTTTCTCGAGGAAGTAGGACACTCTTCAATCATGATAGGCAGCTCTTCCTCGAGAACGTCCGAACGAGTCTTTTGAGCCGTTGACTTAATCGAGGAAGTAGGCTGCTCCTCCCCAACATCCACACTGACATCTAACCACACACTCTCACCAGATATCTCCACCTCATTCACCACATCGCAATCCATAACTACGCACTCTATCACCTCTTTGTTACCTGTCGGTGCGTTGGTCGTCTCAGCAACCACCTTTTTTGCCGCCTGTGGTAGCCCATATTTCCTCGCCACTCCTTCCACGGATTCCTTCATGCCAATTAACTCGTATATCGCTGTTTCCGTCGCCGATAGTTTGTACTGACGGTTTGGGCCACCGCCAGTACCTTTCGCATGCTTGATGTTGCTGGCTGCTTTTCCTCTCACGTATCTTTTTTGATCGCCCCATACCTGTAATTCGACAGTTTTTACAAACTTCTAATAGCACAACGTGTGCTATAAATGTGTAATGTACCTTTTTCCATTCAGCGATACATTTCGTTGGTGGTCCTGCAGAATTTAACTCCTCCTCGGCATTTCGCCAGAATCGGTTTAGCACTTCCTTGTTCCCTTTATAAAAGTTTGCCGCAATTTGGGGCTGCCCTTGCATAAGGCTCACTAAAATCTCTATTTGTTGCTTGTTTATGCTCTTCGTCCTAAAAAAACCAAAAGCATTACGATATTAATGTAAAAAGTGGTTTTTTATAATTCAAAGTTAAATTAACTTACATTTTGTTCAGCGCTCACTTAAAATTGTCTTGTGAATTATCTCGCAAAAAACTGTTGTGTATTCTCACTTTTCTTTTCATTTATGATACCTACTTTACTCGCCAAACCACTTTCCCCTTTTTCGAACATCGTTTAGAATAGGCGAAGAGCGAGAAGCGAACAAATACGTGCGGATTTTGTGTTCAGAATAAGGGAATAGGGAGAAGCGGAAAAATACGTGCGGATTTTTCGTTTAGAATTGGTCTGTAGTTGATTAACCCTTTTTGTTGTAGGCGTAAAAAGAATTGTGAGAAAATGAACGTTGGAGAGCAGATGAGCGACACGGTTCAATTATTTGAATGTTTTCAAACATTTTCTGAGGTTTTTTTTATTTTACCTAACAGAAGATAAAGATCAAATTTTTCATGGACGTTTATCAATAGTCTGGCTTTAGTTTGTTAATCGTCGAGATCTAAAACTGCTCAGCTAAAGAGCATTAAAATTTTCTAAAATTATATTACTGTAGAAATATCATTTATAAACAACAATAACAGAATCGGGCCAAGATGGCTTCCTTGAGAACTCCTGAGGAGACATAAATAACATCGGATTCACAATTTTTGTGCTCTGTCGCTAAGGTAAAAAGAGATCTAGCGATTGAGACCCGGCTGGAAGCCCAACTGATCCAGTTTATGAATTGGTAAAGATTGTTAGCACACTTCTTCAAGAAGCATGTAGGAATCCTATCAGGACCGCATTTAAAAGATTCCTTCAAGGTTTTCAGATATATAAGAGCATCATTGGCGCATATAGTTGGACAATTAATTAAATTGTTCCCATGTAGCTCATAGGGATAATCTAGAAAGTCAGAATTGGTGACGGCAGAATAGTTAGATATGAAAAATTGCGCAAAGAAATTATGACCCAAAAGAAATAAAAAACGACCCCAAATAAGCTTCAGAAAAACACCAATAAAAGGCTCCGAAAAGAGTCCAAAAACCCTCTGAATGGATGAATAAAAGAAAGGGCTCCGAAAGGCGTTTGGAAAGGCTCTAAAAACCCTCAGAAGGGAGGTATAAAAGGCTCCGAAAAAGGTTCAGAAAAGCATCAATAAAAGGCTCTGCAGTTCATTTAAAAATAGTCAAAAACCGCTTCAAATTCATCGAAATCGGACTCATTTCGGACTCTTTTTTATGACTCCGTTGGAGTGCCCGCGTAGAGCGATTTTTCGCTCCATTTGGGCTCCGAAAGGAGTCTTCTTTTGCACTTTTAGTTAGCTGGGTTATGCCATCATATCACCAATTCTCTATCAAATACGGAAAAATGTGTACAACCAAAAAAATTTTCTTGGGTATAGTTTTAGGTATCAGAGTATGCAGTTTCAGAAAAGTTAAAGAACATTTAAATTTATGTGTATGGGTCTAGGTATCTGGCAAATATGTTTATCTTAGTGAAAAATGTATGCGAATGCAAATCCAAAATAAGACCCCCCCAAGGCCAATACCTGCGCACGGCCCTGAGGTTAACATATAACAAATTATTTACAAATTCAGGTTCACATTATTCATTATAAGAGTAACCATGATCCAATAATACAGGTCGTGTCGATAGGCCAGCAGATATTTATTTTTTTCTCGAATTTTGACAATCAAAATATTTTTCAGTACGATTTTGACTATAAACCCACAAATTACAAAAACAAAGTACATGGAAAATTTGTGTGTGTTTGTATGTTTGTCGAGCTGCTACGACCTGATATGGTTGGATCATGAGAGTAACATTGTAGAATAACTTTTAACGAAAAAAAAATAAAAAATACGAAAAATAGGACATGAACAAAGTGTCATAACTTCTGGAATTGGAAATAATTGCAGCTGAAATTTTTACTGCACGTTTGGAAAGGGTTCACTAACAAAATTGTTAAAGAATTAGCGTGCATAATCGTGTCTTTTTGTATTTATACGGTAGTTAAAATAAAGTTGTTTATAGGAACGCGCGCTTTTCATATAAAATCATTAGAAAACATATTCAATCAAATAAAATGTATTTATTTGTCAAATTAAAATGTTGCCAGTACTATAGTGTATTTGAGAAATTGAAAAAAATTAATTTAGATAATTCGATATGTTCAGATACGTTTGACATCGAAAAAAGGCCTCCGATGTAAAAAATCATGAAAAATAGTGCGTTAGTTAATAGATTATTTTTTTTATGTTCTCCGCAGGATTGAGATTCGAAACTTCGTACACATATTGTCCGAAGGGTAACAATTAATGCTAAATTAAAAGATCAACGAAATTAACACATCGACATTTTTGATTTTTGGCCGTGCCTATCCCATAGTGAGCTGGAACTGGGGTAGAAATTCAGAAAGCCATTGTAAACTTCTTAGATTCAAAAGGCTTTTCGCTGGACTACTTATTATTATAATAAAATATAATAAACAAAAATAAGAAAAAGCGAAAAATAAAAAATATAAAACATAAAATACATAAAATTAAAGAGCCTAAAACACAAAAAAAGAGTCAAAAAACAAACAAACAAAATTGTTTGAGTCATAAGCCACCTTTTCATAGACCGGGTCACATATGTATAACAAATAATAAGAAAATAAATACCATCAATGAAAAAAAAAGTAATGCAAACAAATTAATATGAAAAGAAAATAAATAAATAAAAAGTAAAGGTAAAAAAATGATTTTAACTTAAATTAAAAAAATTTAAATATGAAATTTAATGTAAAAAATTATAGAACAAAACTAAATTAAATTATACTCGAAAAAAATGAAAATAAAATTAAAAACAATAAATGAAAATGTTATAAAAGAATAAAAAAAAATAAAAATTTAATTATATTAAAATCTGAAAATAAAATAATGTAAAAAAACTAAAACAAAAACAAATAAGAAAAGAAATTAAAATAGAATAGAGAAAAAATAGCAAAAATATACAAAAAAAGGAAATGTAAAAAAGAATGAAGTTAAAAAGGCAAAATAGAGAAACAAAAACATAGTAAAATATTAAACAATAAATGAAATAAAATAAAATTTAAAAAAAAACATTACATTTATAGGAAATATCAAATTAAATTAAATTAATAGGTGAAGGTAAAAGTAACTAATATGAAAAACATGAAACAAAATAGTGTATGTAGTAGAAAATGAAGTTAAATGAACAATAAAATGATATCAAAAACAAAAAACATAATGGATCAAAAAATCAAAGTAAATGAGTTGAATGACGGAAAGTAAAGTACAATTAAAAATAAAATTAAATAAACTAAACTATCAAATAAAATTAAACATTGAGTTTAAATGCAATTAGTGAAATATAAAATTAAAAAAAATTATGAAAATGTTAAACAAACTAAAATATTAAAAAAAGAAATTATTTAAAAAATTAAAAAAGACATGAAACATTTCCTTTAAAGAGCATTAATGAAATGAAATTAATAAGTCATGGTAGTTTACAGCAAGTAAATATACATATGTACATAAAAACCAAATAAAGCTAAGTATATGAAAAATGAAATTAAATAAATAAATGTGCCACAAAATCCACAAAAAAAAATCGAAAATCACAAAATCCACAGCTAAAAAAAAATCCACAAAATCAAAATCCCCAAAATCTAAATCCACAAAATCAAAATCCACATCACAAAATCCACATTTCCTGTGTGAAATAAATTCAAATTAGGTTTAAAACCGCCGCGATTTTAAACCTAATTTGAATTTATTTCACACAGGAAATGTGGAGATCTGTATTTTTTATATCAAAATTAAAACTCCAGATATTTATGGTATAAGGATTTAATGAGTATTTTATAGATAAATAAAGGAAAATGCAGTACTCACAATAACGTTATAAATATTACACATTTGAGCAACATAAATAAATACAAACTTCGTTGTTTTTCATATAATTTCACAAAATAAGTTTTTTAATTTACAAATATTACAAATCATTAAAGTGCAATTTTATAAAATCTACTGCACATTTGTCCACTTTACTATAGTTTTTCTCATATCTAGTACTGAGCAAACCAATTTGTTAAGTCCGAACGCTGGTAAAGTGATTGTAAAAAGGTAACGGTAATATTTGCATTTTAAATCATACATACTTAGATATATATATGTATATACATATTAATGAATGAATAATTTCTGTGCATAACTTGATAAAACTAACAAACTTAAAACCTGTGCTTTGCCCCACACTGTGGTAAACAATACAATGTTGAATTTTTTTGTCGCGTACATATAACTCCTTTAGCGCTAAAGTATTTGTTTTTGCTACAATATACATACATACCTACATACATACATATATTGCTTCTTTAAATCCATTATTAATTCATTTCTATGTGTTTATATTGCCTTATATGTGCACATATGTATGTATGCATATGACTAGGGCTCGGATTCTTATGTAAATACATATTTTTACTGGTGATTTTAAAAAGGTAATGATTAAGTTATTTTTATGAATCATAAAATTTCCTTAAAAATGGCATTCAATCGTTAATGCATATTTTACATATTTTGTTATAAATGCATATTTTGCAAAAGCTATTGTTTTTGCATATTTATTGTGCATTTTTTCGCATATATATACCGTTTTTGTATATTTCTCCTTTTAAGTATTTGGTTTCCAAATACTCATCTGAACCACCCTGTTAAACAATCAATTGCATTGTTTAATTTGTCGCCCAAGTCACCCAAAGAATAAAAAGGTCGTTTTATTTTACAAGGAAACCGGCATTTTGATTTGCTAAAGAGGCCAAAGGAACACGCCTAATATTTGTAAATCCACAACTGTTATGGGCCCCGTTGATTGGTTGTACTTACCATTCACCAGGTTGGAAGTAGTGACAAGTTTGTGATATCGTCTGACAATCGCAGCGTGTGCACTCGCTTAAATACCCGTAGCTTCAGTTTCGTGTGGTTCCTATACGCAACCGGCAGACAAACAAATCACCCATGCAAGCAACGGCCCTGACAAGAATAAGATCAATTGCACACTGAAACGCTCTCAACGACCTTTACCCCCCCAAGCCAAACCAACACTAGCCATGCAGTTCAGAAAAGTATATTGAACCGCATCTGCACCCACCCACCTTTGGCCCCATGGATGTTATTGAAGCCCCTGTAAGCCACCACGATCACCTCAGGTCCCAGACCAAATAAAAATTACTTAGGCTTCCATGATAATTTCACAATAAGTATCTTTAATGTAATAATTCAGGACATTCTTAACCTAATAAAAGCTAATTTAACTTCTCTAATTTCTCAATCTACAGTGATTACATATACACGCCTACATACCCAAATACTTAGATATGGGAAAATTATACAAAGTGATGTGAAAAATGTAATATTTACATGAAATAAAATTTAGGAAGCAGTCCCATATGGAAAAATCAAAACTCAAAAAGAAAGTAAAGGTTACTCAAAAACCCATTCCAATATGATTTACGGGCATGAATAACGTGGTTGTATGCCTAAAATTGTACTGATGTACATAAAGATCTATATGTCTGAATTTACATCAGCTTCATGATTATTAGGGTTTAATAGTAATTAAAAAGTGCACTTACGGTTTTACTGGAGTTGCTCGCTGCGTCGAAGGCCTCCTCGCATCGTGTGGTTGCTACCTCGAAGCACTAAGAACGTTATTGATATATACAAGAGTAGTTGGGTTTAGTATTTTTCTTGACTTCCTTTTTGGTTTCTAATCTTCCCTTCCTTTCTTTTTTCTTTTTAGTCTAACGTGTAGTACTAAATAATCTTATGGACATTTTAAAGGCAAATGCAACAACAAAAGTAATATCAAAACAAAGCTCGATTATTAAAATTTACAAAAAAAAGTTTGCTGGGTAGTCCGTCATACCGCCTTCTCTCGAACATGTTCCGTTCTCAGTTTTCGTAAATTGGCTTTGTTTTCTTTTTCTTTTGTTTGAGCTTGCAAAAAAAATAGTTTAGGCAATTCTCTTTATGAATGAATTATTCTGTAACATATTAAATTTTTTTTTTCTAAACAGGTTTGAGAGACTGCCGGACAACAACAAAAAAAGTAATAGTAACTTCACATATTAAACTGCACCTATTAAACTTATTAGCTATGCACTAACTAGTTTATTTATTCTTAATTCATGTAGATAATTTAAACAGCTACAAAATATGGTTTGTTGTTTTTTTCTTTTATCAATTTGTTAACATTTCCATCGGTTTCCTAAGTTTACGTACGTAAGCTATCCACACTAGGGTGGTCCACTTTCTTAAGTTTTCTTTATAATTTCTTACAAATTCATAAGTTTTCATACACGCTTCAATAGTTTAACAATTGAAAACTTCAAATAGGCATTGGCCCTCATAAACACTCAATACCCTATCAAAAACTCGGCATTTTCTTCGCTTTGTGTATGTATATAAAATATATTTTTCGCTAGTATGAGCTTTTAAAGTTGAATTTCACTTCAGCCTATAGTGTTTCGCATTGACACTGACTTGTGCAACATAGTTTATACCACCAACTAATGCGGGCGAACGTGGCCTGACTCCAACAAAGATGTGATGATCCACATAAAATGATCTGCTAGTCAGGAACACTGGATTGAGGCGGCTTCGTAGTGCGTCCCAAAGTAATCCCTTGGAACTGCGTTTTCCCCGCCGAATTTCACGGTTTAGCTACGTTACTGGCACACCACTTGCGTTATATTTTATACTTTGAAAGTAGTTAACTAGACTTTAACTTTGAATACTGACCAATTATCGGACGCGTGCTTACTCTTCGCAGGTTCCAAGGGAAAAAGAAAGAGACTCCCATCCGGAAGTTTTACTTAGCCCTCATGGCCTTCAAAATGTATCGAAAATTCGATTACTGTCCATATGACTTTGACATATTGAGTGGAGAGTTTAATTGTCTCTGTTCATAGTAGTGTTGGAAATATAACAGTAGTGGCGATGATAAAATTCTAACAGAAGGAAGCCCGATACGGTGATATTATTGCTAATACTTGATAGAAGGGAAATGGCTGAGGTTGCGGCAAGTACCATGGTACACACCCCCCTACCTAGAGAGTTGGTGCGGTGCTCCCTGCTAGCTGCTTTGAATATCTTTTTGGTGATACATTCCCCTTTTTCCTGTGTTCATATCCTCTAATTCATAAATACAGTTTCCTTTTGTGGACACAACTTTGCCTTTGATAAACTTCGGAGCTAGTTTTGCTGCAAATCTCTTTGCAGCATCACTTAGTACGAAGTTACGTCTATAAACGATGTCGCCGATTTTAAAGCGTTTATCGGTGCTACGGAGGTTATATCTTTTAGCTGAGTTTTCGAAAGCTTTGGTTATGTTTTCAGTTATTGCCCTTCTTATAACTTGCAACTGGTCAGTTCTTTCGAGAACGGGACCATCCAAAGTGTTAAGCTTTCTGAGGAGCACATAATCTTCTGCGTGCGAAACCATCTGTTGCCCAAACAAAGCAAAGTACGGTGACGTCCCTATTGTTTGATGGTAAGAGCTTCGAATAGCTTCGGCGATATCAGGGATATTTCTATCCCAATGCGTCTGGTCACTTTTGAGGTAAGCCCTCATGCCTGCCACTATGGAGCGGTTCACCCTTTTGCTTGCATTGGATTGAGGACTATATAATGCGGTGTACACATGCTTTATTCCACGCGCCGATAGTAAGGTGCTAAACTGCGAGGATTTAAACTGCTTGCCGTTGTCACTCATGACAATTTCGGGTGTTCCGAAAATACTAAAAACATTCTCAGATAGGAACTCGCAAATAATTTGCGTATTAAACTTCTTGACAGTCTTCAAAAGGGGAAACTTTGTTAGATGGTCAAGAACTATAAATATACCTATATTTCCTTTTTTGGATCTCGGATATGGGCCAAGAAAGTCAATATATATCTTTTGAAATGGTCTTTGTACCGTGTAGTGTGCGGACATAGGTGGTTTTAGCGTTACATTTGGGGCTTTGCTCTGCTTGCATACTTCGCATCGGCTTACATAGTTTTTGACGTCAACTGTCATATTTGGCCAATACAAGTTGTTTCTCAGCCGCTCAAGTGTTTTAGCTATCCCACCGTGGCATTTGTTCGGCGGGCAGTGTGCGTTTTCAATGGCACCCGGGACTAGACTTTCGGGAACCCAAAGTTTCCAATTAAAAGACTCCCTTCCCGGGTTACCATCTGGATGTTCTGTTCGTTTATACAGAAGGTTGTCGACTATCTGTAGGTCAGGTAGGCGATTCTCATTACAACGGACATGACTTATCAACTTTTGATAGTCTTCGGACAAAAACTCGGACGACTTTAGATCAACCAGCGGACGGACATCAATATGTGTCCTGGATATACCTGCCGGAGACTTACATATTGTGCTGCCACCTCATTGGATAAATACCAAAACATGAGAAACAATAGAAAAGCCGCAACAAAAAATCAGCAAGTGGATGCTTCAGCAATGGTCAATGTTACATCAAAAATAGACAACGGTAACACAGTAAATAACGATAATAATGCTAATAATCTTACAAACAAACGAGTAAGAGACGTATTGCATAATTCCATAAGTGAAAGTATAGCAAAATCACCTCGTTTAACTAACGTTGAATCTCCATTAAAAATAATAACAACAATGGATAAACGTTTTGATAAGCTGAGCGCAGATCTAACAGAAAATTTGCAAACGCTCATTCAACGTATGTTTCGGGAACATGAAGATAGACTTGAGCAAAGAATAAGCGTGGCACTCAGTGCGGTTGAACAAAAGCTTGAAGGCTATAAAAATGAGCTAAACGATGTTAAAGAAAGAGTCCTTCAATTGGAGTCAGTCGCAGCAAATGTCTCATATATTCAGAAAGAACTAATTGATCTAAAGAATGTATTCGACAAGCAAGAAAATGCTGCAGTTGCCTGTGATATACGACTATATGGTGTACCTGTACATGAAAATGACGATGTAAATCAAATTTTTAACAAGCTTTGTGAAACAATTAATTTTAAACGTCCAGTAGTAAAGTCAATATTTCGGCTTAAGAAAAATAAATCTGGCATGAATAATACTGATCCTGCAATAATCGTTAGACTCGGAACCCCATTTGAAAGAAACGGCTTGTTAAAATCAATTTCAAGACTAACTCGATCACGCAAAGGCCCGTTACGCTTGAATGACATCGGAATTGCATCGGATATCCCTTTTAGAGTAAAGGAGAACTTAACACCTCGGAATTTAGGAGTATATATTGAAGCTGTCAAGCTCTGGAAGGAAAGAAAGCTGGCCTCAGTTTTCACAACACGTGGTGTTGTGTATGCCAAATTCAACCAGTCCGATGAGCCTTACCGTCTTAACACGATCGGTGATGTTTATAACTTATTTCGTCCGCAAGATGGTAATATTTAGGCTGTATATTAAGTTACTTCTGTTTTACAGTTTCAATATTCTATTATTTTTTTCCCCCTTATACTTGTATTTGGCCACTCGACCTCCATATCTAAAATTACCATCAAAACTAATTTTGTCACATCTAATATTTCTATTAAAATTTCTTTGTAATACAACCAATTGTCGTAATACTAAACATGAAACCAAATTTAATGTACAAAACACATTTGCTTGCGTCGCAATCCGTTCTTTATCTCATGTTGAGCAATTTAAATAATACGAGGGTATATTCCAAATTCAATATATATAGCATGGTTCGCGTTTTTAATAAACTTAAAATTGGCTTAAGCGTTGTTCATATTAATGCTCAAAGTTTAAAAATTAAAATAGATGAGTTTCGTCATATTTTCGAGTGCTCCAATGTGGAGATAGTGTGTGTCTCTGAAACATGGTTTAATGACAAAGTCGATGATGTATGCTATAAATTGCAGGGATACAAACTCTTCAGGGCTGATAGAAAGCAAAAAAATGGTAAAAAGGACAAAAAAGCTGGCGGTGTTGCCATCTATGTTAAAAATAATATTAAATGCAAATTCAAAGCAAAATCAAAAGAAGGTGACCAAATTGAATTCATTTTCTTGGAATTATATAATGGAAACGAAAAATTACTGATTGGCAATGTATATAGGCCAAACAAAAATATTAATTCAGAGGTATTTTTCTCGGAGCTGTCCAACATCACAGTGGGATATAATAATATTATAATATCAGGTGATTTTAATAGCAACATTCTCGTAGATTCTTCATTCTCAGATGAAATGAAATATATTGGCCTAGATGTTGTTAATAAAATCTTACCTACACACTACACCTCTAACTCAAATTCGCTTCTCGATATATTTTTTACCAATACATTGTCAAAAATTCTATTGTTTGAGCAAATATCTGCCCCCGTGTTTTCTAAACATGATCTCCTATTTCTAACCTACGATTTTAAGTTAAAAAAGGTTAATGAAAACTATAGATATCGGGATTTTAAGAATATAGATCTGTCTGCTTTATACGATAAAATTTCAAATGTTGATTGGGGTTGCACATACTATATGAGGTCCGTAGATGATCAACTTCAGTTTATCCAAGAAAATATTGAACAACTTTTCGAAGAATTTGTTCCAATGAAAACAAAAAGGAAAACAACAAATTACAATCCTTGGTTTACGTCTGAAATTAAATGTTTACTTGAACAACGTAATATAGCTTATGCAAGATGGAAGAGGTTTAAAACCTCTGAACTACTTTCTGCTTTTCGCACTATGCGAAATAAAGTTAACACAAGTATTAAAACTGCCAAAAGATTATACTATAAAACACAATTTGAAAACTGTCTAGATAGTAAGGCAAGATGGAATGAAATACGTAAGGTTGGAATCATTGGAAAAGCAGTAGACAGTTCAGAGGATTTAGATGTTAATGATTTAAACTGCAAATTTACGAACCTACCATCGTCTACGGCTGATGTTACTTATTACAAGAACCATGCCACTCTAAATGACCAAAATTCATTTTATTTTAGATGTTTTACTGAGGTTGAAATATTTCAAAGTTTTTTAAGCATTAAGTCCAATGCTATTGGCTCTGATGGAGTCCATCCAAAATTTACAAAAATTTTATTTCCTGCAATTTTACCATATATCACTCACCTGTTTAATTCTATAATAACCAAATCAGATTATCCTACTCTATGGAAGCATGCTAAAATCATACCTATACCCAAAACAGACACTGAGTTTCGGCCAATTGCTATACTTCCCTTTCTGTCTAAGATACTTGAACGCTTAATGCATAAGCAAATCAGCAAATATTTTCAGGACAACAATTTGCTTACTCCTAGACAATCTGGCTTTCGACCACAACATAGTTGTGTAACTGCTCTGATTGATGTTACGGAATATTTAAGATCACAAATTGATAATGATAAAATATCTTTTCTTATTCTCTTGGACCACTCAAAGGCTTTTGATACCGTTAATAGCGAAATTCTAGTATTAAAACTGACCAGGTTACTTAATTTTTCGTCTACAGCTGCGAAACTGATGACTTCTTATTTAACAGGCAGATCACAATCAGTTTTTCATGGGAGTAAAAAGTCCAGTAGTGTCGACCTTACAAGAGGTGTCCCTCAAGGATCTATTTTAGGCCCATTACTCTATTCGGCTTATGCAAATGATCTTCCGGGTCAGTTACAATACTGTAATGTTCAAATGTATGCTGATGATGTACAACTCTATATAAGCTGCAAAGCATCAGAGTTCGATGACTGCGTACGTAAAATTAATGTTGACTTGGATAATGTAAGAACTTGGGCTGCAACTAACGGCTTATGTCTCAATCCAAGCAAATCCAAATATATGTTGGTAACCAAAAAAACACAAATTGTAACATCTTTTCCCGATTTAGTTCTGGGTGAGTCTAAAATTGAATACGTGGATAAAGTAAAAAATCTTGGTATCACATATAATAAACACCTTCACTGGAATGATCACGTTATCATCACAACCGGCAAAGTATACGGGATGTTAAGAAGTTTATGGTGTAGCCAATGGTTCATACCACTTGAAGTCAGAATGCTTCTGGCTAAATCATACCTAATACCGACGTTACTATATGGTTGTGAATTGTTTTCTAGCTGTGACGTAACCAGTAGGCGGAAATTAAACGTGGCTTTTAATGGTATTGCAAGATATATATTTGGCATACGTCGATTTGACCGAATATCTCATTACTCCAAACTTATTTTTGGTGTTACCTTCGAGAATCTTTTAAATTGTAAAACTGTAATTTACCTTCATAGAATAATATACACACAACAGCCGCATTATCTTTACCAAAAATTAAACTTCTTCAGGTCAGAAAGAGGAAACCGTATTATTCAAATAGAACATAACACTGCTTTTTCAGATCAACATTTCTATATAAACGCTATACGAATTTGGAATCGATTACCCCCTTACTTGCAATTAGTCAGCAACGCAATGCAATTTAAAAAGTTAATATATGAACATTTTAAATAACACTGTTAAACATCACTGTTATATTTTTAACTTTAAAACTTAAACTCTTGACTTTTTGTTATCTGTTTTTTAATATTTTATATTGTAAATTAAATCTAAGTTGTTGTCTTAGTTTTATTTTATTATTATATTTATTTTTTTGGCATAATATTTTTTATTTTTAATATGACTATAATACTATTCAGTGCTGTTATATAAGATTAAATCTTTGTACTGAATTATAAGCATACAAATAAACAAATATCATGGACTTCGGCTATTTCTTCAAAATTTTGACGGGACAAGCAATCAGGTACCACGTTCAGTGAACCTTTTCTGTGTTCAATTTTAAATCTAAATCCTTGCAATTTAAGCGACCATCGAGCTAGTCGGCTGGACAGATCGGTTTGCCGCATAAGCCATTGCAGGCTTGCATGATCGGTTACTATGGTAAAGTCTTGGCCCTCTACATAGGCTCTAAATTTTTTTAAACTTAGTATCGCGGCCAGGCACCCTAGCTCCGTCACGCTATAATTGCTCTGGGCCCTATTTAACTTTTGTGAAAAGTAAGCAATAGGTACCTCGACATTCTCTTCATTATTTTGAGCCAAAACCGCACCAACACCTAACTTGCTGGCATCACATTGAATTACGAATGGTTTGCTATAATCTGGACTGGCAAGCACAGGAGCTGTACAAAGTTTAGTTTTCAAAGTATCAAATGACCGTTGTGCCTCGTCATTCCATTTGAAACCTTTGCCCTTCTTCAACAAATTAGTAAGTGGCGTGGTTAGTGTTGCAAAATTGTCCACAAATCTACGGTACCAACCCGCCATTCCTAAAAAGCGCCTAACTTGTTTTACGTTTGTCGGCACAGGGTATTCGGTGACTGCCGGGATTTTATTGGGATCAGGTCTTAAGGTACCATCCCCAACAATGTATCCCAAATACTTCACTTTCTTGATGCAAAATTTACTCTTCTTAAGGTTTATTGTTAACCCGGCTTTCCTGAAATGAAAAGCCACTTCAGCTAAAACGGGCATGTGTGTTCCGAAATCTTCGGACACGACCAAAAGGTCATCTAAATACACAAAAACTTGGTTTTTTTAACGTTGGAGGTATTACGCGATCCATCAACCGGCAAAGCGCTTGTGGGGCGTTGCAAAGATCGAAAGGCATAACGCGGTATCGGTAAAGCGGACGATTAGGGACCGTGAAACAAGTGTAATCTCGAGACTTTTCGGACAGCGGAATTTGCCAGAAGGCACGACGTAAGTCTAGCGAACTTATAAACTTTGCCTTGGGTATCCTACTAAGGATCCCATCAATATGCGGAAGGGGGTAAGCATCTTTTACTGTAATGCTATTGACTTTTCTTGAATCAAGACACAGACGGACTTTATCTGGCTTTTTCACTAGGACGACCGGACTGGACCATGGACTGTTTGGAGCCTCTTCGATTAGACCCAATCGTAACATTTCATCAATTTCGGCATGTACGAGTTTCTCGACAGCGGGTGAAATTGGGAAATAGCGCTGTTTAATCGGCCGGACATTAGGTTCAAGCTGGATCTCGTACTCTAATAAGGATGTTTTCCCCAAACCTTCTTTTTCAAAGTTGGGGAATCTGTTTTTGATCAAAACTAACTGCTGTTGTTGCTCTAAATTTAAGGAAAGGGTGTTTTCATCAAGCTCGTATTTTAAATCAAGGCTGAGTTCTGAAACTATGTTGGGAGCGATTCGAAACTGTATCCAAAAATCTACTCCCAAAATGACATTTTGTGATATACTGGGGACAATAAAGAATTGAATGGATTTTGTTTCCTCCTTATACTTTACGTTCAAATCTATTGCACCAAAAACTATTTGCTTCTTACCATCCGCTGTACATATGGAGGTTTGGTGCTGACGCACCTCTTTTTGCTCACAAACCCTCTTGGCCAATAAACCCCCTATGCACGACACTTGTGCTCCGCTATCCAGCAATCCTAGATATTCTTCATCTAGCAGCTCAATTTGTGCATACTGTCTTAAATCGTGATTAGTATTCTGCACCGAGGAAATAACTTTCACTAAACGCTTACGATTACTTTTAACGTTTTTCCAAAAATGTTTTATACGAGCGGATGAACGAGTTGTGCGATTGGGAATCGCTACCTCAGAGTTAAAAATTTTGTTTCGAACTTCATTATAGTATTTCAGACGATCGCTGTAGGGGATAATATGTTTAAGAGAAGGCCGGTGTTCATTAGGTTTGCATTTTATAAGATTATCAAATAGCTCTTCTCGGTGTACCACCATCTTGTTTTGACTTAGTGCTGGCTGTCTTTGCGAGGGTTCTGCCGAGACTCCTCGCTCGTCTTCGAGTTTCCCTGGTTGCACTTAGGGCATTTCGGACGATATGTATTATAGGCTCCACACCCATAGCAGAACACAGTGCGTTCTTCGAGGCAATCAAAGTATCTGTGACCTTCTTTGTTGCAGTTCCAACAGGCAACTTTTAACTTATCTGCCCGCTTGGAAATCTCATCGACTTCACAGTCAAATACACAATTTTCAACTGGGCTGGAGTCAAATTCAATTTCATTTAATGAACGCTTCTGCGGTTGCCGAGGATTGGCGACAAGTGCAGAATATTTTGATTTAGATATCTCGTTAGCAAGGCTTTCACCCCGTAGGCAAAGTCTGCGTAATTCAGCAAGAGAAGTTATAGGCACGAACAAAAGCTGCTGGCGGACACTTGGTCTCAAATTGTGCCGCATTATTTCCACCAACTCCGTTTCAGACAAAGGCGATTGTAAGGGTTCGCCAATTTTCAATATCGCATTGCGGAAATCATCAAATAATTCGGTCGGACCTTGCTTTCGAGCACGAATTGCTTCCTTTACTTCGAAATCGGTTTGGTGTTGTTGGAAGTTGGTGCGTAAGGCTTGGCATAGAGAAGGCCAAGTAACGCGTTCAACTGACCGCCGATACCGCCAGTACCAATCTTTTGCCTCGTTGATGAACAAGCCTTGAGCATGTTCGCAAAGAAGGTTAAAGTTACTTGCAATTCGATGCGTGACAAAAAACTATCGACAGACAGCCGAGGCGAACCATCGAATTTCACACCCCAACTGGAAATTAGCTGGGCTATTCTACCTGAAGTTGGGATACTCGAAAGGTCACTAAATCTTAGCTGATCAATTTGGTCATGAAAGTTTAGGTTGCTGTGCCTGGGAAGAGTAGGAATTTCTCTTGGCCACACAGGTGTGGACTCACCTGGACGACCCTGTGCTACAGACGCACTACCGGCTGAAGTTACATCGTTGCCGGGCGGTGCTGGTTGTGGAGGATTGATATTGAGGCGCTCCACTAAATTGGATAGAGTACTTTCGAGCCTTTGCTCGAGCGTTTGCTCTATCATCTGGGTGATACGAGTCTCTAAGTTTTCAAAGATGGACGCCTGTCTCGCCGATATTACGGCGGAAACTAAGTTCCGAACCCGTGTCTCCTCATCGTTTCCAGACGGTTCTACACCCCCATGTGCTCCTTCGGTCTCCAAATTGCCAGCCGGTTCTGGTTGTGGAGGTGTCGGTGTCGGTTGCGACACCTTTCCATTCCCTGTCTGCGTGCTTCCAGCACCTCTGTTGTTATTTGCGGCATTGGTTTGGTAAGAAGCCCCGTTCCTATTACGAGCACCTGTGTGTGCATTGAATTGACTACTACTACACACCGCTCTACATTGGGGGCAAGAAGAATTTTTTTTCAACCAAGCCAACAAACAATGTTTGTGGAACCGGTGAGAGCACGCTGTAATAAGCACATCGTCACGCTCAGAAAACTTGTCCCTGCAAATGGTGCAGAGCCCAAAGGGTATATGCTCATTACTAGTACGCATTGCCATTGTATAGCCAGCTCAAAAGGAGAAAAAGAAGAATCCTAAAAATGCTTCCAATTTCGTCAACAACAAGAATATGAAACTCTGCTCCGAGATTCCAGCGAGCAAAATAAAATTTATCTCAAGCAAATCTTTTAATACCAGATAACTCGATAACATTTCAACCTAACAAAAAAATATAAACAATAGTAAAACTAAGGAATAGGCTGATTTCAATACAAAATAATAAAATCATAAACAAAAGATGGTCTGGTCCCTCAGAAATGATGTGGTGGGCCAATTGTGTGGCTATTTGCAGAATTGGGGCGGGGTAAGGTCATGATTTAGAAAAAAAAATTAAAGATCCTTTCTGTTTCTGAAGAAGTCGGTTATAATCCATTTACTTTGAGAATATAAAATTCCAAAAACTTCATTGAAAGAAATCGCAACATAAAAATTCCAAGAAGGTACATATCTCTAAATTAAGTTGAGACATTTGTGTTTCGAAAACACGAGCTATATTTACCTTTTTTTTTGTTTTTGTTGCTACACAAAGTGAATTAAGCCAAGGTTAGTCAATCAGCATAACATAGCTCGATTTGAAACTACGTTCCTATTAGCTCAACACTAAAGATGAAAACGAAATAAACAAAAAAAAACTACAACGCTTAAATAAGTCCACGGACACAATCCCAATGCAGTGGTTGGTTTAAATGGCATATAGCCAAATTAATCGCAATTTCCATCTACAAAAAACGGTATCCTCAAGAAAAACTTAAGTGCATACTAACTAAGTTAAATAACAATAACATGGTCAAAGACAAAGCCTTAAGCCTGTCTGAAATTCCAATATTATCTAAGATTTTTAACTTTCTTTCAACCGGACGGACGAGCGGATTCCAAGAGGGAACCCTATCAATGGAGCCACGATTCGTAAAAGCATCAACAATAACTTTGCAACGTGGGCCCCACGTTGGGCGCCATTTCTGTTATGGGCCCCGTTGATTGGTTGTACTTACCATACACCAGGTTGGAAGTAGTGACAAGTTTGTGATATCGTCTGACAATCGCGGCGTGTGCACTCGCTTAAATACCCGTAGCTTCAGTTTCGTGTGGTTCCTATACGCAACCGGCAGACAAACAAATCACCCACGCAAGCAACGGCCCTGACAAGAATAAGATCATTTCCACACTGAAACGCTCTCAACGACCTTTACCCCCCCAAGCCAAACCAACACTAGCCATGCAGTTCAGAAAAGTATATTGAACCGCATCTGCACCCACCCACCTTTGGCCCCATGGATGTTATTGAAGCCCCTGTAAGCCACCACGATCACCTCAGGTCCCAGACCAAATAAAAATTACTTAGGCTTCCATGATAATTTCACAATAAGTATCTTTAATGTAATAATTCAGGACATTCTTAACCTAATAAAAGCTAATTTAACTTCTCTAATTTCTCAATCTACAGTGATTACATATACACGCCTACATACCCAAATACTTAGATATGGGAAAATTATACAAAGTGATGTGAAAAATGTAATATTTACATGAAATAAAATTTAGGAAGCAGTCCCATATGGAAAAATCAAAACTCAAAAAGAAAGTAAAGGTTACTCAAAAACCCATTCCAATATGATTTACGGGCATGAATAACGTGGTTGTATGCCTAAAATTGTACTGATGTACATAAAGATCTATATGTCTGAATTTACATCAGCTTCATGATTATTAGGGTTTAATAGTAATTAAAAAGTGCACTTACGGTTTTACTGGAGTTGCTCGCTGCGTCGAAGGCCTCCTCACATCGTGTGGTTGCTCCCTCGAAGCACTAAGAACGTTATTGATATATACAAGAGTAGTTGGGTTTAGTATTTTTCTTGACTTCCTTTTTGGTTTCTAATCTTCCCTTCCTTTCTTTTTTTCTTTTTAGTTTAACGTGTAGTACTAAATGATCTTATGGACTTTTTAAAGGCAAATGCAACAACAAAAGTAATATCAAAACAAAGCTCGATTATTAAAATTTACAAAAAAAAGTTTGCTGGGTAGTCCGTCATACCGCCTTCTCTCGAACATGTTCCGTTCTCAGTTTTCGTAAATTGGCTTTGTTTTCTTTTTCTTTTGTTTGAGCTTGCAAAAAAAATAGTTTAGGCAATTCTCTTTATGAATGAATTATTCTGTAACATATTTAATTTTTTTTTTCTAAACAGGTTTGAGAGACTGCCGGACAACAACAAAAAAAGTAATAGTAACTTCACATATTAAACTGCACCTATTAAACTTATTAGCTATGCACTAACTAGTTTATTTATTCTTAATTCATGTAGATAATTTAAACAGCTACAAAATATGGTTTGTTGTTTTTTTCTTTTATCAATTTGTTAACATTTCCATCGGTTTCCTAAGTTTACGTACGTAAGCTATCCACACTAGGGTGGTCCACTTTCTTAAGTTTTCTTTATAATTTCTTACAAATTCATAAGTTTTCATACACGCTTCAATAGCTTAACAATTGAAAACTTCAAATAGGCATTGGCCCTCATAAACACTCAATACCCTATCAAAAACTCGGCATTTTCTTCGCTTTGTGTATGTATATAAAATATATTTTTCGCTAGTATGAGCTTTTAAAGTTGAATTTCACTTCAGCCTATAGTGTTTCGCATTGACACTGACTTGTGCAACATAGTTTATACCACCAACTAATGCGGGCGAACGTGGCCTGACTCCAACAAAGATGTGATGATCCACATAAAATGATCTGCTAGTCAGGAACACTGGATTGAGGCGGCTTCGTAGTGCGTCCCAAAGTAATCCCTTGGAACTCCAACAAAGATGTGATGATCCACATAAAATGATCTGCTGGTCAGGAACACTGGATTGAGGCGGCTTCGTAGTGCGTCCCAAAGTAATCCCTTGGAACTGCGTTTTCCCCGCCGAATTTCACGGTTTAGCTACGTTACTGGCACACCACTTGCGTTATATTTTATACTTTGAAAGTAGTTAACTAGACTTTAACTTTGAATACTGACCAATTATCGGACGCGTGCTTACTCTTCGCAGGTTCCAAGGGAAAAAGAAAGAGTCTCCCATCCGGAAGTTTTACTTAGCCCTCATGGCCTTCAAAATGTATCGAAAATTCGATTACTGTCCATATGACTTTGACATATTGAGTGGAGAGTTTAATTGTCTCTGTTCATAGTAGTGTTGGAAATATAACAGTAGTGGCGATAATAAAATTCTAACAGAAGGAAGCCCGATACGGTGATCAGATATTATTGCTAATACTTGATAGAAGGGAAATGGCTGAGGTTGCGGCAAGTACCATGGTACAAAACATTTTAACGTTATCTTTCGCTGTAAAACAACTGGAATTTTTTATTCTCATTCATTTAACACGAAAAACCTTTTAAATATTGGTAATTGGATTCGTTTTGGTGATTCTTAATATCAAACCATTTATGTTTAACAATCTTTATAGTGACCAATGCCGAAAATTAAACCAACTTCAGGGTCAATTGTAAACAAATATGTAGCTGAGCATCCGGAAGCTTTTCAAACCGATGGAGCAGTGCTGTTTTGCAAAATTTGCAATAAGTGCGTAAGCTGTGAAAAAAAATCTCAAGTTGACCAACATTTGAAAGGTTTGAAACATATGGAATTACAAAACTGGCGCTCGAAAAAATCGCAGTCTTCCTTTTGTTTAAGCTTAGCAACCCGCAACTAAAAAGTTTCTTAAAAACATATACTAATGAGCTCATTCCACATGAGTCGACAATCCGTTAAAATGATGTCAACCACATGTATATTCAATTGTTAAACGAAAGCAAGAATGCTCTAAAAGAACATTTCATTTGGGTTTCTATAGACGAAACTACCGATATACAGGAGAGATTTGTGGGAATTTTACATGAAAACGAGGATATGCGAGACAAGAACTTTTTGCTCAATGTCGTGCTTTTACCACAATATCTCGTGCTTTTAACGACTCAATTGGCTTACTTGGTGAAGATTTCGATAAAAGCAATGTTCTCCTATTTTTAACCGACGCAGCACCATATATGGTAAAGGCGGCAAGGGGGTTACAACTATTTTACCCTAACGTGTCGATTCTGAGCGTAACCGGAAACTTTGTACCCAGAAGATTATCTAACCAAAAATCGTAACCGGTGCATGTACCCGCGATTCTAGCACGCATGGTAACGATGTCAAAAACAAACAATGCGCAAAAGAGAATAAAAGGCAAACGCGCACGAAACATCACGTAAAAAAGTGCTTATATTGTTTATTAATTCTTCTGAACTAGTATGTGTATAAAATTTGTGCTATTTTCTGTCCAAAAAAATATTTGCAAAACACGTGCAATTTGTCGCGGTTACTTGGCGTTACCTCCTCTTTCGGTGGTTACGAAATTAAACTGCAACTTGAGCCGGCTAGAATACCAAACGGGTGTAAAAGTTTCCAAGATATTTGTTTGCCGGGTAAATCGAATGTTGTTACCACTATAGAATCGACCCGTAAGTTGTTACATGTTACTTGTTTGGCTCATGCTTTTCACCAAGTAGCGGAAGAAATAAGAAGTAATTTTAGTGAAGTGAATTCTCTTGTATCAAATGGGAAAAAAATATTTGTGAAAGCTCCCTCGCGTATACAGCCTTTTCGTGAAAAATGTCCTAATTTTCCTCTTCCTCCAGAGCCAATCATAACCAGATGGGGCACATGGCTTGATGCAGTTAAATATTATGCCCAAAATTTTGAAGAATTCAGTGAAGTAGTAAAAGCGCTAGTGGATAACGATTCAATAGCGATTAAAAACATGAAAGAACTTTTAAATTTACGTTTCCTTAAGTCTCAATTAACTTTTGTATTTTCCAATTATGGATTTTTATGCGATGTAATCACAAAATTAGAAGGCAATAATTCTTTGAGAGATGCAGTGGATTTAGTAAATAACTCCATAGAAAAAATAAACAATGTTAAAGGTGTAAAAGGTGAAAAAATTATAGAGAAGCTAAATTTTGGTATTCAAAAAAATAAAGGTTTTCTTGAAATAAAGAAATTTGTGGATATTTTAGATTTAGGGGAAAGTTGTTCTCAAACAAATTATACTATAAATGAACTGTGTGCATTTAAATATGGGCCTATAACATCAGTTGATGTGGAGCGTTCATTTTCTTTGTACAAGAACTTTTTACGACACAATCGGGAAAGTTTCATATTTGCAAATTTCAAAAAACATTTCTTTGTTTACGCTAATAAAGCAATAAATAAAAATTGATCTCTCTTGTGTATGCATACACTAATATGCTAATTTTATATACTTGTTACTTTTTATATGTATGTATCTATGTCTATGAAAGAAGATATAAGTTTTTGTGGTTTTCCTTTTTAAAATATTGCACCTTGAACAATACATAAAAGAATTCATTCACAATTTAAAGTTTTCTGGAAAAATAGTTCTTATTCTGCCTAAGGCTACATTTCTGAATCATAAAAGGTGCGATATATGCAATATTTATTTTTATTATAATAAAATGATAATAAATAATAAATAAAAAATTTAAAATTTTTTTGTTGCATATTTTACTTGTTTTTCGTACATATTTTTTAATTTTAAATGCATATTTTATGCGCATATTTACGATTTTTTAGCGCATACAATTCCGAGCCCTACATATGACTTTAAATAGTTAATTAAAAAAATTGTGGATTTTGTGATACTGCTTTTAAGAAAACGTGTGGATTTCGTATTTGGGGATTTTGATTTTGTGGATTTTTTTTTAGCTGTGGATTTTGTGATTTTGGATTTTTTTTTGTGGATTTTGTGGCACTCCCGCCAGGAACAAAACCATACTGATAGGGAGAAATCAGAGATTTAACGACAAAGCTGAGCCTTACATTAACAGCATGTTCAAAGGTTTTAGAAATAGTAGATAACTTGGATATGGGTCTGTAATTTCGTACATCATTCTTGTTACCATTTTTAAAAACAGGAGTAATGGAGGTAATTTTCCAATCACTGATGAACGTGCCTGAAGATAAAGATTTATTAAAGATCAATCTTAACGGATGGGCTACAGGTGAACAGTTCCTTAGCACGACTGGGCAAATTCCGTCAATATCTGATCGAGGTTATGATTTTAGCTTGATAAGCAGTACTAATGTCCTCAGAGGAGAGACTTAGAGATCCGAAGTTAAGGGCGCTATCTTGACAGTTAGAAAATTCCAAAGATTGATTACTACTGTCTTCAGTGATAAAATTTGATTTAAAAAACTCTGCAAATAAATTTGCTGTTTCAGTTGGAGATTGAGTTAAAGCATAATCGAGAAACACTCCTGTCGGTAAGTTGCACAATACTTTTTTGATTTTATATAGCTCCAAAAAGATTTTAGATTCGATTTATGGCCACTTTCATAAAAGCCGGCTAAGCCTAATCGGTGATTAATTTGACAGCGAACCGTACAAAATACGTCAATTAAACTCCGGTTAGCGGCTACCGGCTTTTATGAAAGCGGCCCTTAATGTTTACCTCAAGGTTATGAATGTAATTGGAAAGAAAACTATCCAAACTCCTCATATAATACTTATATTTTATGAAAAACAAATGATTGTTAGTTTTTCTGAATTTTTTAAAATATTTGTTCCTAAGATCTTCAGTATTTTCAAGTCTCCTGAGTACCATGGCAATTTGTAAGGCCTTTTATTTCTAACTGGAATCCAATTCAAATATTGCTCATATAAAATAGATTTAAAAGTACGAAAGGTATTAAATGTGTCAAGCCCCTCAAATAACTCCTCCCAATTAATATGATTTAAACAATCATTAAAGCTTGAGAAGTCAAAAGAATCAAAGCTAAAAGTAACTCTGCTTTCTAAAGTCTTTGAGGCAAAACAGTAAAAGTTAACGTTTATAATCAGAGGTAAATGAAGGCTGTCACTAGGAGTGATTGGATTAACACACTCACAGAATTCACAGCTAATGTTATCACTTATAAATATAAGATCTAAGATTCTATTTAGTGAGTTAAAGTTATTGTTAAATTAAGGTAAATTTAAGCTCAGAATGTTATCAACAAAATATAATTCAATATTTGTGGTTAGGTTGTTAGGTATCAAACAATTATTTGATACACTGGTAGTTAAATTAATATTGCTAAGATTAAAATCACCTAGTACACAGAGATGGCTATCTCGTCGCTTAATGCTAAAGATACAATATTATCCGCATGTGCAGGTGGTATATATGAAACGACGAGGCATAGAGAACTTTGCGAAGTAGTAAAACTTATGCGCACGCAGATCTGGTCAAGCAAGGAGTCGTCATTCTTTAATTGAACTAGCTATGTTCTAAGTTCTTTTTTGACGGCAATTAAAAAGCCACCGCCACGAATGAAACCAGTTTTTTCTTGACCTCATGTCGTATTCTTTGCACATAATTTGGAGACCTTGCAACCACGCGCTAGATTCCACGCCTTTTTGCCTGGTCGATCATTTGTATCTCCTGCTTTCGTTTCAGCTCTCCCAGTCTGATCGGAACCTCCACCGTGTGTTCGGCCATGGCCGCCCCATCTTTTGCCAAAGCGTCGGCCTTTTCATTCCCATCTATTCCCACGTGACCTGGAACCCAATATAGGTGCAGGCTTCTCTCCGTAGCAATCCTTCATAGCGCCTGCTTCCACTCTTGGACGCTGCTAGTTGTTGTGATGTGTGACGTTACGGCCTTTACAGCCGCTTGACTGTCAATGTAGAAGTTGACTCGGCTGCTGCTAAGCGAGGCTTCCTCCAATAATTCCGCCGCTTTCATTACGGCTACGACCTCGGCCTGAAAGACACTGCAGTGCTCTGGCAACTTGTACGATCTACTGATTTCCGGGTCAGCACAGTACACAGCGGACCCTACACCTTCAGCCATTTTGGAACCCTGTCAACACGTGCGTTGTGCTGACCGTCAACTCCACCCCTGTGCGCCAGTCGTCTAAATCTATTGTGGCTTCAGGACAGTGTAGTATATCCTTGAAATGCCCGTTTCGGCTATACTACTGTGGTCGTATGGTCTGCGCTCAAGCTGGCCCGAGGCATTTAGCCTATTTGCAGTTGTCAATGCCATGCTTTTGGCTGTCAGGTCAACCGGTGGGATGTGCAGAGCAGCATGTAATTCTGCTGTCGGGGTGGTTCTCAATGCTCCCGTTATATTTATCATAGATAATCTGCACGTCCTCTCCAGATTAGTTACATAAGTTATCTTTTGCGTGGCTTTCCACCAAACCAGTACTCCGTAATAAAGAATTGGTTTCACAATTGCCATGAAAATCCAATGCGTTAGTGCGGGCGAGAGCCCCCATTTGCGCCCATGCATTCTATTGAATGCATAGAGTGCAGTGGAGGCTTTCTTCACTCTCTCATCTATGTTTGGTTTCCACGACAGCTTTCTGTCTAATATTATTCCCAGGTATTTTACGCTGTATTTCTCTTGCAGGGTTACACCTCCTAGCTTGGGCCTAGTCCAAGTCGGGACCTTATACCTTCTAGTGAATAACACCCATGTCCGTCTTTTCTGCATTCGCAGCCAGCCCAACTCCGGTCGTCCAGGCATGCACCTCTTTGAGCGCGCGGTCCATTAGGGAACTGATTGTTGACAAGCATTTGCCACTTATGATGATTGCGACATCGTCTGCATACGCCGTAATTTTGACCGGTCCGTCATCAAATCGCCTAAGCAATCTATTGGTGACTAGTGTCCAGAGTAGTGGGGATATTACCCGGCCATGTGGTGTTCCTCTTTTTACCTCCTTCGTGGACTCATGTAGGCCCCATTCCGAGGTAACTTACCTGCAGCTTAACATGCAGCATATCCACCTTATCAGAGCAGGATCCACCCCAACCGAGTTCAGACCATCCATTATTGACTGATTTGGAACATTCTTAAAGGCTCCTTTTATATCCAAGAACACACCTCGGGCGTATTCTTTGCATTCCACGGCCTTTTCTACGGTTATAACCACCCTATGCAGTGCAGTTTCTACCGACTTGACTCTGGTGTATGCACGTTGTAGCAGGGAAACCAGTCCTTCATGCATGCTAGACTTTATGTGCACATCTAACAGCCTCTCAAAGGTTTTTAGTAGGAAAGATGTTAAGCTGATAGGCCTATGGATACAATTAATATAATACTAAAGCCGGCAACCAAGCCTTAACGAGAAACATAATGCTTTTAATCTATATATATAAAAATGAAATGGTGTTCAGTTGTCACGCTAAAACTTGAAAACGGCTGAACCAAATTATATACTTCCTTTGGGGGGTTTCTTTGTTATTACCACGCGCAGGTCATGTATTAAAATCAAAACAAAATATAAGGTGGTCGTGGCACCTCCCATACAATCATATTATTCAATTCAATTCAATTTATTCATATTTAAATACAATAGTTTAAGAAGATATGGCTTATCGATAAACCTTACAGCTATAGCATTATTTTGTATGATATAAAGTTTAAAGACATTTTGTTATAGATTATGCAAATAAAAGGAAAAAAAAATATAGCTTTTGTGAGTAGGGAATAAGCTTAAAAAAAACCTTCGTAAGTTTTTATTATAGATTATAGTTAAATACGGTTTAGGTATTTGTTTCTTAATTTGGGTATTGTTAAATGTAAGATTAAGCTAGTTATTATAAAGATTACATATAAGAGGATTTGTAGATATATCACAGAGACGTTTAAATTTTTCATTTATTTTTTCAATACGGTCCGAAACAAGACTGATTTTGTTTTGTGTATGCAGCTCTGTGGTCGAAAAATGCCACGGCAGATTAAACATCATTTTTAGTAATTTATTTTGTTTTGCGATGTGCGTTTTTGCACATGTACCCCAAACAGGACATCCATATAAAATGATGGATTGAAAAATGACTTTAGCAATGATGGTCTTGTTTTCTTTACTGAGTGTGGATTTTCTATTTATTAATGGATACAGAAGTTTTAACGCTATATTGAATTTAGTGCTAATATAATGAGTATGATCTCTAAAGAGTAATTTTGGATCGAGTACAATGCCAAGATATTTGATATTGGTCGACCAGTCTACCTCAGAATTGCATACCATGATCTTGGAACTGGGAAAGTAAGAAGAACTTCTTTTTCTCGTGAAAAAGAGAGCTTGTGTTTTGTTAGCGTTAACTTTCACTTTCCATTTGAAAAAGTAGTCAGTAATAACGTTTATAGCAGACTGCAATATAGTCACAGACATTTGGCCGTATTCATGCGATATTAAATTGGCTGTTATTCCATCGTAATTTTGGCTGCGTTTGTTGCTACATGCTAGCGCGACATTTTCGTTGTTTCATGCTATGTTTATTTTTCGGTGATGTAGCGTTTATTTTTCGGTGTTTTTGTTTATTTATCGTTGACAGAGAGTGCTACAAACGAAAAATTCTCACCACCAGATGGCGGTGTTGGTCATGAATTCGTGCAAAGTTAATTTAAAGAAAAATTCTTTATTTCACAGCTTTTCACAGTAAAAAATGCGAATTTTTTGGAATTTTCCATTGTCAATTGAAGTTTTGCTTTGATGTTACTCTTCGTGTTGCAATCGAACATGCAAAATTTAATGCGCCTTGGTCCATTGATATACATATCTTACTAATATACAAAAACGAAGTGTGTGAGTGACTGCAAATTTTTGTGACTCTTTCACGTTTAAACTAATGCCTCGAACTTTACGAAATTTTGCACACTAATTCTTTGGAGTACAGAATAGAAACACGCATAATTATATTTTGATATATTTATCGATAACGGAGTTATCGGTCAAAATGTAGTTTTACGTAAACTTTGGGTTATTCGCAGAAAATTGGTATCAAACGAAAGTGGAAGAACACCGTTTTCATTTGGACGTTGGTTCACTTCGATATATTTATCGATAACAGAGTTATCGGTCAAAATGGGGTTTCGGGTAAACTTTGGAATACCCGCACACAATTGATATCAAACGAAAGGGAAAGACGACAGCTTTCATTCGGACTTTGGTTCATTTCGATATATTAATATTCGCACAAAATTGGTATAAAAGAAAGGGGAAGGCCACAGGTTTCATTTGGACTGTGCTTCATTTATGGAAGCATCTATTTTGAGAACGGCTGGACCTAATACACGTAACTAAATTTGGAAGGTAGATTTTGTATCCGCTCGAGATGGTTATACGCGAAAAAAATAAAGGCATTGGGAAGGGTTTGGAGATGTCCCTAAAAATGTTGACCAGGGTAACCTTTTAAAGTGTTCTTTCAATATGAGCCCGTTTTGGAGATATTGGTCAAAATGTCAACCAGGAGGGGCACTCAATCAAATGAAAGGTGTTGACAAATGATTTAGCATGTTTTAGCTATTTTCCCATATAAAACGAAGGTTTTTAGATATTAACCAAAACATGGCCCAAAATTGGAGCTAAAAGGTTTTTGTGAAAAATGGGGCTAAAATGAAAGGTCTGCATGAGAGTTTTAAAATGGAGTAATTTTAAGTCCTTTTGGGATTGGGATTGAGAAAAGGATAGGTATATGGATGACAATTAAAAAGCAATATGAAAAGACAAAAGCATATGAAGAGGATGGACGGAGAGAAAGATGTGGAGCTGAAATTAGGAGGGCGACTCACATATTTTAAATGCAAACAAGTTAATGTTTGGGCAGGACAACGTCTGCCGGGTCTGCTAGTATACATATATAATTAACAAAATTAAAATTAGTTAAATAAGCTCAGTAAGGAGCTGACGCGTAGAGCCCAGAAGGGGGCGCATGAGCCAGGAAGGACTCAATAGAATAGGCCCAGAAGGGGGCACTTGGATCAGGAAGGACTCCATAGAATGAGCTCAGTAGGGAGCTACATATTTAAGCCTGAAAGTAGATATTGTTGAATACTAAACAGTGAGTTACAGGCATCTAAATTGTTGCAGTGCTTGTTGAAATCATAACTCAAACAACGGAGAGGTTCGTGCAGCTCAAAATTCGATCTGCATATTTTTAAATTGATCGGCTGGAAATGTCTGGATGGTCTAATGGGTACATTAAAGGAAAGTTTACCAAGCAAGAATGGGCTATCTACAATCCCTTTTATCAGTTTCGCCAAAAATAACACACCAAGCATTTTCCTACGACTCTGTAAAGTAGGAAGCTGTATAAGTCTCAAGCGACAACTGTAGGAAGGAAGATTCCTAGTCGGGTCCCATGCGAAATTTCTTAACGCATAAATCAGGAATTGCTTTTGAACCGACTCCAGCTTATCGCTATGAATCTGGTACTGTGGGTTCCAAATAATAGAAGCGTATTCCAGTATGGGTCTTACCAAAGAGGTAAAAAGAGTTTTAGTAACATAAGGGTCATTGAATTCTTTAGACCACCGTTTCACGAACGCCAGAGTTCCTTTGGCTCTGTTCACCAAATAATCGATATGTAATTTAAAGTCTTGATAGAACTTTCCTCAACCTTGCCATCTCATTGGAGCTTTCTATATTCGTACAGAACTCCCTCCATGAGACCCTCTTTGACTTGCTGATTTACCTTTTGTAAACCCTCAGCAGGTCCCTATATTTGTCCCAGCACTCCTCGCATTCGGCGGTTTTTGCTAGTTTGAAACTCTCTCTCACCTGCCACCGAAGAGTTCCCAGCTCTTTGCTCCACCAAGGTGGCTTTCATTTGCCTCTGAATCTTCTAAGGGGGTAGGCTTTAATATACGCATCGGTAAGTATCTTTGTAACGGTGTTATTGGTCTCCTCCAACTCCTCTACCGTGGCGACCGCTCGAGGTACCCCGATATTTCTTACCAGTAGTTTCTGGAATTTAGTCCAGTCTATCAATCTAGGGTTTCTAAAGGATTTAACACTCTCTACCCTCCCTAATTGGATGTTAAAGGTTATATACGAGTGATCTGCGAAGGATAGTCTTTCGAGAACCCTCCAGTCATACATTGATGTATGTACATCAGAAGTCTGTGTGATGTCAAGTACATTACTAGATGTTGGACCAACGTACGTAGGTAAACTGCTCTTATTAGGTATTTGCAAACTACTTTGGAAAAAAAACGCAAAAAGGACTCACCTCTCTCGTTGATGTCATCGTGGGGAGTAGCGGCTTTCCGCTCTCATCCTGTAGCATGGCGCTCACCAGCTCCCTCTCTACAGATCGCCACCTCTCGGTGGGCATCTGCCCATATGGATCGCTGCGGTCCAGTAACGCCACGGTTGGCCATCGCTGGGTTGCTCATCTGTCCTGCGGATCTTGATGTGGATGTGTCACGACTTAGACCCCCAGCTGCTCTTTGCACCACTGCCTTACTAGTCTCTAGGCTGGCCTGCCCCACAGTCCTGGGACTGGGCCTTCTCCCATCCCCCCTCCGCCGCAAAGCTCCCATCCCCGAACTGCCTCCGTCCATTTTCTATTGTGGCCCGGGTTCACTCGAGCCGCTCTTCCTCTCGGTCCTTTAGATCGACTGCTGCCACCAGGCCCTGGACGCTCCTTAGTGCTGCTCGGAACTGCGATAGGACTTTGTTTCCCTCCCTATTTCCCGCTCTTTTTTCCTCCGTCTCTTTGCTCGGGCTGGCGAGGAGCTCTCGCTCTCGTACCGAGCTCACAGATGCGTCACTGTCACCGCTTTCCATGTCCGACTCTTCGCCTTTGGTGCCATCGTCATACTGCGGCAAGGCCACTATAACTTCTCGATGTGGCCCGGCATCGGGAAGGCACCGTGAAAATACAGCCGAAATTGCCCATTGCTGCATAATCGTCCAATGGGCAACGTCCGCTTGACACCCTGGATTAGGGGGACCCCACGACCATAATCAAGAATTTTTTCCACACGAGAGCACTGGTTCCTGATCTTTGCTGGATACCTTCCGAACTGAACTAACCTTCCCGAACGGAACTTCTGTGGTAACCAGTCGGCACTCTCTTGGAGGGTTCAGTGTGAACATGAAATTAAGAAGATAATAAAACAAAATGATAAAATATCGTGTAGATGAAAAAACTAGAGTAAATGAATTTGAGAAAATAAAAGAAAGTAAAACGAAATATATACATACAAGTAATAAACGAAATAAAAAAATATAAAAATAACGATAACAATTAAAACAAGTAAGGAAGTCTAAGTTCGGGTGAACCGAACATTAAATACCCAGCGTTAGTTTTCAGAACGAGATACAAATACCATGACTTGGCAATGATATAGGCCCTAGAATCTTATTTGAAATTTTCTATATCAAAAAAGGGGACGTGGTTATCATCAGATTTCGCCCATTTTAAACACCAACCTGCTTTGGCCAGAAGGTAACCTGTGTACCAAATTTCATGCGAATATCTCAAGTTTTACTTAACTTATGTTAATTTATGTGATTTTCGATATCGAAAAAGTGGGCGTGGTTATCATCCGATTTCGACAATTTTCACAGCAGCTCACCTTGGCCAGAAAGTAGCCTGCATAACAAATTCCATGCAAATATCTCAGTTTTTACGCAAGTTATGTCAACTTATATGATTTTCGAAATTTTCGATATCGAAAAAGGGGGCGTGGTTATCATCCGATTTCGCCCATTTTCAAAGCAACCTACCATGGCCAAAAAGTAACCTGTATAACAAATTTCATGCAAATATCTCAGTTTTGACGAAAGTTATGTCAATTTATGTGATTTTCGAAATTTTCGATATCGAGAAACGGGGCGTGGTTATCATCCGATTTCGCCCATTTTCAATAGCAGTTTACCTCGGCCAGAAAGTAAACTGTACGCAAAATTTTATGCAAATATCTCAATTTTTACTCAAGTTATCGTGTACACGGACGGACAGACGGACGGACATGCCTTAATCAAATCCTCTTTTCAACCTAAGAACTTTCATGTGTGGAACTCTACATCTAACTCGATTATTTTGCGCCGTTACATAGCTAGTACTAGTACGCTGGGTATAAAAACAGTGAAATAAAATAATCAAAGATATAATAAAAAATAATAAAATAATAAATAAAAATATAATATAAAAAACAAACAAAATAATATAATACAAAAAAATATAATAAAAAAAAATAAACAGAAAAGTTAAAAAAATTATAAAAAAGGGATTTTAAAGAAATTAAAAACAAAATAAATTAAAAAAACAATCAACAGAAGAAGTTTAAAAAAAAAAAAATTAAGTAAGTGAACTCAAGACCTGTTATTAATAATTCTTAGTTAACAAATATTTTCGATTTTTATGCAAAAATGGATATTAGAGAAAAATTGCAAAGATTTGCACACAGCGATGGATAGGATCACATGTTTGAAAGTGTCCAAACTTATCATCAGATCAGTTTTCGGACACTGGGATACGAACCAGTGTCTGCACCAAATCCGCTGTTAGAAAACTCTAACAACTAAGCTATAATGCCCTGTGACGTCACGATGCATTATTCTCTACTTCAGCTTTTCCTTTGGTTGTTGTTGTTTTTTCTGCCAACAGTGTGTACACTGATTCGTATCCCAGTGTCCATCGCTGTTTGCCAATTTTTGCAATTTTTATCTGATATCAATTTTTGCATAAAAATCGAATATAATAATTAAATAAAAATTATTATTAACTGGTCGTAAGCTCACAAAACTTACAAATATGTAAAAAATAAAGTAAATTACTTTATAATAAAAAAACATTCCCGCAACAGCCGGTTCTACGTACCGGAATGACCCGGGTTTTACCCGGCCAAGGGCTGTTATTTCAGTGTAACCCTGTCCAATTTGTTCAGTCCCACTCCTTAATTGTCATCCCCGGACATCTTGTTACGGGCTGGTATCGAATCCAACCCCGAACCAAATGACTGGATCTGCTGCGTCTGCTGGAAGAAAATATATATCTCAAACGTTCACATTCCGTTCAATTCAGTAAATGCAAGAGATGGCTTCACAGATCTGGATGCTCAGGGCTTAACCCTGCCATCCCCAGAACCCGTACTTTTCTCAGTACTTATGAGTCACCATGTTGTTCGCGCACAAGTGCGTCCCGCGGTTCTCGTGGCTCCGGCGTACATACACCACACCTAGCATCATCAAATGGCCACAACAGTGGCCCAGTGTCCACGACTAGCACCTCTGCAGCTCCCGCCTCACCTATCCCCGACTGCCGCTCACGCTCACCAGCGTCTCCACCGCCATCCAACACCCCTGTCGTCAACTACTCAATAATTAAAAAGAAAATTGTTTACAAAGCCTGCGTGGCTAAATTGTGTATTTATTTTAAACGTTTATAGTTGAGCGAATATGTATATTAAGTTGAAGAATATTTCACAAGAGCGCATGCAAGTGCGCGTTACCTAATTGGTGCTTTCTCTGCGTTCAACTGCTGTTTCAATTCAATTTGCCAGTTGAGCACAGAGTTGTATTTCTTAACAACTTGAAAATCATAAGAGCTAAGGGTATGGTTATGCATTGGTGTCGTTACGACTTAGGAGATTAAGTTACATTCCACCCCCTGGTGAATCCACAGTGGGATTCACGAACTCCAAGGCGGCTAGCTTTGATGCTAGGCGTTTGATGATACCATGCCCAGTTTATATGTTGGCGCTTCTAACTTGTCCGTCTATGGCAGTAAAGACCTCCAATATACGACCTGTTTCCCACTGACTTTTAGGTAAGGCTGAGTAGCATACTATAACAAGCTGGCCTGGTTTAAGTGGAGTGGCCTCCTCCTGCCATTTTGGGCGCGTTAGCAGTTGTGGCAAATATTCGCTGATCCAGCGCTTCCAAAACCGGTATTTCAAATTTTGAGCAATTTGCCATTGCTTCCTTAAAAAAATTTTTTCTTCGCTATTGCATGGGGTCTGTGTTGAATGCATACATCCCAACATGAAATGGTTGGGCGTTAACGGTTCTTCGCTATCTGGAGATATGGGTATGTCTGTCAAAGATCGGCTATTTATTATATTTTCCATTTCTATGAGGACGCTGCGGAAGGTCTCTAGACGAGGAGCTTCTTCTTTCAGTATGCGGTGCAATATTCTCTTTACGCACGGTACGAGGCGCTCCCAACATCCACCAACTGATGGATTAGCTGGGCAATTGAAGATCCACTCTATACCATCTTTGGATAGCTCTCGCTTAATTTGGTCGAAATCGAATAGTTGGTGCTCCTTTTTGAGCTCGCGTTGTGCCACAATAAAGTTGGTGCCATTGTCGCTTCGCATGCGCACAGGCACACCTCGACGGTTGACGAAATTCCTCAAGCAGATAATAAATGCGTCGGTGGACAAGTCCACAGCAACCTCAAGGTGTACGGCTCTGGTAGTCAGCACCTGTGAAGGAGAACGGCCGCACTTATGGGGTTAAACGACCGGGCGGCAGCTGTACGGTAGGTTTTCATCCGTACGGATTAGGCATGGGACTATTCGAATAAAAATTATTCGAATAAACAAAACTTTTATTCGGCGGGTACAAAAAATTCGAATAGTATTTATTCGAATTTTTTTATTCGTTTATTCGAATATTATTATTCGTTTATTCGAATATTATTATTCGTTATAGTACTATTCGAATATTTTTGTTAATAGATTTTTAAAACGATATTCGTTGTTTTCTTTGCTTGTACCTATGAGCGCGCATTTATGTTTTGTATGTTTTGCATGTATATGTGTATGTTTGCGTGTACAAATGTGTGCCCAAGCGGTTACAATATTTCTTTGATTATTCGAATAGTGGTAACGAATAGTTGTATTTATTCGGTTAATGGTGGTTGAATAGTTTTTGGCTTATTATCTTAATAATTAAATAGCTATTTGTACAGTGTTGTGGGAATAATAAAATACAATTATTGGTAATAATTGAAGCTGTAAATAGGCATTTACTATAAAGTTACTATACATAAATATGTATTTGTACATTTATATGTTTATTGCAGTTACATTTGCTTGGTAGGTTTTGTGCTAGGTCTTCAAGCAAGAGATGCCAGGGCCGAAATTCATTATGTATACTGTTTATTATGGTAAGAAAAGAACGGGTTTGTGCTGATTTTTCATGTTCACATGTGTAAATAGTTTAATTTGCGTAAAGCCATACACAAAATAATACTACCTGCTTCCTATTTTTTGTTAATTACTCATATAAATGAAATCCACAGTGGGATTCACGAACTCCAAGGCGGCTAGCTTTGATGCTAGGCGTTTGATGGTACCATGCCCAGTTTATATGTTGGCGCTTCTAACTTGTCCGTCTATGGCAGTAAAGACCTCCAATATACGACCTGTTTCCCACTGACTTTTAGGTAAGGCTGAGTAGCATACTATAACAAGCTGGCCTGGTTTAGGTGGAGTGGCCTCCTCCTGCCATTTTGGGCGCGTTAGCAGTTGTGGCAAATATTCGCTGATCCAGCGCTTCCAAAACCGGTATTTCAAATTTTGAGCAATTTGCCATTGCTTCCTTAAAAAAATTTTTTCTTCGCTATTGCATGGGGTCTGTGTTGAATGCATACATCCCAACATGAAATGGTTGGGCGTTAACGGTTCTTCGCTATCTGGAGATATGGGTATGTCTGTCAAAGGTCGGCTATTTATTATATTTTCCATTTCTATGAGGACGCTGCGGAAGGTCTCTAGACGAGGAGCTTCTTCTTTCAGTATGCGGTGCAATATTCTCTTTACGCACGGTACGAGGCGCTCCCAACATCCACCAACTGATGGATTAGCTGGGCAATTGAAGATCCACTCTATACCATCTTTGGATAGCTCTCGCTTAATTTGGTCGAAATCGAATAGTTGGTGCTCCTTTTTGAGCTCGCGTTGTGCCCCAATAAAGTTGGTGCCATTGTCGCTTCGCATGCGAACAGGCACACCTCGACGGTTGACGAAATTCCTCAAGCAGATAATAAATGCGTCGGTGGACAAGTCCACAGCAACCTCAAGGTGTACGGCTCTGGTAGTCAGCACCTGTGAAGGAGAACGGCCGCACTTATGGGGTTAAACGACCGGGCGGCAGCTGTGAATAAAAATTATTCGAATAAACAAAACTTTTATTCGGCGGGTACAAAAAATTCGAATAGTATTTATTCGAATTTTTTTATTCGTTTATTCGAATATTATTATTCGTTTATTCGAATATTATTATTCGTTATAGTACTATTCGAATATTTTTGTTAATAGATTTTTAAAACGATATTCGTTGTTTTCTTTGCTTGTACCTATGAGCGCGCATTTATGTTTTGTATGTTTTGCATGTATATGTGTATGTTTGCGTGTACAAATGTGTGCCCAAGCGGTTACAATATTTCTTTGATTATTCGAATAGTGGTAACGAATAGTTGTATTTATTCGGTTAATGGTGGTTGAATAGTTTTTGGCTTATTATCTTAATAATTAAATAGCTATTTGTACAGTGTTGTGGGAATAATAAAATACAATTATTGGTAATAATTGAAGCTGTAAATAGGCATTTACTATAAAGTTACTATACATAAATATGTATTTGTACATTTATATGTTTATTGCAGTTACATTTGCTTGGTAGGTTTTGTGCTAGGTCTTCAAGCAAGAGATGCCAGGGCCGAAATTCATTATGTATACTGTTTATTATGGTAAGAAAAGAACGGGTTTGTGCTGATTTTTCATGTTCACATGTGTAAATAGTTTAATTTGCGTAAAGCCATACACAAAATAATACTACCTGCTTCCTATTTTTTGTTAATTACTCATATAAATGTACTTACATACATACATAAGTATGTAAGTATGTAGGTAGGGGCGTTCAATGATTTTGGTTAAAAAAACTTTTTATGCACCATTTATATACGCGCCTAAATTTTGCATCTTAACACATAGTATGCGGAAATTTAAATTTTTTTAAACGCTAACCTATATTTATATAATTTAGGTACACTAACCTAATTATTCTTTAAATATGTATATCATTCTTTTCAAGAGAAGACAACAGAAGAAAATAGCTATGTACATACATACATACCTGCTACTGCCGGGTGAATTCGCAATTCCTCATGCAAGTAAGTCCTTTGTGTTCATTTAGTTAACGAGTTTAGACACCCAAATTTAAAACAAATAGTCGCGCTTCATGCAATTCTTCAGTTGATGAAACACAATAAAAAATCTACCTAATAATGATCATCCTTAACCAGCCCATTCAATACAAAGAGTTCGCAAATTTCCATGACCATACCTACATACTTACATACATATGTATGTAAGTACATTTATGTATATGAGTATTTAACAAAAATTAGGAAGCAGGTAGTATTATTTTGTGTATGTTACTTTACGCAAATTAAACTATTTACACATGTGAACATGAAAAATCATCACAAACCCGTCCTTTTGTTATCATAATAAACAGTATACATAATGAATTTCGGCCCTGGCATCTCTTGCTTGAAGCCTTAGCACAAAACTTACCAAGCAAATGTAACTGCAATAAACATATAAATGTACAAATACATATTTATGTATAGTAACTTTATAGTAAATGCCTATTTACAGCTTCAATTATTACCAATAATTGTATTTTATTATTCCCACAACACTGTACAAATAGCTATTTAATTATTAAGATAATAAGCCAAAAACTATTCAACCACCATTAACCGAATAAATACAACTATTCGTTACCACTATTCGAATAATCAAAGAAATATTGTAACCGCTTGGGCAAACATTTGTACACGCAAACATACACACATACATGCAATCTATTAACAAAAATATTCGAATAGTACTATAACGAATAATAATATTCGAATAAACGAATAATAATATTCGAATAAACGAATAAAAAATTCGAATAAATACTATTCGAATTTTTTGCAACGAATATTTTTATTCGTTTATTCGAATAGTGTTTATTCGAATATTATTCGAAAAAAATCCCACTCCTAGTACGGATCCAAATCGCGCACCTCTTTCTGACGGCAGTTAGCAAGGACAGGGCCCGTGGTATCCAAAATCGTTGACGCATTTCATTAATCGTGAGTTTGCTGTTCTTTTGATGGTTTTTTCGATGAAAGTGATCCATAACCAATATGGATAAGTGATGATTACGAGGTACTATTACTGGCCGTCGTGCAGAATCGGGCAGACAATAAGCAGAATCTATACGTCCATTGATACGCAATACCCCATTGGTGTCAACCTATATAATGGGCTGGCCTTCGGAAGGCATTCTTTACCCTGTAGTGTGTCGATCTCAGATTTGTAAAATTCGTACTGGGCTTGACGGCATACAACATTTACGGCATTCTTTAGCTCTTCAGATGACAGCTCTCCTGTAAAACGTATTTTGGCTTTGGAGTTGCTTATGAAGGGCAATACCCATGCGACCACTCGCAGAAGCTTCGTAAGCGTTGAGTATTTACGGACTTCTACGATAAAAAAGTTATTTGCAATAAAAAGTGAAGTTTTCTTATAATAATAATAATAATAATAATTCCCAACGGATTAACCACCATATCCCGCCCGACCGAGTCTTTGAAAGGCTTTGGTTTGTTAATCGTCGAGACCTAAAACTGCTCAGCTACAGAGAAAACCTCATCAGCTAAGTAAGGTAGATAAAAAATATATGACACAATTAATAAATAATTAGTTGACAGCGAATAGTTATTGTAAAGAATAAAGATAAGAATCAAACGAGCAAATTGTTGCTATGTATTTACGATAGAAAGAATTGACTTTTTTATGCTGTATAGTGAGTCTGAAATATCAAACGTACCAGAATGAGTTATAATTTTGACACAAACAACGAAAAAGCTCATTTAATTCAAAATTAGTTCGGCTGTTTTTCAAGATAATTGGTTTAAAATGTCTTGATGGACGAGAAGGTACATTGAAGTTCACTTCGCTCAAAAGGAACGGGCTTGTGATTGAACCATTTAGTAATTTAATCATGAAAACAATTCCAAGCATTTCCCTCCGACTTGAAAGGCTGTGAAGATTAATTAGTTTTAAGCGACTCGTATACGATGGCAATTTATACAACGGATCCCAGTGAAGATCTCTTAAGGCAAATAGTAAAAATTGTTTTTGAACTGATTCTAAGCGATCCACGTGGACCTGGTAACGTGGGTTCCAAATTATAGAACCGTATTCGAGTACCGGTCTGACCAATGTAGTAAAGAGAGTTTTAGTTACATAAGGGTCGTTAAATTCTTTAGATCATCGTTTAACAAATGCTAGAACGCCTCTAGCTTTATTGACTGTTACGTTAATGTGGCAGTTAAAACTGAGTTTGAAGTCCATAGTAACCCCAAAGTCAACAAAATCATACATTTGCTCAAGACTATATTTGTTAATTGTATAGGAAGCTAGCTGTGAAATTCCTCTCGAAAAACGCTTGTATTTACATTTCTTTAGATTAAACGGCATATAATTTAAATTGCACCAAGTAACTAGTGTATTTAGATCTGATTGATGCTTATTGCTATTTTCGAATGATGCGAATGACTTGAAAAGCTTTACATCGTCAGCATACATTAACATTTTCGAAAATACTATTAAGTACTGTAGAAATATCATTTATAAACAACAAGAACAGAATCGGGCCAAGATGGCTTCCTTGAGGAACTCCTGAGGAGACATAAATAACATCGGATTCACAATTTTTAAACACTACTTTTTGTGTTCTCTCGCTTTGTGTTCTCAGCGATTGATACCCGGCTGGAAACCCAACTGATCCTGTTTAAGAATAAGTAAAGAGTGACACTTTATCGAAAGCTTTGCTGAAATCAGTATAAATAACGTCGGTGTGCAGATTTTTTCTAAAGCCATTTGAGACATTATTTGTAAATTCAAGTTAGTTTGTAACGGTGCACTTTCCCTTACAGAACCCGTGTTGACAGTCAGAAATCAAGGTAGAGATAGGATTCGTAAGCTGATTGGTAATAATAGCTTCAAACACTTTTGGGATGGCAGAAAGCTTTGTTATGCCACGATAGTTCTCTATAGATGCCTTGATTCCGCTTTTATGAAGCGGTAGAAGAAACGACTCTTTCCATGCTTTTGGAAACACAACACACTTTAGTGACAGATTGAACAAATTGGTAAGGGGTTGCTAAATATTGTTAGCACACTTCTTCAAGAAGCATGTAGGAATCCTATCTGGACCACATTTAAAAGATTCCATCAATTTTTTTAGGTAAATAAGAATATCATTGGCGCATATAGTTGGACAATTGATTTAATTGTTCCCATAGGGATAATTTAAAAAGTCAGAATTGGTGACTGCAGAATAGTTAGAATTGAAAAATTGCGCAAAGAAATTTGCAATATCTTCATTATCGCTAGATAAAATGTCTTTATATTTCATGGCTGAGGTAAATCCCACTACTTTTCGTTTAAAATTTACGAAATCATAAAATGACTTTGGATTGCGAATAATGTCTCTTTTTGTTTTAGAGTTATAGGCTTTATAGCACTTTTTATTCAAGTCGATGTACCTCTTACGTAGAACAGAATACAACAAGTAATGTTTGTTTAACCCCGATTTCTTAAATAATTTGAAAGAACGCGTTTTTCTATTTTTCAGCATCATAAGCTCTTTAGTAAACCAAGCTTGCGTTGGATGATCATATAGTTACATAACAATCCTATATACATATGTACTGTTGAGTTCATCTATGCAAATTGTAACTTAATATATAAACATCTCAACATAAAGGGTTAACCTATTGTAATTGCCATTTCCTTTTTATGCTTTGTCCGTAGCCTTGAACTAATTAACTAGTTAACAACTTCTAATTCGGCATGTGCTGTTTTTTGATCTCGACTCGCTCGCACGTACACCGCTGCTCAGTAAATCTTTACATTTTTTATCCGCATTTTATTATAATTTAAAACCCATTGTATTGTAAAAAGTGCTAAAGCGTTTATTAAAGTTTAATCGGAATAATTAAAGTGAATTCCGTGAAATTAAAGCATTTTTATTTGGACATTTACGTGAGTGAACCGCCGCAACATTTTCTGGTCCTTCGCGCCGCATGTACTTGGACCGCTCGCTTAATTTACATCGCGTGACACACAAACATATGTACGCGTATCAAAACTAAAATAAATACAGTTTGAAAAATAAAGTGCTACCTGCAAATTTGCTAAAAAACTAAATGATACATAGTGCTGTTGTTGTTACATTAAAAATTTATACATGTTAAAGAAAAAAAATTCGCTGTATAACAACAACAACAAATTTGCCTTTAAAAGTACTGTGGGGGCATTTGTTAAAACAAAAACAAATATCAAGTTATTAAACGCATTTTTTCTATTGTAATCTTGGTGCGGTCGTCATTTAAACCTTCATAAATTTAAAAAGCATATCGTGTCTTTCAACCGTCCTTTGCAATACAAATACAATTTTTGGTTTTCAATTCGCTGGAAAAATAAACCAAAAACAATGTCGAATTCCGTTAAATCTCATGATTCTGCGCTCAGTGCTATTAAGCGGTATTTGGCCAAAAGCACTGATGGTGTATTTTTAATGGACGTCGATAGCGTACAAAGTTACCTCAAACTGCTAGAGGAACAGTGGGTTAAGTTTAATGAGGCTCAAGATGATGTTGAGCTTTCGTGCGGAGCTGACAATTTCCAAATCGAAGAAAATGTTCGCATACAAGCAGAGACGTGGTATTCTACTGCTTTAACAAATTTTAATCGGCAAATTAAGTGCAATAGTGCTCAACCGCGTCAGCCATCCGCGCCAACAACTGTGTCGGCTCCAAGACGGCTTCCTAAAATGGAGTTGCCTACATTCTCTGGTGAGGCCACAGAATGGATTGCTTTCTTTTACGCTTTTTCTTTCCTTGTTGATGGTAATACCGCGTTGTCAAACGGACAAAAACTCCACTATCTGCGTAGTTGTTTAAAGGGTGATGCGTTAAACATAATTAGTGGATTTAAAATATGCGATGTTAATTATGACGAAGCTTGGGACCTTTTAAAATCGCATTATAAGGTCATGCGGGTGATTGTAGAAGGGCATCTGAGGGCTATGGGTGAAATAAAGAAGGCAGCTAGTGATACGTCTGACGCAATTAAAAAAGTTCTCGACGCGAACTCAAAGCTTTAGATCGTCCAGTGCAGTTCTGGGACGATTGGTTGGTACATGGGTTAGTCAACAGGCTAGCATTCGAGACGCGGAAGCAGTGGGAGCTAACACTCGTTAGTGATGAGCCTCCTACATTTGAACAATTAACCACATTTTTAGAGACCAGATGTCGATCTCTCGCTATGCTTTCGTCGTCAACCGCACCAGTGCCGATCAAAGGTAAAACTACGCCAGCTAGTAAATCTACGCCAGGGAGCAAAGCCACTAACTTTTTTCACACAGCGCAAAGTCAGAGCAATTGCGCTTACTGTAAGGAACAGCATACAATATATAGTTGTGACAAATTTCGTAATCTAGACGTAAATGCAAAATCCAAGTTCGTAGTAGAGTCGCGATTATGTTCAAATTGTCTCAGCTCTGGTCATTACAAGGCAAAATGCAATAGTACGTCTTCATGTAGGGTTTGCCATCAACGCCATCACACCTTGTTCCACAATACCACCGCTACGACCAACGCACCAACTAGTACGCATTTGGTCAACAACGTATCTACCGCTAATTCGTCTACACTAACCGCACACACCGCACTGCAGCCAAATGCAATTACTCCCGCCTTCAATACTTCCGCATCCAACTCGTCTTGCTTGAGTACCAATTCGAGTCCTCCGCTTAAAGAAAGAACCATTTTGTTGGCCACTGCACTTGTCAAAGTACGCGAATGTTCCCGACGCTTTCAGCCTGCTCGTTTATTGTTTGACTCGGGTTCGCATGCCTCCTTTGTAACAAAGGCATTGGTTCAGCGTTTGGGACTACAACGAAAGGCATCTGCAGTTGTAATAACGGGAATTGGCTCGTCGCAAGGAGGTCGTTCAAGAGGTGAGGTTCTGCTTTCACTGTCATCGTTTTGCTCTCGTCAATGCTTCGATATAAGTGCGCTCATTCTACCGAAAATCACCAGCGAACTGCCAACACAAAGTGTACCAGCGTCATCGTGGACGCATGAGCAAGGACTATTTCTTGCAGATCCGCAATTCATGACACCTGGCCGCATCGACATGCTAGTCGGTATGGATGTCATGGATCAACTCGTTTGCACCGATTTTCGTAAAGGTCCTCCTGGCACGCCTATGGCTCAACATACTGTTTTCGGTTGGACGCTGTTTGGCAGTGTTGATGGTTCTGATGCTGCCACCGCTCAATTACAATCGTTGCATTGTGACGTTCAGCTGGACAGAGCACTTACTAGATTGTGGAAGCTGGAAGAAGCACCGCAAAAGATTCACCTTACGCATGAGGAGCTTTGCTGTGAAAAGCTCTTCGATGCCACGCACCGCAGGGCAGCCGGTGGGCGATTCATAGTCGAGTTACCGCTAAAACCCCATGTTCCGCTCACACCGCTCTTCTGGCAAGAATAGGTTCAACAAAAATGGGCACAAAAACTGTGAATGAGGTCTTGTCTGGGACCATCCTAAATGTCGAACTACGTTTTCAGTAAAATCGGGGCTGCTCGTTTTCGCGAAATATCCCACTTTAACCCTTTAGGAGCTTCAAAAATATACATTTGACCAAAAAATCTTTTCAAAAATAGCTTCTGTATGTTTGTTCGTTCTATTACACACATAAATTTCTATTACACACATAAATTTACAAAAGTCCCACTTTTTAAAAAAAATTGCAAAACTACTATTAAATAAAATTAATTATTCGTTTTTAGGGCACTAGTTTCAGCACCCTGTTTTTGTAATGCAAAAAAAAAAACAAAAATTCTCCTTATAATTTTTTTTTAAGCGGAACACGAATCCGTGGTCCAAAAATTTCCATCATGTCTCGTTTCTGAGAAAAAATGTTTTTAGGCCCCAAAATTAGTATAATTTGAACAAGCCCCCTGTGCTCTGGGTGCTCTTATAAGATTTGAATATCAGCTCATATATAAACCAAGGTTTAGGAAACATTATCTAAGATAAGAAAAAATTGTAGTATATCGCAATTATTTTATACAGATTTTCAAAGTTGGCCAAAATCACAAAATCATGTTTTTGGCACACTTTTGAAAAATTATATAAATTTACCCCGATCTGCCAGAAGCTTTTTACATACCAGAAAATATTGCATGGTTTCTAGTGTGTCAATGGTAAGAAAATCTTTTTATTGCCACTTACCATAAAAATAATATCTTCATTTATTACAACCTCCCTTCGGTAAAATATTTATTTTTGTTCTTATTAATTCCTATACAAAATGAATGCTGATGCTGAAAATATTACATAGAAATTTTGTCTAGTTGTAACGAACGCGGGGTGGTAATAAATGAAGATATTATTTTTATGGTAAGTGGCAATAAAAAGATTTTCTTACTATTGACAGACTAGAAACCACGCAATATTTTCTGATATGTTAAAAGTTTGTGGCAGATCGGGGTAAATTTATATAATTTTTCAAAAGTGTGCCAAAAACATGATTTTGTGTTTTCGGCCAACTTTGAAAATCTGTATAAAATAATTGCGATATACTACAATTTTTTCTTATCTTAGATAATGTTTCCTAAACCTTGGTTTATATATGAGCTGATATTCAAATCTTATAAGAGCACCCAGAGCACAGGGGGCTTGTTCAAATTATACTAATTTTGGGGCCTAAAAACATTTTTTCTCAGAAACGAGACATGATGGAAATTTTTGGACCACGGATTCGTGTTCCGCTTAAAAAAAAATTATAAGGAGAATTTTTGTTTTTTTTTTTGCATTACAAAAACAGGGTGCTGTAACTAGTGCCCTAAAAACGAATAATTAATTTTATTTAATAGTAGTTTTGCAATTTTTTTTAAAAAGTGGGACTTTTGTAAATTTATGTGTGTAATAGAAACCACCTACACGAACAAACATACAGAAGCTATTTTTGAAAAGATTTTTTGGTCAAATGTATATTTTTGAAGCTCCTAAAGGGTTAAAGTGGGATATTTCGCGAAAACGAGCAGCCCCGATTTTACTGAAAACGTAGTTCGACATTTAGGATGGTCCCAGACAAGACCTCATTCACAGTTTTTGTGACCATTTTTGTTGAACCTATTCTTGCCAGAAGAGCGGTGTGCGCTGGGAGATTCCCGTGAAAAGGCAGTTCGAAACCTGCTAAGAATCGAGAGAAGACTTGCGCGAGATGAAGACTTACGACTAAGCTACAATGAGTTTATGCAGGAACTCATCGATATGAAGCATATGGAGCTCGCACCTGAACCATCGTTCAAGACATTTTACATGCCGCATCATCCTGTCGTTAAGGAATCGAGCCTTACTACCAAGTTGAGGGTCGTGTTCAACGCATCCGCTAAATCCATCACAGGAAACTCGTTAAATGATGCCCTATTCGTCAGTCCTCAACTGCAATCCGATTTGTACTCCATTTTAACTCGCTTCAGAACGCATCGCTACGCTATAACCGCAGACAGTGATCCATAACCAATATGGATAAGTGATGATTACGAGGTACTATTACTGGCCGTCGTGCAGAATCGGGCAGACAATAAGCAGAATCTATACGTCCATTGATAGGCAATACCCCATTGGTGTCAAATTATATAATGGGCTGGCCTTCGGAAGGCATTCTTTAGCCTGTAGTGTGTCGATCTCAGATTTGTAAAATTCGTACTGGGCTTGACGGCATACAACATTTACGGCATTCTTTAGCTCTTCAGATGACAGCTCTCCTGTAAAACGTATTTTGGCTTTGGAGTTGCTTATGAAGCGCAATACCCATGCGACCACTCGCAGAAGCTTCGTAAGCGTTGAGTATTTACGGACGTCTACGATAAAAAAGTTATTTGCAATAAAAAGTGAAGTTTTCTTATAATAATAATAATAATAATAATTCCCAACGGATTAACCACCATATCCCGCCCGACCGAGTCTTTGAAAGGCTTTGGTTTGTTTATGAATAAGTAAAGAGTGACGCTTTATAGAAAGCTTCGCTGAAATCAGTATAAATAACGTCGGTGTGCAGATTTTTTCTAAAGCCATTTGAGACATTATTTGTAAATTCAAGTTAGTTTGTAACGGTGCACTTTCCCTTACAGAACCCGTGTTGACAGTCAGAAATCAAGGTAGAGATAGGATTCGTAAGCTGATTGTTAATAATAGCTTCAAACACTTTTGGGATGGCAGAAAGCTTTGTTATGCCACGATAGTTCTCTATAGATGCCTTGATTCCGCTTTTATGAAGCGGTAGAAGAAACGACTCTTTCCATGCTTTTGGAAACACAACACACTTTAGTGACAGATTGAACAAATTGGTAAGGGGTTGCTAAATATTGTTAGCACACTTCTTCAAGAAGCATGTAGGAATCCTATCTGGACCACATTTAAAAGATTCCATCAATTTTTTTAGGTAAATAAGAACATCATTGGCGCATATAGTTGGACAATTGATTTAATTGTTCCCATAGGGATAATTTAAAAAGTCAGAATTGGTGACTGCAGAATAGTTAGAATTGAAAAATTGCGCAAAGAAATTTGCAATATCTTCATTATCGCTAGATAAAATGTCTTTATATTTCATGGCTGAGGTAAATCCCACTACTTTTCGTTTAAAATTTACGAAATCATAAAATGACTTTGGATTGCGAATAATGTCTCTTTTTGTTTTAGAGTTATAGGCTTTATAGCACTTTTTATTCAAGTCGATGTACCTCTTACGTAGAACAGAATACAACAAGTAATGTTTGTTTAACCCCGATTTCTTAAATAATTTGAAAGAACGCGTTTTTCTATTTTTCAGCATCATAAGCTCTTTAGTAAACCAAGCTTGCGTTGGATGATCATATAGTTACATAACAATCCTATATACATATGTACTGTTGAGTTCATCTATGCAAATTGTAACTTAATATATAAACATCTCAACATAAAGGGTTAACCTATTGTAATTGCCATTTCCTTTTTATGCTTTGTCCGTAGCCTTGAACTAATTAACTAGTTAACAACTTCTAATTCGGCATGTGCTGTTTTTTGATCTCGACTCGCTCGCACGTACACCGCTGCTCAGTAAATCTTTACATTTTTTATCCGCATTTTATTATAATTTAAAACCCATTGTATTGTAAAAAGTGCTAAAGCGTTTATTAAAGTTTAATCGGAATAATTAAAGTGAATTCCGTGAAATTAAAGCATTTTTATTTGGACATTTACGTGAGTGAACCGCCGCAACATTTTCTGGTCCTTCGCGCCGCATGTACTTGGACCGCTCGCTTAATTTACATCGCGTGACACACAAACATATGTACGCGTATCAAAACTAAAATAAATACAGTTTGAAAAATAAAGTGCTACCTGCAAATTTGCTAAAAAACTAAATGATACATAGTGCTGTTGTTGTTACATTAAAAATTTATACATGTTAAAGAAAAAAAATTCGCTGTATAACAACAACAACAAATTTGCCTTTAAAAGTACTGTGGGGGCATTTGTTAAAACAAAAACAAATATCAAGTTATTAAACGCATTTTTTCTATTGTAATCTTGGTGCGGTCGTCATTTAAACCTTCATAAATTTAAAAAGCATATCGTGTCTTTCAACCGTCCTTTGCAATACAAATACAATTTTTGGTTTTCAATTCGCTGGAAAAATAAACCAAAAACAATGTCGAATTCCGTTAAATCTCATGATTCTGCGCTCAGTGCTATTAAGCGGTATTTGGCCAAAAGCACTGATGGTGTATTTTTAATGGACGTCGATAGCGTACAAAGTTACCTCAAACTGCTAGAGGAACAGTGGGTTAAGTTTAATGAGGCTCAAGATGATGTTGAGCTTTCGTGCGGAGCTGACAATTTCCAAATCGAAGAAAATGTTCGCATACAAGCAGAGACGTGGTATTCTACTGCTTTAACAAATTTTAATCGGCAAATTAAGTGCAATAGTGCTCAACCGCGTCAGCCATCCGCGCCAACAACTGTGTCGGCTCCAAGACGGCTTCCTAAAATGGAGTTGCCTACATTCTCTGGTGAGGCCACAGAATGGATTGCTTTCTTTTACGCTTTTTCTTTCCTTGTTGATGGTAATACCGCGTTGTCAAACGGACAAAAACTCCACTATCTGCGTAGTTGTTTAAAGGGTGATGCGTTAAACATAATTAGTGGATTTAAAATATGCGATGTTAATTATGACGAAGCTTGGGACCTTTTAAAATCGCATTATAAGGTCATGCGGGTGATTGTAGAAGGGCATCTGAGGGCTATGGGTGAAATAAAGAAGGCAGCTAGTGATACGTCTGACGCAATTAAAAAAGTTCTCGACGCGAACTCAAAGCTTTAGATCGTCCAGTGCAGTTCTGGGACGATTGGTTGGTACATGGGTTAGTCAACAGGCTAGCATTCGAGACGCGGAAGCAGTGGGAGCTAACACTCGTTAGTGATGAGCCTCCTACATTTGAACAATTAACCACATTTTTAGAGACCAGATGTCGATCTCTCGCTATGCTTTCGTCGTCAACCGCACCAGTGCCGATCAAAGGTAAAACTACGCCAGCTAGTAAATCTACGCCAGGGAGCAAAGCCACTAACTTTTTTCACACAGCGCAAAGTCAGAGCAATTGCGCTTACTGTAAGGAACAGCATACAATATATAGTTGTGACAAATTTCGTAATCTAGACGTAAATGCAAAATCCAAGTTCGTAGTAGAGTCGCGATTATGTTCAAATTGTCTCAGCTCTGGTCATTACAAGGCAAAATGCAATAGTACGTCTTCATGTAGGGTTTGCCATCAACGCCATCACACCTTGTTCCACAATACCACCGCTACGACCAACGCACCAACTAGTACGCATTTGGTCAACAACGTATCTACCGCTAATTCGTCTACACTAACCGCACACACCGCACTGCAGCCAAATGCAATTACTCCCGCCTTCAATACTTCCGCATCCAACTCGTCTTGCTTGAGTACCAATTCGAGTCCTCCGCTTAAAGAAAGAACCATTTTGTTGGCCACTGCACTTGTCAAAGTACGCGAATGTTCCCGACGCTTTCAGCCTGCTCGTTTATTGTTTGACTCGGGTTCGCATGCCTCCTTTGTAACAAAGGCATTGGTTCAGCGTTTGGGACTACAACGAAAGGCATCTGTAGTTGTAATAACGGGAATTGGCTCGTCGCAAGGAGGTCGTTCAAGAGGTGAGGTTCTGCTTTCACTGTCATCGTTTTGCTCTCGTCAATGCTTCGATATAAGTGCGCTCATTCTACCGAAAATCACCAGCGAACTGCCAACACAAAGTGTACCAGCGTCATCGTGGACGCATGAGCAAGGACTATTTCTTGCAGATCCGCAATTCATGACACCTGGCCGCATCGACATGCTAGTCGGTATGGATGTCATGGATCAACTCGTTTGCACCGATTTTCGTAAAGGTCCTCCTGGCACGCCTATGGCTCAACATACTGTTTTCGGTTGGACGCTGTTTGGCAGTGTTGATGGTTCTGATGCTGCCACCGCTCAATTACAATCGTTGCATTGTGACGTTCAGCTGGACAGAGCACTTACTAGATTGTGGGAGCTGGAAGAAGCACCGCAAAAGATTCACCTTACGCATGAGGAGCTTTGCTGTGAAAAGCTCTTCGATGCCACGCACCGCAGGGCAGCCGGTGGGCGATTCATAGTCGAGTTACCGCTAAAACCCCATGTTCCGCTCACACCGCTCTTCTGGCAAGAATAGGTTCAACAAAAATGGGCACAAAAACTGTGAATGAGGTCTTGTCTGGGACCATCCTAAATGTCGAACTACGTTTTCAGTAAAATCGGGGCTGCTCGTTTTCGCGAAATATCCCACTTTAACCCTTTAGGAGCTTCAAAAATATACATTTGACCAAAAAATCTTTTCAAAAATAGCTTCTGTATGTTTGTTCGTTCTATTACACACATAAATTTCTATTACACACATAAATTTACAAAAGTCCCACTTTTTAAAAAAAATTGCAAAACTACTATTAAATAAAATTAATTATTCGTTTTTAGGGCACTAGTTACAGCACCCTGTTTTTGTAATGCAAAAAAAAAAACAAAAATTCTCCTTATAATTTTTTTTTAAGCGGAACACGAATCCGTGGTCCAAAAATTTCCATCATGTCTCGTTTCTGAGAAAAAATGTTTTTAGGCCCCAAAATTAGTATAATTTGAACAAGCCCCCTGTGCTCTGGGTGCTCTTATAAGATTTGAATATCAGCTCATATATAAACCAAGGTTTAGGAAACATTATCTAAGATAAGAAAAAATTGTAGTATATCGCAATTATTTTATACAGATTTTCAAAGTTGGCCGAAATCACAAAATCATGTTTTTGGCACACTTTTGAAAAATTATATAAATTTACCCCGATCTGCCAGAAGCTTTTTACATACCAGAAAATATTGCATGGTTTCTAGTGTGTCAATGGTAAGAAAATCTTTTTATTGCCACTTACCATAAAAATAATATCTTCATTTATTACAACCTCCCTTCGGTAAAATATTTATTTTTGTTCTTATTAATTCCTATACAAAATGAATGCTGATGCTGAAAATATTACATAGAAATTTTGTCTAGTTGTAACGAACGCGGGGTGGTAATAAATGAAGATATTATTTTTATGGTAAGTGGCAATAAAAAGATTTTCTTACTATTGACAGACTAGAAACCACGCAATATTTTCTGATATGTTAAAAGTTTGTGGCAGATCGGGGTAAATTTATATAATTTTTCAAAAGTGTGCCAAAAACATGATTTTGTGTTTTCGGCCAACTTTGAAAATCTGTATAAAATAATTGCGATATACTACAATTTTTTCTTATCTTAGATAATGTTTCCTAAACCTTGGTTTATATATGAGCTGATATTCAAATCTTATAAGAGCACCCAGAGCACAGGGGGCTTGTTCAAATTATACTAATTTTGGGGCCTAAAAACATTTTTTCTCAGAAACGAGACATGATGGAAATTTTTGGACCACGGATTCGTGTTCCGCTTAAAAAAAAATTATAAGGAGAATTTTTGTTTTTTTTTTTGCATTACAAAAACAGGGTGCTGTAACTAGTGCCCTAAAAACGAATAATTAATTTTATTTAATAGTAGTTTTGCAATTTTTTTTAAAAAGTGGGACTTTTGTAAATTTATGTGTGTAATAGAAACCACCTACACGAACAAACATACAGAAGCTATTTTTGAAAAGATTTTTTGGTCAAATGTATATTTTTGAAGCTCCTAAAGGGTTAAAGTGGGATATTTCGCGAAAACGAGCAGCCCCGATTTTACTGAAAACGTAGTTCGACATTTAGGATGGTCCCAGACAAGACCTCATTCACAGTTTTTGTGACCATTTTTGTTGAACCTATTCTTGCCAGAAGAGCGGTGTGCGCTGGGAGATTCCCGTGAAAAGGCAGTTCGAAACCTGCTAAGAATCGAGAGAAGACTTGCGCGAGATGAAGACTTACGACTAAGCTACAATGAGTTTATGCAGGAACTCATCGATATGAAGCATATGGAGCTCGCACCTGAACCATCGTTCAAGACATTTTACATGCCGCATCATCCTGTCGTTAAGGAATCGAGCCTTACTACCAAGTTGAGGGTCGTGTTCAACGCATCCGCTAAATCCATCACAGGAAACTCGTTAAATGATGCCCTATTCGTCAGTCCTCAACTGCAATCCGATTTGTACTCCATTTTAACTCGCTTCAGAACGCATCGCTACGCTATAACCGCAGACAGTGATCCATAACCAATATGGATAAGTGATGATTACGAGGTACTATTACTGGCCGTCGTGCAGAATCGGGCAGACAATAAGCAGAATCTATACGTCCATTGATAGGCAATACCCCATTGGTGTCAAATTATATAATGGGCTGGCCTTCGGAAGGCATTCTTTAGCCTGTAGTGTGTCGATCTCAGATTTGTAAAATTCGTACTGGGCTTGACGGCATACAACATTTACGGCATTCTTTAGCTCTTCAGATGACAGCTCTCCTGTAAAACGTATTTTGGCTTTGGAGTTGCTTATGAAGCGCAATACCCATGCGACCACTCGCAGAAGCTTCGTAAGCGTTGAGTATTTACGGACGTCTACGATAAAAAAGTTATTTGCAATAAAAAGTGAAGTTTTCTTATAATAATAATAATAATAATAATTCCCAACGGATTAACCACCATATCCCGCCCGACCGAGTCTTTGAAAGGCTTTGGTTTGTTTATGAATAAGTAAAGAGTGACGCTTTATAGAAAGCTTCGCTGAAATCAGTATAAATAACGTCGGTGTGCAGATTTTTTCTAAAGCCATTTGAGACATTATTTGTAAATTCAAGTTAGTTTGTAACGGTGCACTTTCCCTTACAGAACCCGTGTTGACAGTCAGAAATCAAGGTAGAGATAGGATTCGTAAGCTGATTGTTAATAATAGCTTCAAACACTTTTGGGATGGCAGAAAGCTTTGTTATGCCACGATAGTTCTCTATAGATGCCTTGATTCCGCTTTTATGAAGCGGTAGAAGAAACGACTCTTTCCATGCTTTTGGAAACACAACACACTTTAGTGACAGATTGAACAAATTGGTAAGGGGTTGCTAAATATTGTTAGCACACTTCTTCAAGAAGCATGTAGGAATCCTATCTGGACCACATTTAAAAGATTCCATCAATTTTTTTAGGTAAATAAGAACATCATTGGCGCATATAGTTGGACAATTGATTTAATTGTTCCCATAGGGATAATTTAAAAAGTCAGAATTGGTGACTGCAGAATAGTTAGAATTGAAAAATTGCGCAAAGAAATTTGCAATATCTTCATTATCGCTAGATAAAATGTCTTTATATTTCATGGCTGAGGTAAATCCCACTACTTTTCGTTTAAAATTTACGAAATCATAAAATGACTTTGGATTGCGAATAATGTCTCTTTTTGTTTTAGAGTTATAGGCTTTATAGCACTTTTTATTCAAGTCGATGTACCTCTTACGTAGAACAGAATACAACAAGTAATGTTTGTTTAACCCCGATTTCTTAAATAATTTGAAAGAACGCGTTTTTCTATTTTTCAGCATCATAAGCTCTTTAGTAAACCAAGCTTGCGTTGGATGATCATATAGTTACATAACAATCCTATATACATATGTACTGTTGAGTTCATCTATGCAAATTGTAACTTAATATATAAACATCTCAACATAAAGGGTTAACCTATTGTAATTGCCATTTCCTTTTTATGCTTTGTCCGTAGCCTTGAACTAATTAACTAGTTAACAACTTCTAATTCGGCATGTGTTGTTTTTTGATCTCGACTCGCTCGCACGTACACCGCTGCTCAGTAAATCTTTACATTTTTTATCCGCATTTTATTATAATTTAAAACCCATTGTATTGTAAAAAGTGCTAAAGCGTTTATTAAAGTTTAATCGGAATAATTAAAGTGAATTCCGTGAAATTAAAGCATTTTTATTTGGACATTTACGTGAGTGAACCGCCGCAACATTTTCTGGTCCTTCGCGCCGCATGTACTTGGACCGCTCGCTTAATTTACATCGCGTGACACACAAACATATGTACGCGTATCAAAACTAAAATAAATACAGTTTGAAAAATAAAGTGCTACCTGCAAATTTGCTAAAAACTAAATGATACATAGTGCTGTTGTTGTTACATTAAAAATTTATACATGTTAAAGAAAAAAAATTCGCTGTATAACAACAACAACAAATTTGCCTTTAAAAGTACTGTGGGGGCATTTGTTAAAACAAAAACAAATATCAAGTTATTAAACGCATTTTTTCTATTGTAATCTTGGTGCGGTCGTCATTTAAACCTTCATAAATTTAAAAAGCATATCGTGTCTTTCAACTGCCCTTTGCAATACAAATACAATTTTTGGTTTTCAATTCGCTGGAAAAATAAACCAAAAACTATGTCGAATTCCGTTAAATCTCATGATTCTGCGCTCAGTGCTATTAAGCGGTATTTGGCCAAAAGCACTGATGGTGTATTTTTAATGGACGTCGATAGCGTACAAAGTTACTCAAACTGCTAGAGGAACAGTGGGTTAAGTTTAATGAGGCTCAAGATGATGTTGAGCTTTCGTGCGGAGCTGACAATTTCCAAATCGAAGAAAATGTTCGCATACAAGCAGAGACGTGGTATTCTACTGCTTTAACAAATTTTAATCGGCAAATTAAGTGCAATAGTGCTCAACCGCGTCAGCCATCCGCGCCAACAACTGTGTCGGCTCCAAGACGGCTTCCTAAAATGGAGTTGCCTACATTCTCTGGTGAGGCCACAGAATGGATTGCTTTCTTTGACGCTTTTTCTTCCCTTGTTGATGGTAATACCGCGTTGTCAAACGGACAAAAACTCCACTATCTGCGTAGTTGTTTAAAGGGTGATGCGTTAAACATAATTAGTGGATTTAAAATATGCGATGTTAATTATGACGAAGCTTGGGACCTTTTAAAATCGCGTTATAAGGTCATGCGGGTGATTGTGGAAGGGCATCTGAGGGCTATGGGTGAAATAAAGAAGGCAGCTAGTGATACGTCTGACGCAATTAAAAAAGTTCTCGACGCATTCCAGCAGCACATACGCGAACTCAAAGCTTTAGATCGTCCAGTGCAGTTCTGGGACGATTGGTTGGTACATGGGTTAGTCAACAGGCTAGCATTCGAGACGCGGAAGCAGTGGGAGCTAACACTCGTTAGTGATGAACATTTGAACAATTAACCACATTTTTAGAGACCAGATGTCGATCTCTCGCTATGCTTTCGTCGTCAACCGCACCAGTGCCGATCAAAGGTAAAACTACGCCAGCTAGTAAATCTACGCCAGGGAGCAAAGCCACTAACGTTTTTCACACAGCGCAAAGTCAGAGCAATTGCGCTTACTGTAAGGAACAGCATACAATATATAGTTGTGACAAATTTCGTAATCTAGACGTAAATGCAAAATCCAAGTTCGTAGTAGAGTCGCGATTATGTTCAAATTGTCTCAGCTCTGGTCATTACAAGGCAAAATGCAATAGTACGTCTTCATGTAGGGTTTGCCATCAACGCCATTACACCTTGTTCCACAATACCACCGCTACGACCAACGCACCAACTAGTACGCATTTGGTCAACAACGTATCTACCGCTAATTCGTCTACACTAACCGCACACACCTCACTGCAGCCAAATGCAATTACTCCCGCCTTCAATACTTCCGCATCCAACTCGTCTTGCTTGAGTACCAATTCGAGTCCGGAGCCTTTTATTGGTGTTTTCCTGAAACTTATTTGGGGTCGTTTTTTATTTCTTTTGGGTCATAATTTCTTTGCGCAATTATTCACTCCTAACTATTCTGCCGTCACCAACTCTGACTTTCTAAATTATCCCTATGAGCTACATGGGAACAATTTAATTAATTGTCCAACTATAGGCGCCAATGATGTTCTTATTTATCTGAAAACCTTGAAGGAATCTTTTAAATGCGGTCCTGATAGGATTCCTACATGTTTCTTGAAGAAGTGTGCTAACAATATTTACCAACCCCTTACCAATTTGTTCAATCTGTCACTTAAGTGTGGTGTTTTCGCAAAAGCATGGAAAGAGTCGTTTCTTCTATCGTGGCATAGCAAAGCTTTCTGCCATCCCAAAAGTGTTTGAAGCTATTGTTACCAATCAGCTTACAAATCCTATCTCTACCTTGATTTCTGGCTGTCAACACGGGTTCTGTAAGGGAAAGTCGACCGTTACAACTTTACTTGAATTTACAAATCATGTCTCAAATGGCTTTACAAAAAATCTGCACACCGACGTTACTTATACTGATTTCAGCAAAGCTTTCGATAAAGTGTGCCACACTTTACTCATTCATAAACTGGATCAGTTGGGTTTACAGCCGCTGTTCTTGTTTATAAATGATATTTCTACAGTAAAAGAATTTTCGAAAATGTTAATGTATGCCGACGATGTAAAGCTTTTCATGTCACTCGCATCATTCGAAGATAGCAATAAGCTTCAATCAGATCTAAATACACTAGTTACTTGGTGCGATTTGAATTATATGCCGCTTAATCTAACGAAATGTAAATGGACTACAAACTCAGTTTTAACTGCCACATTAACGTAACAGTCAATAAAGCCAGAGGCGTTCTAGCATTTGTTAAACGATGGTCTAAAGAATTTAACGACCCTTATGTAACTAAAACTCTCTTTACTACATTAGTCAGACCGATCCACGTGGGTCGCTTAGAATTAGTTCAAAAGCGATTTTTACTATTAGCCTTAAGATATCTTCACTGGGATCCCTTGTATAATTTTCCATCGTATACGAGTCGCTTAAAACTAATTAATCTTCACAGCCTTTCTAGTCGGAGGGAAATGCTTGGAATTGTTTTCATGATTAAATTGCTAAATGGTTCAATCACAAGACCGTTTCATTTGAGCGAAGTGAACTTCAATGTACCTTCTCGTCCATCAAGACATTTTAAATCACTTATATTGAAAACTTGCCGAACTAATTTTGAATTAAATGAGCCTTTTCGTTGTTTGTGTCAAGATTATAACTCTCATTCTGGTACGTTTGATATTTCAGACTCACTATGCAGCATAAAATAGTCAATTCTTTCTATCTTAAATACATAGCAACAATTTGCTTCCATATCGTTTCATTCTTATCTTTATTCTTTACAATAACTAATCGCTGTCAACTAATTATTTATTAATTGTGTCATCTATTTTTTATCTACCTTACTTAGCTGATGAGGTTTTCTCTGTAGCTGAGCACTTTTAGATCTCAACGATTAACAAACCAAAGCCTTCCAAAGACTCGCGCCGGTCGGGCGGGATATAGTGGGTAGTCCGTTGAGAATTATTTTCCATTTATCCATGGTTGATGCCAAAAAATCACTTAGTGTGCAATGTATAATACCGACGAAATACAAAGATAACATCAAAAAATTCAAATGCAATTTCAGCAAATCGTTTTGTTCGGAAAAACTCTGTCGACTTTGTAGGAGATCGCAGATATACAGAAAGACTCTATCGAAGGAGACGCTTGCATTAGAAATATACACAACTATTCAGAAGATTTTGAGTTAAATTATTACAGGAATGATAGAATACAGCATATTTAATGCCATTATTATATTTCTTGTTACAAATAACTTTATCGTTGATATAATGCATGATATTTTCGAGGGAATTTTTGGCTAAGATGTGTATTTTTTCTTTAGAGTTTTCCAACACACGAAAACCAAGTTTTATATACGGAGAAACTCAAATAGGTAATTTTTCGTGCCAATTAAAAATGCCTCGTCCTCGTTAGTCAACATTAAAAATGACAGCTAGTGAAACTCGAATTTTCACACATTTCTGCCAATAATTATAGGAGATTGAGTCCCAAGAACTTATACTTTTAAGAGAAGCCAAATTATATCTGAAAATATTCACGTCTCTCAAGCCGAAATGTCTTTTCTTGGTCCACTACACCACTGCAATTGAGGTGGCTGGAATATTAAAATATATGTGGTGCTCAAGGTTTGAAGCGAAACATTAAGGGCTTCATTCTGTATTGCGAACGAAAGCTCAGACGAACGATTCGTCTCCTAACGATTTCGTCTAGCAAGCGTATTCTCTACCATTTTCGTTTGCCTATGAGTTTTTGACAACTAATTTATTTTAGTTTTCTGAGAAAATTGTTTTTTGTTGCTTCGATCGTCTTAGATATTGCAAACAGGCGAACGATTCGTATCTGAGGCGAAACGAAAGTTCGTTTCATGTTAGAGAATGAGGCCCTAAGACCTATGAAAATGTTCGTCGGTTAGTTATTCTTAGAAAAATCTGACAAATCTGGCAAAGAAAATTTCTTATCATTCCTCGAACTTTGTTTTAAAATATAATAAATCGACATCATCACCTTTTCTAACTATATTCAAGATATCTACAAAAACAAAACAGATAATACTATTGATTTTTTCTTGCCCAGAGGCAAACTAGTTTTAACTAAATCAGTGACATTTAGAGGCATAAAACAGTGTATTCTGAATTATTACACAAGTTTACAAATTCAGCTCAACTTTTGGATCTGAGCAGATAAGAGCGATTCTATATTTGATATGCTCAGTTCGAATCTGCATTCAGTTTTTCAAGATTGATTCTAGTTTCCGAGATCTCGCATGATAGCACTATTGTGCTGTTATAGCAGCTTTTAAATTGGCACTGCTTGATAAGTAAGTAAAAATGGCAGAATGTTCATAAAAGTATGAACATATAACTACGCCGCTCTAAAATAAGTAAATTTATACAGTCCACTAGAATTTAAGATAATATTGTCATACATACATACTTAAAAAACAAACAGGATAAGGTACCTAATCCTATCACACATACACACACATATGTACACACATACAGTCCAGCGGTTCATCATAGCTGGCGACTTTAACGCATGGGCTGTCGAATGGGGCTCACAGCGAACTTCTCCGAAAGGGAGAGTTCTTCTGTTGTTGTTGTTGTTGTTTTAACAACAAAATCACTCCCCGAAGGTTTTGGGGAGTGTTGTCGAAATAACAGTCCTTGGCCGGGTATGAATCCGGAACGCTCCGGTACTCCCTTGCGGTACTGCCCGACTGTCGTGGGAGCGATTTGGTATGACCAGTGCAACCTTCTAGGTCATGTCATCCCTCCTTCCGAAAGGAAAGAGAAGATGGGTAATGAGAGGTGGGAGGCATCATATCCGTAGATCAACCATCGAGTTGCACATCATTACCTTCTCGAAGCGTTCGCTTGTTTGGATGTAGCGCTTCTTAATACAGGTGGGCAACATACATTTTCCAGAAATGGCTTCGGGTCCATAAAAGACATTACGCTCGTAAGTGAAAATATGTTTAGGATGTGCGAGTGGAAGATTAGTGAGTGCTATATGCAAAGCGATCACTCGGCCATCATAGTGGACATCAAAGTAGACGGGGAAGGACTCCTACCAACCGAACTTTCGTGAGGAGTCGGCGTTGGAAGGTCAACACCTTCGACTCCGATGTTTTCAAGGCAATGCTGCCAGCATCCGAGTATACAGGCAGCGCGAACTTTATAGCCACTAAGGTAATGGCTGACATCAAAGGAGCATGCGATGCGTCGATGACCAGAAAGACCATACGGAAACAGCAAAGCTCGGCGTATTGGTGGAATGACAGCATACAAACGCTAAGGAGAGAATGTATTCGGGCGAGGCGGCGCTTCCAAAGATCACGAGATAGGCAAACCTTCTTAGAGTGCAGAGCTGCCTATAAAGCTGCGCGTCATGCTTTGAAGGCGGCAATAGCGAATAACAAACGACAATGCTTTCTCAACCTCTGCGATGAGGCTGAACACGACCCATGGGGAACGGCTTACAAATTGGTCTTGAAAAAGTTGAAAACCAAGCGCGAAGCATTACCAACATGCCCGTCATTCCTCAAAAACGTGGTCGATACTCTCTTTCCCACGCAAAGAAAACTAGTTTCCCCTACGCCAAATAACCCATTATATGCATTTAATGAAGTGACGGTAGAGGAGGTGCTCATAGCGGTTAAGAGACTAGATGACAACAAGTCTCCTGGTCCAGACTGCGTGCCCAACAAAGTACTGAAGGTGGCGGTTGATTACAAGGCGTCAACTTTCTCGAACTTATTTACTGCATGCCTAGCTGAGGGGACATTCCCTTCGATATGGAAACGCCAAAATTTGGTGCTACTGCCGAAGCCTGGAAAAAACCTGGCGGAGCCATCCAGCTACAGGCCCATTTGCCTGCTCGACTCGGCAGGCAAAATTCTTGAGCGAGTAATCTACAATCGTCTAGAAAAAGAAATAGAAGAGGTGGGTGGCATATCTGACAACCAGTTTGGGTTCAGAAGAGGCAGATCCACCATAAATGCAGTGAGCGTGGCTAGAGATACCGCTCAAGATGCAATAAGCGGCACACGCTGGCTCGAGGGATCTAAGGAGTACTGCCTTATCGTGACCTTAGATGTAAAGAACGCATTCAATTGCGCTAACTGGGCGAAAATTCTGGATACCCTAGACAGAGTAGGTATATCCTATTATCTGAGACGCATAATCCGCAGCTATTTTGACGGACGTCTGCTGCAATACGAAACGGCAGATGGAAAAGCTCCATGTCACAGGCGGGGTTCCTCAAGGGTCCGTGCTCGGCCCATTACTATGGAACATCATGTACGACGGAGTGCTGCGACTTAAAGTACCTAATGGAGTTAAGATTATCGGATTCGCGGATGATATCGTATTGATTGTTACTGCCAAACACTTAAGTGATATATGTGGAAAAACTAATGTAAGCATACCCAGCGTTCAAACATGGCTCTTGCAACATGGACTACAGCTTGCGGAGCACAAAACAGAGGCGGTGCTAGTATCAAGCAGGAAAAAGATAGAGCAGGTCACGATAAGAATCGGAGACCATGACATTGAAACAATGCCTGCAGTTAAGTATCTGGGAATCATGATAGACAGGAGGCTGTCTTTCAAAACACATCTAGAATACGCTAACGAGAAAGCAGCGAAAACTCTATCATCGTTATCGAGGATAATGCTAAACGCACGAGGTCCAAAGCAAGGGCGTGGTCAGCTACTGGCAGGCGTAGTGAAAAGCCAACTACTCTACGGGGCACCGGTATGGCAGCACGCCATGGAGTATCAGTCGTACCTACGACGTGAAGTCGACCTATCGCTTGTGTGCTCTCCGAGTTTGTAGCGCTTTTAGAACGGTATCAGACGATGCCGCACTAGTAATGTCTGGCTTGTGCCCAATTGACATATTGGCAAAGGAAGCAGCCACAACGTTTGAGGATAGAAACTCGCGGTCCGAAGCACGCGAGATTAGTATTCAAAATTGGCAAAACAGGTGGAACCTATCGAATAAGGGGCGCTGGACATACCGCTGTATACCAGATATTAAAACATGGGTAACGAGAACACACGGGGAGGTAGATTTTTATCTGACTCAGTTCTTAAGCGGCCACGGATGCTTTAAAGAATACCTTTATCGGTTTAAGCACGAAAGCAACAACGTATGCGATCACTGTGGAGGCGAGGCAGTGGAAGATGTCTACCACGTATTCTTCGAATGCCCCAGATTGTACAGCTTAAGAAGTAAACTACGCAGCATAGCCGATGAGGACTACACTCCCGAGTCGCTGGTTGGTCACATGCTACGAAGTAAACAAAAATGGATGGCAACGTGCGAGGTAATCGCAGAAGCCATGAAGTGGCTTAGAAGTTTGGAACGGCTGCGCCGCAGCAGGAAAGACTGAAGGAAAGCAAACAAACACGAAAAACAAGAGGCGGGTTGGAAACACGGCCTTCCAACCGCCCAGTTTAACAAACCTATATCAGAGGCGCAGATTGCAGATTGGAGATTCAGCCTCTCCACTGCATTGACCGGCAAACACAATTTTAAGCGTACGTAAGTATCTAAAACGTAGGTGGCAACACGGCCTTTCAACCACCTAGTTAACAAACATATACCAGAGGTGCAGATTGCAGATTGGAGATGCAGCCTCTCCACTGTATTGACCTGCAAACAAAATTTTAAGAGTACGTAAGTATCTCAGATGCGGGTGGAAACACGGCCTTTCAACCACCTGGTCCAGGTGACTCAAACCAGAAGGAGCAGATTGGGGACGCGGCCTCCCAACTGCATTACCTTGTAACTGAATATGTTGTGAGTATAATTGATTACTTACGTATAAACGTACTGAATTATTATAGATGCGGGCCGGAAACACGGCCACTCCAACCGGCTAGATGCAGAAGAGGGACAGAATAAGCGAGTAGATGTAGTGTAGGTATGTACATGCCTATATAGCTATATCTATATACATATTTTTGGTAGTAGGACAAGAATGACTTTCTTTGATCAATATGATCAATACTCCAGACTAGATGAATGAAAAATCTAACAAAAGATCCGCAGCTAAGAACTGAAATAGTACAGTAACGCTGACCAACTGACGTTGAGACTTGTGCTCAAACCACCTCCCGACGGAATACTTAACGGTAGTACCGGGGGGATCGGTACATGACGGTAGGAGGTTTAGTGTGTTAAAGTCATACACTGACTGTGAGGCTTTCGATGCTTCCTCCTCTGAAAAAAAAAAAAAAAAAAAAACAGTCCACTTGAGGAAAGATAAGTATAAACAACCCTCATTGTCATACATACACACTTACAAAACAAACAGGATAAGGTACCTAAACCTATCACACATACACATACATATGTGCACACGTACAGTCCACTTGAGGAAAGATAAGTATAAACAACTCATTGTCATACATACATACTAACAAAACAAACAGGAAAAGGTACCTAAACCTATCACACATACACACACATACAGTCCACTTGAGGAAAGATAAGTATAAACAACCCTTATTGTCATACATACATACTTACAAAACATAGGAACATAGTTTTAAGATTAAGTATATAAGCAAATGTCTCAGAATTAAAATATATTCTAAACCATCAACACCATTATATAAAAATAAAAATGCAGGGACATTGTTGCAAAGTTGATCCAAAGTGTTTTTGTTACATTTATATTGGAACGATTTTCCGTCATCCCTTGTCAATTTTTGTTTGTTTACAAACCGGTTTCGGCGATCCGCCATCTTCAGTGTAAGTTTTCGTTCTGATCTGTGTCTATCTGTTGTCCAGTATTTATAGTTTGAATGCTGTAGGTAAAGTTAGTATGCGTGTATATAGTTCGTGCGTTAGGTTCGTGTTTCACGAATGTTCCCGAGCGGCAAGCTGCAATAGGGTTGTTTTGAAACTCGTCTATTAGTTTGTTTGTCAGGCACTGCTGAACGCTATGTAATGTCAGGTAATGCTGAATGTTCTCGAGCGGCAACTCGTTAACTAGTTTGTGGGTCAGGTAATGTTAATCTTGTGCTTGAATAGAAGTCGGTAATTTTTGTCCTTTGGTTTGTTTTGTGTGTTCGCTCGTTTATCGTTACTTGTCTGGTTATTGTACCTGCTGCGTTGTTTTGTTTTTTGTAGACTAGTTTTAGAGGTTCGAATATTGCATCAGAATTGGTGCTAGTTTGTTCGTTTATTATTCTTCCGTCAAATGTCTTTAGTTTGTATATTTCGATGTTCTCAAGCACATTTAAGCGTCGCCCTTTTGTTTGCACGTGAAGTGTTTTGGCTGTGCTTTTGATTTTAGCCGGGGTGCATTTGTTTTCATACATGTGGTTAGCAAAGTTCGATTCTGGTGTGATGGAGGGTTTCCGTGTCTTTCGGTTGTAGTCCCTGATATGTTCCCGAAATCGTGTACTTATTTTCCGTCCTGTTTGTCCTATGTAGCTGTGTTGGCATACGCAAGTAAGTTTGTATACCCCATGTTCGCTGAACGGCTCCGCTGAGTTGGTGTTAGTTGCTAGTTTTTGTCCCAAGTTGTTCGATGTTCTGAATGCTGTGCTGATGATGTGTTTCTTGAAAAAGTTGGCCAACTTGTATGTGGTGTTTCCAGTGTATGTCATAACTGTCCAAATTTTGGCCTTTTCCCCTTCGGTTTCCCTTCTCTGCACCAAATGGTTGCTTCGGAGTTTGTCCACTAGGGTCTTTTTGTATCTGTTGCTAGTTGCTATGCTGTATATCGTGGTGAGCTCTTTCTTGTATGATTCCTTAGAGAGAGGCGTTCGCTGAAGTCTGTCCACTAGATGTCTTAATGCCGCATTCTTGTGTTGTTGCGGATGGTTCGATGTACAGTGGATTATGGTGTCCGTGCTTGTTGGTTTTCTGTAGATGTCATAGTTGAACTTGTTCGTGAGTTTGTTGATTCTAACCGTTAGGTCCAAGTAGTTCAGTTTTCCCTCCTTCTCCGTTTCCATTGTGAATTTTATGCTCTCATGCTGCTTATTTAGAAATTCCAGTACTTGTTCTTCACAGTTATTATTTAATACGCAGATAATGTCGTCAACATACCTTGCGTAAAATATTACCCCCAGCTTGGTTTTTAGCTCTTGCATATACTTCATTTCCAAATTCTGCATGAATGCCTCCATGAGGACGGATGAGGTTGGGTTGCCCATTCCCAGTCCATTCATTTGCCTATATATTTTATTGTTAAACCTGAAATAGTTTTGTTGTAGCGTTGTTCTGAGGGTGTTTGTAATTTGTGCTGTCCTGACCGCATCTTTAGTTTTTCCTAGTAGCGTTTTGTTAACGATATCCAATGTCTCCGGAAGCGGAATAGATGGGTACAAGTCCTTTATGTCAAAGGATACTATCGTGCTGTTCTCCGCAAGTTTTACGGTCTCAAGTTTTTCTATTAGCTCCGTTGTATTCTTTATTGTGTGTATGTGCTCTAGTTCCAGTGTGTCATTCAGTATACTCTTCAAATGTTTTGATAGCTTATACCCCGGTGCTGACTTAAAATTAATGATAGGCCGCATCGGAGTATCGGGTTTATGTATTTTTGGTAGCGCTATCAGTGGGGGAGGAGATGGATTCATTTGTGACAGAGTATGTCCAGTCCTGTCGTCAATTACACTCGTTGTGTTTTTTATAGCCCTTTTGATTTCCGCCTGGTATTTTTCGGTGGGGTCCTCGCAAATTACGCGGCATTTCATATCCGTGATCAGTCTTTCGGTCTTTGCTATGTAATCGTCCTTGTCCATAAGTACTGTCGTGTTTCCTTTGTCCGCCTTTGTAGTCACAACGTTATTTCTCTTGAGCTTTCGCTTTAGCTCTTTAAGCACCTTTTCCTCCTTATTCCCGTTCTGCAGGTTTTCGGTTCTTAAGTCCTTGGTAATAATTTCCCTGCACATATGTCTGGCGTGTTAGAGCTACATAGGACAAACAGGACGGAAAATAAGTACACGATTTCGGGAACATATTAGGGACTACAACCGAAAGACACGGAAACCCTCCATCACACCAGAATCGAACTTTGCTAACCACATGTATGAAAACAAATGCACCCCGGCTAAAATCAAAAGCACAGCCAAAACACTTCACGTGCAAACAAAAGGGCGACGCTTAAATGTGCTTGAGAACATCGAAATATACAAACTAAAGACATTTGACGGAAGAATAATAAACGAACAAACTAGCACCAATTCTGATGCAATATTCGAACCTCTAAAACTAGTCTACAAAAAACAAAACAACGCAGCAGGTACAATAACCAGACAAGTAACGATAAACGAGCGAACACACAAAACAAACCAAAGGACAAAAATTACCGACTTCTATTCAAGCACAAGATTAACATTACCTGACCCACAAACTAGTTAACGAGTTGCCGCTCGAGAACATTCAGCATTACCTGACATTACATAGCGTTCAGCAGTGCCTGACAAACAAACTAATAGACGAGTTTCAAAACAACCCTATTGCAGCTTGCCGCTCGGGAACATTCGTGAAACACGAACCTAACGCACGAACTACACGGAGAAAACTGTTGTGCATTATTTATGCACAAGCTGTTCATAACCATAAAATGTTTAGATACATTTTTGAATATGCAACTTTGCGCATAAGTTTTGCCCAATAATCATGAATTCTGTACAATCTATTGAAATTGTTCATAAGTTATACACAAAAAATGTGCACTGTTTGTGAACATTGTTCATAGCTTAATTATTTGAAAATCAAACACCATTGATCATAATATGTGAACATTGTGCATAATATGTGACTATAAACACTTATTGTTCATAAGTTGTGCACATTTATGTATAGATTCTGCACCATCTATTAAAATTATATTTATGTACATAGATCGATATTGACTTCCAAAATTTGTACCCGGTATGCAAAAACCCTTTTTAAATTTCCAGCTGCTAAAACAATTATAAATAATCTTCAACAAACAAAGGTAAAAAAACAATTTAAACTTATGAGATGAAGAACTAATTTAATTATTATTTTTGAATTTTTTTAGTACTAATTGAAGTCTCCAAGGTGCTGGCAGCAATTTTTAAGCCTGTGGCAAGAAACCCATTGAAAAACAATCGTGAAAGGTTAGGAAGGTCAGTGAAATAAAAATGTAAATAGTGAAGTATATGATTTATTGTAATAAAGACATTTGAAAATAAAATTAATTTTGTTCACAATCTATGAGAATGTTGTTCATAAAATATGCCCAGTTGTTCAGAACGTATGCCCAGTTGTTCATAGTCTATCCCAGTTGTTCAGAACGCATGCTCAGTTGTTCATAGTCTATCCCAGTTGTTCAGAACGTATGCTCAGTTGTTCATAGTCTATCCCAGTTGTTCAGAACGTATGCTCAGTTGTTCATAGTCTATCCCAGTTGTTCAGAACGTATGCCCAGTTGTTCATAGTCTATCCCAGTTGTTCATAAAACATGCTAATAGTGCTGAACTTAAATTATGGACAAGTGTGCATGGATTATGAACAACTGTTCTTGGTCATTTTTCGTGAACGATTTGTGCATAAGTTGTGCCCATACCGCATAACTTATGCACACAATTCTCTCCGTGTATATACACGCATACTAACTTTACCTACAGCATTCAAACTATAAATACTGGACAACGGATAGACACAGATCAGAACGAAAACTTACACTGAAGATGGCGGATCGCCGAAACCGGTTTGTAAACAAACAAAAATTGACAAGGGATGACGGAAAATCGTTCCAATATAAATCTAGCATTCACCCTGTCGGAAAAACAGAAGATAAAAATAACTCTGTTTTTGTTACGTTTGTGGTGGTTATATGATTAAAAAAAGTTGCAAAATAATAACAAATGAGTTAAAAAATGCGTATCTGCACTACTTTGGTTTTAGAGTAGCAGACACTCATAAGTCATGGAGACCGAAATTTATTTGTAACGCATGCAAAACAAAGCTGTATAAGTGGTCATTGGGAGAACGTGAGTACTTTTCCTTTTCAAAGCCAGCGCTCTGGAGAGATCCTAAAACCATGAAGATGATTCCAATTTTGTTTGATGAAAGTTACGGGTATAAATGCAAACAAATTAGCAAAATATAATTATCCTGATGTATCATCAGTATCCAAGCCAGTTCCACGTACTGCTAATGATCCATTGCCAGTTTATAGAAGTATAAGTGCAAACGTCCTGGAAACTTTAACTCCATCACCCCCGAGCAGTGAAAGCGACTTTGTCATGGAAGAGTCATATTTAATTTCGCAGCCTAAAAGCTGCTCTTGTCCACAACGGGAATAACAAACCATCTATTCCGATTGCTCATGCAGTACAAACGAAGGAACAATGCGGAAGATCCTGTGCTTCATCAAATACAATGATCATAAATGGAAAATGTGTGGTGATCTAAAGGTATAAACATTAATTCCAATTAAATCGAAAACACTTATTGTTTATATTATTTCAACAGGTTATTGGCATCTTAACTGGGATGCAATCTGGATTCACCAAATTTTGTTGTTTCTTATGCTTGTGGGATAGCCGCGCAACTGAACATCGTTATGGGAGGAAAGAATGGCAAAGTCGTATTCAATATGAGCCTGGACAGCAAAACGTCTCCGCTGAACCACTTGTAAATCCACAAGACATTTTCCTGCCACCTCCTCACATTAAACTTGGCCTTATAAAGAACTTCGTCAAAGCATTAAACCGTGAAGGACCGCCTTTTCAGTACTTAGTCAAGTTGTTTCCTAAATTGTCATATGCAAAAATCAAACAGGGAATATTTGTGGGACCTGATATTAGAAAACTAATGGCTGATAAAGAATTTACAAAATGTTTAACGCCCGATGAAGCAGCCGTGTGGGCATCTTTTCAAAATATCGTGCACCACTTTCTTGAGGAAATTATTGGCGATATGTTGGAAAATTATCGAAAGATTGGAGCTCGGATGTCTCTAAAGATGCATTTTCTGGGAACAGGGAGAGCGGTTACATCAAGATCTAGCCAAAATTGAAAGACGATACCAAGGATTTTGGGATGAAGGCATGATGAGCGACTATTGTTGGACTCTAATACGCGAAACAGATATTAAACAATACAAAAGACAAAGTTCCACCAATCTTCATTTGATTTGTTACTTTTGAGTTAATAAAATGAATATTATTTGACGATACCAAGGATTTTGGGATGAAGGCATGATGAGCGAATATTGTTGGACTCTAATACGCGAAACAGATACTAAACAATACAAAAGCCAAAGTTCCACCAATCTTCATTTGATTTGTTACTTTTGAGTTAATAAAATGAATATTATTTGACAAAAGTCTTGAATGAATTTGAATTTTGTTGAAAGTTACAAAAAAATTCCCAAAAATAGAGTTTTTGCCGGATCTGCCTAATATTTTGCTAAAAATGTTTGCTATTGAACACATTAATTTTAGGAAAAAAAAATTATCCTGATTTTCACAACATCGTACAAAAAAACCATTTTTAAAATCAAACTTTTTTCAAAAATCGTAAAAATTCGACCAAATTGGCCAGCTATTGCTCAGCGATGGTTTGACCTTTCCCTACATATTATACGTCGTTAGAAGCGTATTTTAATTTCCTTTCGAACAAGCTATTGCTTCCGTTCGTCGCTTTTGTAAAATTGGAGAAACGATTTTTTAAATGAACTGATACCTAAAAAAACACAAAATTACCGATATCTCGAAATATTAAATCAATCTTAAAAAACGGAATGCAGATTCGGATTCAGCGTCATAAATTGACTTACAAACCACTTTTAGTTGCCCAGATCCAAAACCGTGTATACTTGGGTTATGGGTTTGTATGTTAACGCGGTATTTTCCCTCCTGCACCTTATTTTACAGAGCAAGTGTTTTTATTTTGTATGTTTAATAACTAGAATAAACACTTTTTTTGAAATTGAGTTATACCCATATTTGTATAGTGAAATATGGTGTTTATTTGTTGGCAAAGAGATCCGAGTCATTTCGGACATTGTAGTGCCATCTATTTCCCATACAATAAACGCCCTACCCAGATTTTACATAGAATTTTCAAAAGGCAGTAAACTTTAAACTTGAATATCTTAAATCAATTTCGGAGTCTCTTAGATCCTTTTGGTTCTGAGCCTTTCATTTAATTCATATTTCTGAAGCGTTTTTAATACATCTATTATACCCTCTGCAGTGGAGTTTGGCAATTCTACTAATTTCAGAAATGTGTTGATAAAACGCCTCCCACTTGCACTTTAGTACCGTATAGCTGCTTTTGGGGGCAATATCACTGGACTCATCTATAACTAAGCTAAAATAATTACTGCCAATATCTTCAGCAATTTTTTTGTAAGTTAGGGAAACAAGAAATTTTTTATCAACGTACCACACTTTTCCTTCCTAGTTGCAAGTCTCGCGCAATAGCGCTATCCAAAAACGTTTTTTCTGCATCTGCGGCTCGGTTTGAATTGACGCTTACACCCTTCGGTATTAATTGGATTGCTGGTTGCCCCCCAGTCTTAAATGATGCTAATGCATCTTTCCTGTTTGCATTGTCAATAAGGCCAGAAAATTGGCTGTAATTTGCATGAACAATATCTGCAACTTGAGCAGTCATCTCTTTTAATATTAGCCACTTGTTGAACCTTTTGTCACTTAGTCAGCTCTGTCGAATTTTTTGTTGATATACCCTGAAATTATTGAGGCACGTATATATATTTACCCAATAAACAATGAAGTAAGCTAGTTTATTAAACAATGTTTTCCGAGCGTAAAAAGTAAATGTTTTCCAAACGAGTTTGTAACTAAAAAATTTCACAAACGTTTATATATGTTTTTCCAATGGTGTGGTAGCCTTGGAGAAATAACTTGAGGTGAACTCTCAGCCAGGTGAAAAATTTCTCAATTTTCAAAAATTATGTTTGAAATTTTATATGCTTCATTTATATTGATTTTGTTATATGGGCATCGTGGTGTGACGGTAGTGCAGCTGGCCTACCACACAGAAGGACCTAGGTTCGAACCCCGCTACAGGCAACATGAAAAATTATTTGAAATTTATTTTTTTAAAACGGGTGTCATGAAAGGCTTCTCAGAAAAAATGCACATATTTGCCTTGCAGATGCAGACTGTATAAACAATTGCAAGCAGCACACATAAATTGGCCCTTTATCTCCTCTTGCACCAAATAAGAATTTATTATAAAACATATTATTTAAATAATTAATTAAAAAACAAAAAAATTAAGGAAATGGTCGGGATTCGAACTCGCAACCTTCGGAGCAAAATCCCACAACATATTCGTTAGGCTATTGGCCCGTTTTTACCTTTGTCGCCCAAATTGGAGTTTTATCAATCAGTTTTCAACAAACCCTTACTGTACATTGAATAATATGTTTATTAAACATTGTTTTCCAAGCCTCAATTCCAATTGTTTAAAAAGGGACCACTTTCGTTGAGTCTACAATGTTTTCCAAACGTTTTACAATGATTATAGTAAACGTTTTCCAAGCGAAAAGATTACAAAAGTAAGTTTATTGTAAGCTTATAGTAAGAGTATTTTACTTATTGGGTATATACGAAACAATGACAATAGGCAGTGACACTCACTTTACATACATTTTCTTTTTTTGTTCCGAGGTTCTTCATCCTCAGATATTGAGCTTTCGCTATCATTTTATGTCGATTCGTTATCATTTGATGTCGAGTCGCTTCCGCTTTGCTCACAATAATCTCGGCTGGGTTTTGTAAAAATAGTAATATTATATTTTCCAGAATTCTAATTACATGCATACATACGTGTTAGATGCTCTGAACTTCACTTGCTGATTGGGAAAAGTGCTAATAGCGTTAGGCGAAGGAGTATTCCACCCTTTTTAAATACCTGAATTAAATTTATAATTCTTGCTACCGAAACAACTTGACAACAACTCGAAGTAAACGAACATATGTATGCATGTCATAGTATATCTCTACTAGTAGTGCAACTAACAGCTGACTAACGCCGACTCAGCACACACACACAAACCAAACAGGGTACGTTATATGCAATAACAAAGCAATCGGATTTTAATGCTGAAACATTGAACGTGAAAACAAAAAACTCCCAAATTATTATATATAAAGAAGTTTTAACAACTTATCAGATGCTATTACTTGTACATTTCATTAACCCAACCCCCCCCCCCCCCGAAATTTCCGAAAATTAAAGAATATGCGTCTGTACTAGAATAATTACTCTATTCACTTTTAAAGCCCCTGTTAACAAAGTAGCATTAATAGCAATAATGAAAATATGAAGGAATAAAATTAAATAATATTTCACACTGAGAGAAGTTATTGGTAGTCGCAAACCAATTGTCAGAGTAAGTTTGAGAGGTCACAACTCAATTCCTGCAACGGTTCACTCACTTGGCCCTTTAAGAAATTCGCGCAAAAATATCAGACTTGTTCTGCATAAGATCAACTTAGATCTCAACTACATACATAGCATGTTAACAACAGTAAGAGTGATTCGAACTAAAGTCTGTTGAAATTTAAATTAACTGCTTTTCGAGCTATGAATACAGCGGGCAAAAATCGTAAAAATGAGTGTCCCTCGTTATTATAGTCACGGTTGCCAGAGGTTTAACCAAAAAAATGAACAAGAAGTTAGTTTCCAAAAATTACTAAGCTGTACACAACGCAGTCGTATTGAATTATCAGTGAAAGTAACAATTAAATTGTACTTATACTTGTGAGGTGATAATTGTTAAGTAATGATGTGTTGATTTACTAATATACAATAAGTACGAGATCTGGCAACTTCAAAAATCAACACCCAACTGTTGGCCACTCTTCAGTACTTGCTTTTTACTTCTCTTCTTGACATCTGGAATCTTCGAGTGCACGTGCCTGGCGCTAACCTTTAATAACTTTATATTATATTGAACATTAATGTAACTTAATTAAACCTATGAAATAAATACGAATTAATGAATTAACAAGTGGCGACGAGGTGAGTCAGAAACCAGGCGACAAATAAAGAAAAGTCAGTATTCAAGTGTCTATACTTCGCGACTTTATATCAACTGGGGCAAAATGAGTGAGTAGGCGCTTCTCGAAGTCATAAAGAATATGCAGCAGGCAAATCAGGAATTTATGTCAAAGTTGCTGAAAGAAAATCAACAGACAATAGAAAGTATAATGAAAAATCGCGAAAAGGAGTCGGCGGTTCCAAATTTTCGCGCGTTTAATAAAGTCGACGACAAGTGGTGCACGTACATCTTACAGCTTGATCAGCATTTCGTAGCTCATAATGTGGAAGATGAGCAGACAAAGCGTGCATGTATACTAAGTTGGATAGGCGCGGAAAATCTAGAGCTACTACAAAAACTTTTCGATGGCAAGGTGAAAGAGAAAACATTTAAAGAAATCATAACCTCACTTAATGAACATTTTGAGGAGAAACAGCATGTGCTCAGTGCTCGTTTTCACTTTTATCGTACGCATATGAAACCCAAGCAAACATATGCGGATTGGATCGCGGAGCTCAGAGGAGCAGCAAAAAATTGTTTATTCAAATGTGTCAAGCCTGAGTGTGGAGAGACTTATGTATATAGCAAAATTCGAGACATGATTGTCATGCATACGCCCCATGACAAAGTAAGGACCGCCGCATTGCAAAAGATCAACCCGACGCTAGAAGAAGTGAGGCGACCATGAAAACGTGCACAGAAATGAAGGGAGAAGAATCAGCGACAGTAAACGCCATCAGTAAGCCATCAGCAACCATCGCAAAGTCAAAGTTCAGTCGAAAAAAGAAGGAAGATTCAAATCGTTCACCCAAGGGAGAATTATCAGGAAAGTCGTGTCCAGGGTGCGGTACTTCGCATCCACGAGAAAAGTGTTTTCACTATCGAAAGAAAAGTAAGTGCAGTACATGCGCAAAAACGGGGCATATTGCGTCAGTATGCCGAGCAGCTGAAAAGGGACACACTAAACAGCGAGTCAACCACATGTCAACAACTGATGAACCGTCTTTTGAACAAATCAGTACTATCAACTCCATACATGTGGGTAAGCAAAAAATGCAAGCAAACGTCAAAGTCAATGGAAAAAGTATGACGTTCCAAGTGGATACGGGAGCCACTTGCTCAGTTATCGGCATCAAGGGGCATTAAGAGCTCGGTGAACCAAGTTTAGAGCGCTCCCATCAACAATTAATGGCATATGGAGGGCATAGTGTGCCCGTGAAAGGTCTAACTCACGTCGACGTTCAATGTGGCGATGTGGTTAAAAAACTACCCCTCTTAGTAGCGGATACCGACGACGCATCTAATATTCTTGGCCTAGACTGGTTTTATAAATTAAAGTTTGATATAACATATCCGAAACACGCTCAATGTAACCAATTCTCTTCTATTCCCACAGGTCAGGCTTCATTAGCTTCGCTAAGAGCCCAGCTGACAGACTTAACTAAGAACTACCCAAACATTTTCAAAGAAGAGCTAGGATGTTGTACCAAGTTTCAAGCAAACATAAACATGCAAGCAACGGCAAAACCGAAATTTAGTAAGCCATATCATTAACCGTTTGCACAATATGACAAGGTACGTTCTGAACTTGATCGGTTAGTAGACTCAAAAGTTTTAAAGTCGATCTCAGCTAGTGAGTGGGCATCCCCCATAGTCGTAGTTAATAAACCTAATGGGAAAATTCGTGTTTGTGGGGATTTCAAAGTAAATGTTAATTCCCAGCTGGAAATTGATCGTTTCCCTATCCCGAGAGTTGAAGAATAGTTTCAGAAACTTAAAGGGGGGATTTTCTTTTCGAAGCTTGACCTTAGCGAAGCGTATCTTCAAATCCAATTATCAGAGCAGTCCAGAAAATATCTAGTTATAAACACACCTTTCGGTCTATACCAATTTTTACGAATGCCTTTCGGCGTAGCCAGTGCACCGGGAATTTTTCAGAGATTGATGGAGGAGCTGGTTCAGGGAATTTCAGGTTGTGCCGTATATCTTGATGATATTATCATCACCGGTAGTTCATCGGACGAGCATTTAAATAACGTCAAAGAGTTATTTAAACAACTTAACCAGTATGGGTTAAGATGCAAAAAAGATAAATGTCAGTTCGCTTGTGAGCAGATAGAATATGTAGGACATATAATAGATTCTAAAGGTATACGACCAACCGCTGAAAGGCTCAAAGCGATCGAAATGATGCCTTGACCATCAAACGTTAAAGAGGTAGAAAGTTTCATTGGCAAAATAAATTATTATAATAAATTTATTCCTAATTTTTCATCAAAGGCCGCGGAATTGAATGCACTGCGTCGTCAAACAGTTAAGTTCGAATGGGGGGCCGCACAGGAATCAGCGTTCTTAGAGCTAAAATCGGCAATCGTAAAGGCAACACAATTAGTACATTATAACGACTCGCTGCCTATTGTATTAGCGACAGATGCCTCGAAACTAGGAATCGGCGCTGTCATTTCGCACCGATATGAGGATGGCTCAGAAAAACCCATAGCTTTTGAGTCTAAAACGCTAACTAAGAGCCAAGGTAACTATTCGCAAGTCGAAAAAGAAGCACTCTCTATAATATTTGGCGTAACGCGATTCCACCAGTATTTATACGGTAGACGTTTCGAGCTTCAAACCGACCATCAGGCATTAACTAAATTATTTCATCCATTTAAAAAATTACCGACCATGACGTTGCAAAGACTGCAAAGATGGGCCATACTTTTGCAGAGTTATGACTATACAATTCGATATCGCCATACATCGCAACACTCCAACGCTGACGCCCTTTCTAGACTGCCCGCGGGAGAGGACGTAGAATTCGATAAGATAGAAAGGCAAATGATAGATATTTACGAAGTAAATGCTTTGGCGGTAGAGTCGTTGCCGCTCTCACCGGAGGTAATCGCAGTCAAGACGGAATCCGACCCCACACTAAAAGTAGTAAAGCGTATGATCGAAGAAGGGTGGTCGGAACATCTCACGGTATTTCAAAAGGCATTGAAGCCATACTACGACAGACGTTTAGCACTCAGTTGCCAGAAAGGCGTCATTCTTTTGCAAACCGATTTTAGACGAGTCGTGGTACCTTCCGAGTTGCACCAAAAAATATTAACATTATTGCACGACGGTCATTGGGGAAGTAGTCGAATGAAACAGCTAGCTCACCGATATTTATGGTTTCCAAATATTGATCAAGCCATAGAAAAAACATGTCAATCATGTACGGTGTGTAGAGCAGTAGCTAGCGCACCCAAACGGGAATTCAAACCCTGCCCTGAACCTAAAGTACCCTGGGAACGAGTTCATGTGGACTTCGCAGGTCCATTTCATGGAACCATGTGGTTAAAAGTGGTAGATTCCTTTTCTAATTTCCCGTATGTTGTACAGATGGCATCCACGACATCCGAGAGAACTATTGCAGCGTTACAGCAAATATTCGCAATAGAAGGATTACCTCAGACGTTAGTATCAGATAACGGACCACAATTTGTGTCCTCTGAATTTCAAAAATTTTGCAAATTAAACAACATTGAGCAGCTAACAACTGCACCATTTCACCCATCCTCAAATGGACTCGCGGAAGGGTTTGTGAGGAGCTTTAAGGAGGCGTTTTCGAAAATCCAAAAGGAGGGGCAAACCAAAGATAACTCTCTTTTAAAATACCTGGTAACTTATAGGTATACACCTAACCCTTTATCGGGAAAATCGCCAGCGGAGTTACTACACGGAAGGCAACCGCGATGTTTGTTATCAGCCCTGCTACCTAAGATACAGCCTAGTTCGAAGACAACGTCTAAATTTAGCAAGGGTCAAGCTATCTATGCTAGTAATTTTTCTGGTAAGCTACGTTGGGTGCCAGGCCACTGTGACATTCCCGGCAATTGCCAGGCGGATCTCTTGGCCAGGGCGGGTACTCTTGAAACTGATGTGGCCGCCTCCAGAGTACTGGGTATTCCCCTTACCACCTGTGGTCTGCTTCTGGGCAGATGGGCTTCGAAACAGCTTAGCAAGCGCTGGGCTGACACCACCTTATGTCAAGTGTCGAAGTCCTTCTGGCCGGTGGTTGACTCCAGGCGTTCAGCGGAATTACTAGGATTCTCCAAGGCACATATTTCCTTGATAATTGGGGTATTGACGGGGCACTGTCCAATAGGGATACATGCGGTGCGGCTAAATATTCTTGAAACCCCTAGCTGTGTGAGCTGCATGGAGGACGACGAGGTGGAATCATCAAGTCACTTCATGCTTAGTTGTCCAGCGTTTGCTAGGACCAGGCTCAGGTATCTGGGGTCGGATGTTCTTAGGTCTCCGGAGGACGTGTCGAGGATCGATGTGTGCCAAATCCGGAGCTTTATTGTCGCTACACAGCGATTCTCCAAACGAACCTAGGTTAATGTCACCGTGAAGTTAGTGGCATCACAACGGACCATTAAGTGTCTAAGTGAGCTGTTCCCACAGTGGAATAGCGGCCACCTTACCTAACCTAACCTAACCTAACGTTGGGTTCAAGAAACCATACTACGAAGTTTGGGGCGTATGATGTACGAAGTGACTACAGCACGCAAAGCTATTAGAAGGCACCAAAATCAAATACGAGCAGACAACTCAAATGTTCCGAATAAAGCTACATCGACAAGTCCGCAAAATGACTGGGACATTGAGATCGAACACACCGCAACACCAGCATCCAACCATTCACCAGACATCCCGATCTCTAATAACGCAGCTGCCGCCCCCAGTTCAATAGCTGCACCGTCCCAGGCTGCACAAACGGAAGCAGCCCCATCACCTAGAACTCCAGCGGTGGACCAATCTAAGACGCCGGTACCACCTACCATAAGAAGATCAGAAAGACGCCGCAAGCCGTGCATGAAATATACAACTGATTTTATTTAAGATAAGCCAAATGTACCTTATTTTAAAGGAGGGAAAGTGTTAAGTAATGATGTATTGATTTACTAATATACAATAAGTACTGGTATCTGGCAACTTCAAAAATCAACACCCAACTGTTGGCCACTCTTCAGTACTTGCTTTTTACTTCTCTTCTTGACATCTGGAATCTTCGAGTGCACGTGCCTGGCGCTAACCTTTAATAACTTTATATTATATTGAACATTATTGTAACTTAATTAAACCTATGAAATAAATACGAATTAATGAATTAACAATAATAAAAAGTGAAGCTAATTTGCTGTTGAAAAGAAAATGCTTAAGAAATATTTTCAAGCATGACTATGAAATTGTCATGAATAGCCAACAAATGTTGACGTTCCGTTTTGCATGTTGAATAATTGCAATTTTCCGCTTTTTATATGAATTTCAATGTTATTTTATTATATTTTTTGTTTTTATTTTTCCGAAGCTTTAGTTTTTCTTCAAGAAATAAAGCGACAACTATTTACTTCTTTCCAAAGCCTGAAGAAATCCTACACAAAATTTCAAAACAAACAATAAAAATAAATATTGTTTTGTACACGGCTAAAAGATTTAGCCTAGATTTAAAACTTTTTGGGACTACATATACACCTAGACCAGTATGTTTGCGTTCAAAGTGTTGTTTGGAATTTCCAGTAAGATTAACTTCCTTTGACTAATTTCATTATTTTTGTATGAAAGAATGTGCAAAAAAACAATAAAAATACTGCGACTCAAAGTTAAGAACGTTGTGGAAAATTCAAGCAAACTCGAAAAAATTTCATAAAAATTTCTAACTTTTTAGTAAAAATGTTTAAATTTTTTCCACTTTGCAGTTTTGTGGCCCGTTCAATTAAGCCGCTAGAAGAATTACTAGATTTTTGGCAATTTTTTTTTCTAGCGAAGTGCATTATCTTCCATACAGTTTTATTAGCGTAATATTTTTATATTGAAGAAAATGCTCTTGATCGGCTTTTGACAATTGAACGAGCAGCAAAACTGCATACTCAAAAAAAATCAAAAAAATTTTACGAGAAAGTTAGAAATTTCGATGAAATTTTTTCGAGATTTCTTAAATTTTCATGAATTTTCCACAAACTTTTTAACTTTGATTTGCACAATTTTTATTAAGTATTTGCACATATGTACTTTCATTCAAAAATAATTAAATTAGTCTAAAGAAGTTAATTTTACTGGCAATTCCAAAAAAAAACCTTTGAACGCAGACATACTGGTCTAGGTGTATGACCAAATTTGTTTTAGAATTAAATTTACGCCGGTTGTCATAGAAATGCGCCTAATAAAAATTATTTAAATTTTATACCGAAAATGTTGTTAACAATTTTTTATGTTTTTTTTTCTTAAATGTTAGGTCTCGAACCGACGTGCCCCAAATCAGTGCGCAATGCTCTACCTACTGAGCTACGCCGCACTCATGAATTTTGTGCGAAAAGTGCAGTGTTTGTTTATCCTGGTTAAGTTTTAAATCTAAACCGCAAAAAATTGAGAAAGGTTTGGAATTTATTACCAAACAGTTTTAAAAATTGTGTAAACCAATGAATGGTTTAAAATTTAGGTTCAAATTTTTAGCCGTGTAGAAAGAGGAAATTTTCAAATAAATAAAAGTATAAATATGTAATATGTGAAAATATAAATATGTGTGTATTTATAGGTAATTCTTATTTACTGACACTTTGGCCAAAATTATGTTAGTAGGCGCTATGTTGGATCCACTGAAGCCACATGGCGTATACTTGAATTAGAAATGCATCAACATTCCCAGAGCAGAGACAAAAAATGGGGAAAGAGATCGTGGGATGGCGATAAGATAATTTCCCGTATTTACGTTATTTCTGTGTATTTACGTTATTTATTGTGTATTTACACATACTTTCATTCAAAAATAATGAAATTAGTCTAAAGAAATTAATTTTACTGGAAATTCAAAAAAAAAACCCTTTGAACGCAGAAATACTGGTCCAGGTGTATGACCGCACCAAATTTGGTTTAGAATTAAATTTACGCCGGTTGTCATAGAAATGCGCGTAATAAAAATTATTTAAATTTTAAACCGAACATATTTTTAACAATTAAAAATTTTTTTAAATGTTAGGACTCGATGTGCACCAAATCAGTGCGCAATGATCTACCTACTGAGCTATGGCGCACTCAAGAATTTTGTGCGAAAAGCACACATATTCGCTGTGTATACGACTTTTGTTGTATTTTTGCTTATCCCAGTTAAGTTTTAAATCCAAACCGCAAAAATTTAGAATTTTTGTAGGTAATTGAAACGTTTGGAATTTATTACCAAAAAGTTTTAAAAATTGTGTAACTCAATGAATGTTTTATAATTTAGGCTCAAATTTTTAGCCGTGTAGAAGAGAAAAATTTCAAATACATAAAAGTATAAATATGTAATATGTAAAAATATAAACATGTGGCCCCAAATGTAAACATTTACAGGGAATTCTTATTTACTAACTCTTTGGCCAAACCCCCCCCAGGCTACGCGCCTGCGTTGAATTATTCCATCTTAGAATATTACTATTGTCGCAGAACGCCCACTCACCGTACTGCGCTCATATAATAGTAGTATAGCGTTTTTCTTCAGTTTTTAGATGCGTTAAATTTGCTAGTCCAAGCCATGCCCTACATCTTTATTTTGCTTTGAGTTTTAATATTGTTATACTGTAAATTTATTAATTTTGCCTCGTGAATAATTACCTACGATGTTTGCCGATGCATTACAACGCCAAGTGGCCATATTGCGAAACTTTTTGTTCGCAAATTAAAATCAACTTTATCCTTCCGTTTACTACAATATTGCTGCAGCAATAAATTGCAATAACGTTATTTGGCGAGTATTTTGTGTAAAATTTGCTTTTGAATTTCTCACATAATTTAATTGCAGCTTGTTACACCTTGAGGAAAAATAGCATTGCCGTCTGGGTACATCCATAAATGTTACCGCGTACTCCACCACGAAGGAGCGCCCGCCTGAATATTAATTTGCCACCAGCAAGAGTAATTTGAAAAACGACAACTTGCTATCGTTACACTCACTATCCGTAGAGCCAGCAGATTCCATAAATATCATCCAGCCAACCATGGAGAATGTTACCGCCGTTACATCTGATGTCGACAGTGGAGTTATTGCCAATTCAGGCACAGGTGCTAATGCCGCCGAAGCATCTAGTAATACCACAGTCGGTATGCCAGCCCATTCAGTCTTCGACTTCCATGCCATGGAACAACGACTAGCCATGTTAGAAAGCCATCTTAGAGGCACGCAAGTCCATGTTGTTAACAATTTTTTATGTTTTTTTTTCTTAAATGTTAGGTCTCGAACCGACGTGCCCCAAATCAGTGCGCAATGCTCTACCTACTGAGCTACGCCGCACTCATGAATTTTGTGCGAAAAGTGCAGTGTTTGTTTATCCTGGTTAAGTTTTAAATCTAAACCGCAAAAAATTGAGAAAGGTTTGGAATTTATTACCAAACAGTTTTAAAAATTGTGTAAACCAATGAATGGTTTAAAATTTAGGTTCAAATTTTTAGCCGTGTAGAAAGAGGAAATTTTCAAATAAATAAAAGTATAAATATGTAATATGTGAAAATATAAATATGTGTGTATTTATAGGTAATTCTTATTTACTGACACTTTGGCCAAAATTATGTTAGTAGGCGCTATGTTGGATCCACTGAAGCCACATGGCGTATACTTGAATTAGAAATGCATCAACATTCCCAGAGCAGAGACAAAAAATGGGGAAAGAGATCGTGGGATGGCGATAAGATAATTTCCCGTATTTACGTTATTTCTCCAACAGACATTGAAACAGGCGCGTGTTGCAGTATTTTTATTGTAATAATGAAATTAGTCTAAAGAAATTAATTTTACTGGAAATTCAAAAAAAAAACCCTTTGAACGCAGTAATACTGGTCCAGGTGTATGACCGCACCAAATTTGGTTTAGAATTAAATTTACGGCGGTTGTCATAGAAATGCGCGTAATAAAAATTATTTAAATTTTAAACCGAACATATTTTTAACAATTAAAAATTTTTTTAAATGTTAGGACTCGATGTGCACCAAATCAGTGCGCAATGATCTACCTACTGAGCTATGGCGCACTCAAGAATTTTGTGCGAAAAGCACACATATTCGCTGTGTATACGACTTTTGTTGTATTTTTGCTTATCCCAGTTAAGTTTTAAATCCAAACCGCAAAAATTTAGAATTTTTGTAGGTAATTGAAACGTTTGGAATTTATTACCAAAAAGTTTTAAAAATTGTGTAACTCAATGAATGTTTTATAATTTAGGCTCAAATTTTTAGCCGTGTAGAAGAGAAAAATTTCAAATACATAAAAGTATAAATATGTAATATGTAAAAATATAAACATGTGGCCCCAAATGTAAACATTTACAGGGAATTCTTATTTACTGACTCTTTGGCCAAACCCCCCCCCAGGCTACGCGCCTGCGTTGAATTATTCCATCTTAGAATATTACTATTGTCGCAGAACGCCCACTCACCGTACTGCGCTCATATAATAGTAGTATAGCGTTTTTCTTCAGTTTTTAGATGCGTTAAATTTGCTAGTCCAGGCCATGCCCTACATCTTTATTTTGCTTTGAGTTTTAATATTGTTATACTGTAAATTTATTAATTTTGCCTCGTGAATAATTACCTACGATGTTTGCCGATGCATTACAACGCCAAGTGGCCATATTGCGAAACTTTTTGTTCGCAAATTAAAATCAACTTTATCCTTCCGTTTACTACAATATTGCTGCAGCAATAAATTGCAATAACGTTATTTGGCGAGTATTTTGTGTAAAATTTGCTTTTGAATTTCTCACATAATTTAATTGCAGCTTGTTACACCTTGAGGAAAAATAGCATTGCCGTCTGGGTACATCCATAAATGTTACCGCGTACTCCACCACGAAGGAGCGCCCGCCTGAATATTAATTTGCCACCAGCAAGAGTAATTTGAAAAACGACAACTTGCTATCGTTACACTCACTATCCGTAGAGCCAGCAGATTCCATAAATATCATCCAGCCAACCATGGAGAATGTTACCGCCGTTACATCTGATGTCGACAGTGGAGTTATTGCCAATTCAGGCACAGGTGCTAATGCCGCCGAAGCATCTAGTAATACCACAGTCGGTATGCCAGCCCATTCAGTCTTCGACTTCCATGCCATGGAACAACGACTAGCCATGTTAGAAAGCCATCTTAGAGGCACGCAAGTCCAGTTGAGGGTGCGTGACGTACAAAACGAGACCCTTCGTGCCGAGATATTTCGGGCCGGCAGCTCTTCTATTACATACGCCTGCAGCGCAGTCGCGGCGCAAGTCAGCTATATTCCGGGTCCCGCTTCGACGTCAGTCCTCAATCAATTATTTAAAGCCAGCAATTTTCTGAGCCTCGCAGCCAACCCCAACAAACAGTTTTAACAGTTTGAATGATGCGCTTCCATCACACTCGCCGACTTTATCGATGCCGCTGCCTGTATCCAGCGCCCATATGTACCCAATGCAAACCGCATATATGGCGCGAAAGCTTTTAGATTTGCCATAATTTAGTGGCCGGCCTGAAGAATGGCATAGTTTTCACACAGCCTTTGTGGAGTCGACAGCAACGTATGGTTATTCGAACTTTGATAATAACCAGACGCTGCAAAAGTGCTTGAACGGAGACGCTCGTGAAATGGTGAAATCGTTCTGCGTCAAGGGTAGATTCGGTCGCCCAGAGCAGCTTATCCGAAGCCAGCTGCAGATGGTCAATGAGATCATGCCAATCTCGGAAGGCATATTGGGTAAACTGGTACCTTTCGGAACAAAGGTGCAAAACATATGCGCATTTTTGATGTCCGCCAGCGCCGACCAACACCTAGCCAAACCAATGTTGCTCTACGACTTAATCTCCAAACTACCAATGAGAAAACGCATCGAATGGGGCCGGTATACTATACCGTGCAACCGCGAGCTACAACTGTGAACTTTACCGATTGATTGACATCACTTGCCTATGCTCAATACAAGACGAAAGTAAGCTTGCCGCACGTGACACAAAACGCGGAGTTTTATTAAATCTGGATGAAAAACAACAACGTAAGTGCCCGATTTGCGAGGGTCAGCACAAACCATACGAATGCTGAAGTCAAGTCTCACCGGCTATGTTTCGCTAGCCTTAATGCAGGTCACTCCACTCGTGATTGTAAACAGAGAAGGGTTTGCGCTATAGATGGATGCAATCAAGTCCATAACAACCTGCTTCACGAACCACAGCCTGTACGCTCACCGGAGCAACTGGTGAGAGCTGGATCTACATGGACAGCCACACCATTTGAACGCGCAGTGGTTTGGTGGGCATGCCGTACAAGAGCTGACTACTTTGGTCGACCTACGTATCAGCGGTGCATTGCATGAAAAACGTATACGTGGTAAAGAACCCGCAGTTGCCTTCGCAAATCCTCAGCCGTTCCGACTTGTTATGCGATGATAATCGAATTCGTCATTTGCCAGTGCAGCCGCTGTCCGGTGTGTTACCGAGATTGCTCGTCGGGATTGATAATTACCACCATACGAAAAAATAGTGCGTATTTTCGTTATATTAATTCACTTGATGAGCTATGAGCACTAATCGTATTTAAAATATTAGATGCATTTTTGAAAGACTTGACAGCAGACTATACAAAAAAAAAACAAAGACTTTTTGATGGTAAGACCGTCTTACGAAGTGGTGATTTTAGACAAATTTTACCGGTTATACCAAAAGGAACCCGCGCCACTCTAATCGAGAATTGTATCACAAGTTGGAATGAGTCGAATTCATTTCACCATTACACGCTAAAACAAAACATAACAGCGACCAAAATGAAGTTGAATTTGTAGACTTCCTTAAAAGATTGGGAAATGGTGAGCTGAGACGCAGCTTGATGCAAACACCATCGCATTACCATCACAAATAATTGGTGGTCTTGAAAATACCTTCGGAAATATTTCTGATAATATTTTGTCTGAAGAAATTCTAAACTTTGCAATTTTGGCTCCCACTAATGAAGACTGCAATATACTTAATCGTATTGCAGGGGAAGCAAAAGTTTACTACAGTTTTGACTAAATAGTAGATGATGTAAATGTTAATGAGCATCCGGTTGAATTTTTGAATTCAGTCAGCTTAAGTAAAATGCCACCACACAAATTGAACCTTGAAATTAATTCAATAGTGATGCTGATTCGGAATTTAAATACGACCCAAGCTTTGGTAAGTGGGACTAGAATGAGAGTTAAACACCTTCATAGTAGCACCCTTGATTGCGAAGTTTTAACGGGAGTAGCATGCGGTAAACGATTATTGCTTCCACTAATAAACCTAAAATTTTCCGATTATTCCAGCATTTGCTATGACCTCACCGATTTTGAATTTTTTTATTCCATTACATAGTGGGCCAGACTCAAACTCCGTCCTTTAAATATTTTGTCCATATTAATTTTTTTGTTAAAGTTGTTGAATGTTGAATTTTTGATAATTTTTTAATATGATAGTATTGAAAAATTTTTTTCTCATGAACTACTGCAGATAAATACTTGATTTTTTTCACCGATAGTTGTTTTTGCTATATTATAAGTAATTTTATGCGATCTAATTGTATTAATTAATAACCTTCAATAATCAAAATTTTTTGTTCTTGATATTGCATTTTTTGTCACCCGTTGCGCTCTCCCAACGCGATGCACTTAGACCGTTGGAGGCGCGCTGAACAATAATGCTCTCATGAGGTTAGTTGTTTTCAAGTTATTTTCAATTATTGCAAACATATCTACATTTAACCGAATGTATGAACATAATTAATAAAAAAGGAGTACAGCTTTTTAGTATTTATTTTAAATCTTTATTGATTTTATGACATTACAAAGTAAAGGGAAAATGAGTGAAAAAAAAAATTATTTCGCAATATGTTTGTTACAAAATAACCTGAAGATGTCCGCCATCACTTATGTGTACGAAAAGTTTTTAAAATTTTTCGTTTGCCAGTCATATTTACCGTTTTTAATAGCCGCAGTAATCTATCAATGGCTTTCAAAATTAAAAGTGGGCACTTTGAAATTTCATCAATTATTATCAGCGCAGCGGAATTTAGGTATCTTCCTTGAAAACTGTTTGTGGTGATATTCGACACTGAATTTTCTGCAACAGGAGCTGGTAATTTGCAGACATTATGCACTGTTCTTCCATCAATCAAAAGAGTTGATGCAATGAACTAAAGGCAGTAGCAATTTATGGAAGATTAAGTGAATTTAAATTGTGAATCAAAGCAGTTTGCATAAAAGTTTCCCACAACCTGCGTGAGCAGTAACACAGAACATATTGGAACCAGTATTATGAAACTAGATTTCCTGGATGACGCTGTCTATTATTTTGCGTTGCTCATTGTTTCCTCTTGAGTAATAGTCTTCAAACAAAATTAGCTCATTTTGAGGTTGTGGAATATTAAGACTCGTTACAATGAAGATTACTGCAGGAACTGGTAATTCAAGGCAACGACATGACACATAGTGATTAAGTAACACATCTTCGATTTCAATATCAAATAACTGACGCATTTGCTTAGGCGAATGAAATTGTCGCGCTTCTTCTAAGCACTCTCGACACATATTGTCATTTGACGCGATTCCCCGAACAGGACATGCTTCTACAAAAGTATTGTATAGAACCCCATTATATATTCGAGCATCCATAAATGATTTTGGACCAGTGACATGTAAAAGAAGCAAACATAAAAGGAAAAGTTCAGTATCCTTCGGCGACACAACATACATGCGATTAATAATTTTAAAAATGATTCGAATTTCGTCACAATTTCCTCCTCGGCGGTGTCGAATTCTTCAGTGGCTAATCGCACGGTTGCGCTATCATATATCTTGTATACATATTTGTAAATGTATTTTACACTTTTAACCGTAGAGCAAACCTCCACATTCATATGACAATTAAATTTGGCAAGCAAATATTGATTATAAGTAACAACATAACGACAAATGCAAAACGGCCAATAGGCTCTAAATATACTAAAATTTTATGAATTCCTTGGTCTAATATCTACAAAATCAAATTAATCGGAGAGCGGAACCGAAACAACTACAAGAAACATAAATATAGACAAAATGAAGCACTTTTTCAACACATACCTACGATACAAATATGATGACGAAACTTGTTACATAATCAAACAGCACAACAAGAACACTAAGGGGCTCGCAAAACAACAACAAAGACTCAAGTTTCTACTGAACTGCGAAGGTTATGGTATTATACCAACGCACTTACAAGGTAAAACGAATAAAATTATACAAGGATTCAATTTAGAAAAACCTAGAAGGGAAGCGCAAAAAATAGAAGAATTTTCAGCGAAAGTTATAAACGTAGAAATAAAAGAAACTAATATACGGATTAGAATGTATCTTACTACAATCGGCCACATTTGCGAAGATCTACGAACAAGACTTGACGAAAAAGGTTTCCAGCTAATTACAAAGAATCACAAACAACATTTGAGAGATATAAAGAAAATTACAGAAAAAAAAAAATTTGGGTTACGGTCTAATAAAGATTGGTGTGTCAAAAAAACAGACATAAATATACCACAAGAGTGTCGATGGTTGTTGTCATTGGGAAAAAAGTTCGCACTACCGGTATCAAAGAAGTCCTTTTCCCCTATACATCTCGTCGCGGACATTGAGCAAAGCATACAAATGATAAGTGAAGAAAAAAAGAAAGAGGCAGCGCGGTGCAAAATTGCAAACAAAATCAGCAATTTTAAAAATAAAATGAAATGTGGGCCAAAAGAAAAATTCATATTGAAAATTGTCGATGAAACAAAAAACTTTATAAACAAACACAAGGACTCAATAGCAATCACTAGTGCAGACAAAGGCAACAAAACTGTGATAATGTACAAGAATGAATACAAAGATAAGATGAAAACCCTTTTAAGTGACAAACATATGTACATATAGGACGATGCGAAATGACCCGACACAACAATTGTTAACAAAAAATAATTCCCTGGTAAATGAAATATACAAACAAAAAAACATTGACGCTAAACCTAGATAACAACTGACATGCCTTGCAGCCACTGCCCCAAGATTATACGGACTACCCAAAATTCACAAAGAAAATACTCCACTAAGACCAATCGCATCATCGGTAAACGCCCCATGCTACAAACTGGCTAAATTTATTGGACACATTTTAAAAAACATTGTGTCTAAGAACTATTACATCAAAAACTCTCGAAAACTAAAGCAGGAACTGAAAGAAATTAAAATTGAAGGGGACGAAATGCTTACATCCTTCGATGTAGTATCACTTTTTACCAATATAGTAGGCCAGCTGAGGCTCGTAGGCTTTGAGGCGCGGTTCTTGCCACTTCTCCTTTCCCAACAGTTGCATAATCAAAATTAGGGTTCATGCCTGAGGGAGAGAATAAATTAACGGAGATAAAGAAATATATAATAAAGCGGGAGAAACCTGTCCGAGTCAGGTGGAGCCCTCCCACCCCTCCTGTTCATAAGACAGCCTTTGAACTCTACTATGACTCCGACTAGAGTTCCCTTAAACCTGACTTAAGTCCGTCTTTATGTCGTTATATTCCTTCCATCCTACACTCAACTACACCAACTTACCATCAGTTGCCAGAAGGGCAACACCTGCACCGACCTATGGAGGCCTTTAGCCTTCCATCATATCCATTATACCGCAAAAAAAAGGAAATGGATTTAACCTATCATCATTTTCAGTTGAAAATAATGGACAATATTTATTCATATAACTTAACAATATCTCTTCCAATTAATTACCCTAGACACTATAACTAATATAAATCTTTAGTCTTTCCTTCAAACGTAAAAATTTTTATTATTACTATTATTCAATCTAATTATGTATTAAAAAAAAAGTCTAACAAAACCAAACTTCCCAATTTCCGACCGGCCTAATACCTATCTAGCCTTTGTTTGTGAACAATCACACGTATAAACATATGTAAATACGTAAATCCACAAGAAAGGTGATCCTGCAAACTGGACCAACTACCGCGGAATCAGCCTTTTGAATATCGCATATAAGGTCTTGTCAAGAGTATTGTGCGAACGATTGAAGCCTGACGTGAACAGACTGATTGGACCTTATGAGTGTGGCTTCAGACCTGGAAAATCTACCATCGACCAGATTTTTACAATACGTCAAATCCTGGAGAAAACCCGTGAGAAAAGAATCCAAATTTCCGACCGCCCTAATACCTATCTAGCCTTTGTTTGTGAACAACCACACGTATAAACATATGTAAATACGTAAATCCACAAGAAAGGTGATCCTGCAAACTGCACCAACTACCGCGGAATCAGCCTTTTGAATATCGCATATAAGGTTTTGTCAAGAGTATTGTGCGAACGATTGAAGCCTGACGTGAATAGACTGATTGGACCTTATCAGTGTGGCTTCAGACCTGGAAAATCTACCATCGACCAGATTTTTACAATACGTCAAATCCTGGAGAAAACCCTTGAGAAAAGAATCGACACACACCACCTCTTTGTTGATTTTAAAGCCGCTTTCGATAGCACGAAAAGGAGCTGCCTATATCCCGCTATGTCTGAATTTGGTTTCCCCGCAAAACTTATACGGCTTTGCAAAATGACATTGAGCAACACCACCAGCTCAGTCAGAATTGGGAAGGACCTCTCCGAGCCGTTTGAAACTAAACGAGGTTTCAGACAAGGTGACCCCCTATCGTGCGATTTCTTTAATTTGATATTGGAGAAAATAATACAATCTGCAGAACTTAACCGCGCTGGAACAATATTCTATAAAAGCGTGCAACTGTTAGCATATGCTGACGACATTGACATTATCGGCCTTAAAACCGCGCCGTAACCTCTGCGTACTCCAAACTAGAAAAAGAAGCGGAAAAAATGGGTTTGGTGGTGAACGAAGGCAAAACGAAGTACATGCTGTCATCAAGCAAAGAGTCAGCGCATTCGTGCCTTGGCACCCACGCCACTGCTGGCAGCAAAAAGTTCGAAATAGTGAAGGACTTCTTTTACCTTGGATCCAGCATAAACTCCAACAATAATGGCAGCCTAGAAATCCAACGAAGAATTGCTCTTGCAAATACTTTGGACTGAGTAGGCAATGGAAAAGTAAAGTCCTCTCTCGACGCACGAAAATCACACTCTACTAGTCACTCATCGCTCCCGTCCTGCTATATGGTGCAGAGGCGTGGATACTAACAACATCGGACGAGGCTGCATTGGGAGTATTCGAGAGAAAAGTTCTGCGAAAGATTTATGGGCCTCTACGCGTTGGCGACGGCGAGTACCGAAGAAGATTTAATGATGAGTTGTATGAGCTTTACGCAGACGTCGGCATAGAACAGCGCAATAAAACACAGCGGCTTCGATGGCTAGGCCACGTCGTGCGAATAAACGAAGACGTTCCAGCCCAGAAGGTATACTTATCGGCACCCGCCGGTGGAAGCAGAGGAAGAGGAAGACCACCACTCCGATGGAAGGACCAAGTGGAGACCGACCTGCGATCTCGTGGGGTCTCCAATTGGCGCCAGTTGGCGCAAAGAAGAAATGACTGGCGAGCTATATTGGACGGTCAAAATCGCTCAGGCGGTTAGATGGCCATTTAAAGAAGAAGAAGATATACGTAAATATGTGTACGCTTGTGGTTGCCCGCTCTCAACTTTTTTTGTCAACAAAGAAAGAAACGTGTGCATTGATATGTATATCACCCAGAAAAAACCCGCATTAGTATGGGTCTGTGCATATATATGTATTTTTTATTTTATAAGAACTCACCTCGCTTATCCGTATGATTTTGGTACCAAGCTGAAGGTAGAGAAAAACAAAACAAACAAAATATTCAGATGAGTTATCCCTGGTACGGTGATCAAGGACAATTTTCGCTAACAAGTGATTTTTACTATTAGTTTTCTAATAGGGTTGCAACGGCATGTGCATTATTTTATGCATATGGTCGATTCTACGGCTGGCAACATTACATTCACACGCAATTTTGGTTTTGTTTATGCGAAATAATAACAAAAATACCAGAAAAATTCAATTTTTTGCGTCTTATGTTATTTAGCAGACCTAGACGTTTAACGGCATGGTAAAATTTGTTTAATTATTTTTATAAAGTAAAAGTTATAAACGCCTGAAATGCGACTGGCAACATTACATTATTTGGAGGTAAAGTCAAGACGAAGATCATATTCTTTTAAATTTCTGCGAATTCTTTGAGGCAATCATTCCAACTTCGCTTTATGTTTTATCGCAAGGATACCACAAGATAATGGCATAATGAGTTCTCAAATATTTTAGAATTATTAACTCATTTTAACAAAAACTAAGGGACTGGCAACATTACACAAAAGACTGGCAACGTTACATTTACGAAAAAATAAAATGTATGCGTGTCTGTTGTGAGTTCCAAATACACAGTAGATCTTTATACAGTTTGCCAATAGACTCATCGATGGGTACTTAATGCATACCTAGAATTTTTAAAAGGTGGGCGAGGCACGCCGTTTAAGTCTCAATTTGTCAAAATCTTGCATGTATTTGCCCTGGATTCATTATATTGGAATATATGTAAGTGTCCTTTAATAGAGATGTGTATATTTTGGATAAGTGGTCGTGCCACGACCATATCGACAGCCACACTGCAAAACCCCGTAAGTCACTATTTTTCCAAAAATAAGGTTTTGAGCCTTTCCCATAGATCGTGATGTTTCGCACATTAAAATTCAGTCAAAATCGGGTTACAACTTTCCAGTGGTGAAATGAAATAACCGTCGCTCATATAGATACGTTATAATTATTACAGTTTTTTCCCTCTCCTGAAAACTTTTTGGTTTTGAACATACAGGGTTTTGCAGTGTGGCTGTCGATATGCTTGTAGGCATATTTGCCCCCTTTAAGCAACGAAAAATGATCACCGATCTTTGCAAAATTGTCACGATAGGTTACTTATGACACTGAACAAATTATAGGAAATATAAAGTTTCCAAACAAGGCGATCCCTCGTTTCCTATTAGTTAGAAGAAAGCTAAATTCGCTAGGTTTTTATATACATATTTGTAAAACAATGAGAAGAAAAAAGTTAAAGGAAAGCTAAGAGAAACGAAAAATTAAAAAGAAAGGTTAAGAGAAAGCGAAAGGGAGCGGGAAAGGGAATTGGTTCCTTTCCATGGGAAAGGGAATGGGACCAGAAAAGGGAAATGGAATGGTAAAGGAAGTGTAAAAGTAAATTTAGGAGTGGGACTGGACAAATTGGACAGGGTTACACTGAAATAACAGCCCTTGGCCGGGTAAAACCCGGGTCATTCCGGTACGTAGAACCGGCTGTTGTGGTTTTTGTCGCTCTCATTAGCTATTTATTTGGGTTTGTTGCCAGCATAGAGTCAAAATAAATATCCCGTGACAGCTGACGTGGTAGCCAGAACAAATTCGCGCGAAAATAATTGTCAAAGTCGGTGGATTTCTTATAAGCAAGTGTTTTTCAATGTGCCTTCGACAATTTTATTAAATTATAAATCACAAAGTAAAAGTTAAAAGGTAAATTTAGTTGAGAGGTGTCTGGTAAAGCTTAGTGCATATTATTATTAACAAGTTTTGTGTTTTAGGATCGGCTTCGATTAATTATGCCTCCTGGGGAACCGAGCACCCAAAACTAACTTCGGTAACGCGCCATGTGCGTACCTCCTGGGTGGTGTGGAAACTGTAAATAAAAGCCCCTAAAAATGCATTTTCATACAATAATGTGCTAGTCGTTCAAATATTTTTATTTTGTTCTTTGCAAAACAATTGTTTCGACACGCCTGTGGTGTCTTCATTAGTTGCTAGTTACTGCTTTATTTACTTCAGATGTTAATATTTTTTAAATCATTGTATAAATAAATGCATTTTTATCAATATCAGTTAAATTAATGTGTAAAAAGTTGAATTTTTGCAAAATCTGTCAATTTATACCAGCAAACTAAAAAATACCCAAGAGTATTTTTGGTTTTCTATGGAGTGGCACCAATCACAAATGTTATAAAAAATGTGGATTTTGACAGCGCTCTCTCGAAACAAAGAGTCTCAAATCTATTTATCTATGCTGTCGGTTAAGCAGCTGACGCGACAGTTTTGTTCTTAGCACCACTGTAGCGAAGTTACTCTCCCGTTTACCAATACACTCTCACATACCATTTTGCCGATCTCTGCTTTAAACTAAAAGTATAAAGCATATAAATAAAAATTTAAAAAACTGGTACTTTTTTATTGAAAATGGTACATTTTTATGACCATTATGGTACATAAATTTTTTTTGGAGTGGCAACCGTGTTCATAATACCTCGTCCTTTACTCATTTGCTCTTCATCAAACAATGCAAAGGCTTCTTTTACCGTTAAAAGCATATGCCGTGTTGGTAGTAAAACCCTCTCTCCAGCACACTTATACTCTTTAACGTCACGAATTTTCGGCGAAACACGTGAAATATCATCGTTTTCATAAAATTTTGCTATATCACTATCTAGTGCCATGTTTGGGCTATAAGATTTCTTTTTAGGCACTAGTTCCATCGTCAAGTCCATTTTAACTTCACTTCCTAAATGTGCAATGATTGTTGAGAGTACTTCTTTTCTTTCATTGGTGAGCTTGGAAGGGCTCGAGCAGCCTTAGAAACGGCCTTTCCAAGTGATTGAACCGATTTGTATGCTTTATTTTCCTTTTTACCCTCTTCACTAACTAACCCTCTTCACTAACTAACTAACTCTCTTTAGCTATGCGTTTTTTCTCTCTGTACTTTTGTACTCTCTCTCGATTTGCTTTCCGGTTTGCTTGAACTATCTTAGTGCGGGTTTTTAAAGGTAATTTTTTCTCTGCTTCTTTCTTCTTTTCCCTCAATTTCCTCATTACAGCTGCCTTCTTTCTTTTGTATTCTTCATATTGGGGAGAAGTCTTCTGCTTTTCCATATACTTTTTATTTCGTTGACATTTCCTAATCTATATAAGGTAACCGCAAACAACAATTTTGTTTTAATCAAAAATTGACTGGCAACATTACACAATTTTTTTAGCAAATATTTCCTTCAAATCTTCAAAAAGTTTTGTTCTTTTAATCGAAACGATAAGTTTACGTTCAATATTAAGAAAATATGTAAAAAAAGGTATTTTAAAATGTGATCTAAAACATCCAAAAACAACTTTTTTTCTTTTGAACTGGCAACATTACACTTAATTTTGCGGCACATTTCTTTTTTCCGTAACTATTAACTGAAACCGAGTTTTTTCTTATAAATTGCTATAATATGATAATTTAACTAATTTTATAGTTTTGAAAACTTGTATAGCCAAAATAAATGGTAAAATCGCATAATATTTACCTTTTTCTCTGCTAGAGTATTTCCGACCATATTTAATTTTTTTAACACGTTTTACGAAAATCGCGAAATTTTTAATTGCGAACTATCAAAAGTGAATGACATTGCTTTCAGTAGCTACCATAAGACATTTTGAAACCTACAGAGACAAAGTGATTGCAATATTTGACAACTAAAGAAAAACTACTTGGTTTACTTTCCTGTAGAATCGACCATATGTAAAAACGAAAAAGTGAATTTATGAAAAAAAAATTGCAAATAAAATTAAACATCATAAAATATATGTATATTAGTGATTTATTAAAGATGCAATTTTTTTAAAAAAACTTATCAGACAAAAGTGAACAAAATATCCAAAAAGTAAAAAATAATAAAAAAAGTCAGAAAACAAAAATACATAAAAAGTGAAAATAAATTGTATAAAAAAAGAGCCGGGGAATTCAAAAAAGGCCAACAAAAAAATGAAACTAATGTGTAGAAAGTTTTGAACGAAAAAAAGAATACAAAGTTTAGCAAGAAAAATTATGCTAAAAAATCAAGGTCGGCCTAATGGAAATCATTCGCATTGGGCGTACTGCTAAATTAAAATTCATGTACCGAAAAAAAAGGTAGGTAGTGTATGTGATATGTAACTTATAAACTAATTATGGAACTATAAAGTAAAAAAGTAACTCGAGACCAGTTAACAATAATTCCAAGTGAATTAATATTGTCAGTTTTTGGGAAAAATTGATAATTGGAGAAAAATTACAAAGATAAATCAAGAGCGATGGATAGGATTACATGTGTCAGAGTTTCCAGGCTCATCATCAGATCCCTTTTCGGACACTGGGATATGAACCAGTGTCTGCACCAAAGCCGCTGTTCGAAAATTCTAACTCTAAGCTCTGATGCCCTGAGACGTCACAATGCGCTTAACTCCACTTCAATTAATTCCTTTTTTGTTTGTTTGTTCTTGCCAACAGCATACACAAATTCCCCCTATTGCGTAGGGGGCGGATTCTCGTTGACCAGGCGTCTGTTCGGATGCTGCGGTTTGCAGCAGTTGAACAGGAATTGCCTGGTCAACATCTCACTATGCTCTTTAACGCCTAGCATTTTCGCTTCATTATGGAGATGGTCCTCAGGAGACATAAGAAGACACCCAGTGGCGGTTCGAGGGGCGGTGTTCTGGCAGACCTGAAGCCTCGTCCAGTGTGTGTCAGCTAGCCCCGGCGACCATATTGGCGTCGCGTAGCTCAGTACCGGCTGACCAATTGCTTTGTATGTAGCTAGTAACGTTTCTTTGTCTTTACCCCAAGTGCTGCCAGCTAGCGACTTGAGGATTTGGAAGTTTCGGTATATAATAGTTAAGCAGAAACGGGGATAGGACACTACCCTGTGGCACCCCTTGTTCAACTATTCTGGGTTTCGATCTGGCGCCTCTGAATTCAACCGACAATTGACGGCCACTCAGGTAGTTTGCAGTCCAACGTTTAAGACAGGGGGGAAGGGACGAGTCTTCAAGGTCTTTCATTAGTTGTGGATGGTTGACCGTGTCAAAAGCTTTGGCCAGGTCAAGCGCAACTAGCACTGTCCTGTGGTTTGGACGCTTTTGGTTTAATCCGTCCCCTATCTGAGTGGTTATGGCGTTCAGCGCGGTGGTGGTGCTGTGGTTTTTTGCTAAAACCATGCTGATGTTCGGCGAGTAGCAGGTTTGCGGTGAAATACGGTAATAAGATAGATTCCAACACCTTCACTACTGGCGAGAGGAGTGATATCGGGCGATATGACTCCCCTACGGCAGCTGGCTTGCCAGGCTTTAGTAGTGGGACCACCTTTGCCTGTCTTCATCTTTCAGGAATGACAAAGGTGGACAGGGAAAGGTTGAAAATGTGTAAGGTATCTTATGCCTTCGTCGCCGAGGTGTTTCAGCATCAGCATGGAAATGCCATCGGGGCCAATATACTTCAATGGGCGCATCGCTGTTTTTGTGTTTATGCGCTTCCCTGGTGGCTCGGCGAATCTCTTTGTTCAACGGAGGATGCATTACAAATTGTCGGCAGAAGGCGCTCGCACATCTTTTAGGCTTCGACTGAACCTTATCACCGAAGGCGATGGATATTTTGTCGTTAGGTTTAGTCGGGTTGAACAAAGATTTCACCGTCGACCATAATTTGCCAACTCCAGCCGAGAGGTTGCAAGACCTTAGGTGCTTTTCCCACTTAGCGCGTTTGTGTTTATCTACTAAACGTCTGATTTCCGCATTAAGATCCTTCATTTGAGGATCCGTAGGGTCAAGGCGTCTAATACGGTCATGTTCATTTGCCAGGGCCGCTGCCTCTGCGGGGAAGAATGGACGCACTTCCTTTATTCTACCTGACGAAATGTGTTGATGGGAGGTTGAAATTAGGGCCATACGAAACGCCTTTTCCCCTTCTCGTACGTTAGACGGGGTGGGGAGAGCAGCGAAGCCGCTCTCTGTGGTGGTAAGAAAACCCTCCCAGTCGGCTTTATTGAAGTTGGTGTACGTGCGATTCTCAGCGGTGACAAAGTCGGTGGGGCGATCGATAGAGAGCACTATGGGTAGGTGGTCTGAAGCAATCGTTTATAAGGCCTGCGCTGACTATGGTGATGTCTGGCGAGCTAGAGCAGTTTACCGCCACTCTAGTGGGGGCATCCCCATTTACCGTTCAGAACGTCGAATCATCTATTTGGTCAGCCAGCTCCTGCCCCCTACCATCGGCCTGCAAGCTGGAGTGCCACAGGTTATGGGGTGTGTTGAATTCACCAAGGATGACGCGATTCTCGCCCCTGAGTAACGCGCGAATGTCGGAGTGGTAATCCCTGGGACAGCAGGTGACAGGAGGTATGTATATGTTTATGATTTCAAGGTCGACATCGCCTGACCGGACAACCATACCGTGACGTTCTAAAGTGGTGTCCCTCGGGTCGATATCAGGCTCAAATAGACGATACTGCACAGATTGATGCGTGAGGAATTCCAGACCACCCCCAAGCCCGATCACAACGGTGTACATTGTACCCGTTGCAGGTCTGAAGAGACGACCTTCCACCGAGCTTTGTCTCCTGAATCGCCGCGATCTTGATATTATATTATATTATATTAAGTTTACTACTTCAACAATTTTACGGGTTAGGCCGTTGCAATTAAATTGCAGGATACGGAAATGCGAAGGGGGAGCGGAGTTGAACAAATAATGTTGACAATTTTTTAAGTTTAAACATTTAACTAGGAAAAACTGCTCCACTGCCATTAAATGCGTTCTTTCGGAAAAGTAAAATATAAATCTAGATAAAAGTGAAAACATATTAGACAATTTTATTAAAAGTGTGAAATACGGCGGAAAAGTGTAAAAACAAGTTTATCGCGTTTTCTAAAAACTTATAACCATTGGTTACTGTCTGAAATTGTATTTCCTATAGAAAGCGTGGAATTTCAGCCTGGGCCTTCAAAGCGTGGAAGACCTACGAAGAAGTTTAGTGAAAGTGGAACTAGGGTGAAGCAAAAAAAAGCAACAGCGCTGGACCATTCAAGAACTTTCTCCCGCTTTGCAGGCTAGTTTGAAAAAGTTACTGATACTAATTCTAGGAAATTTCACAAAAAATATACAAGATTGCAAAAACCCCCACAAAATTATCCAAACGCGCAGTTATAAAACCAGAAAAAGCTCTGTCGTTGATTATTAATACCAAATCTAGTAAATCAACATATTTATATTACAGAAAGGCTGCGGTGCTGATATATATCCATCTTGGAAAAAGGTTCTAGCAGCGAAAGCTGAAGTTTATGCAGAGCCTGGTGCAGTTACAATAGAAGAAACAGGAGTTGAGATAAGACTCAAGGATCTTTTACAGTTGACAGCCAAACGGCTATGTTAGCTCCAGGAAGAAGTTCTTGCGTCTTTTACTGGCTCTGGAATCACTCTTATATGTAAGTGGGGTATAGACGGAAGCTCTGGAGAAAGTAATTTTAGACAAATGACAAGCGCAGACAAAAACGATTCATCTGTATTCATTGTGTCACTTGTTCCTGTCCAATTGCGTGATTGCTATGATGAAACCCAAATAATATGGCAAAATCCAGTGCCTTCGTCTACACGCTTCTGCAGAGCCGTTAAATTTGTTTTTACTAAAGAAACACCAGAGTTGCTACAGCATTCAGGCACAAGTAGACGCGTTAGATAGCTTTTTTTATAACGGCATTGCAGTTAATTTTAAACTCGTTTTGACTATGGTAGACGGCAAGATTTGCAACACATTGACTAACACAAAATCTACCCAGAGCTGTTATATATGTGGTGCAACCCCTAAAAATTTGAACTGCTTAGACATGATTGAGCAAATACCAGCAAATATCGATCACTATAAATTTGGCTTATCTACTCTCCATTCATGGATCAAATTTTTCGAGTGTTGTTTGCATTTGGGATACAGAATGGATATAAAGCGCTGGCAGGCAAGAGGAGGAATGGAGGCAAGGAAAAAGATGATTCAAGACAAGCTTAAGGCCGAGCTAAGTATCTTAGTTGACCTTCCTAAATCAGGATATGGTTCTACTAACACAGGCAACACTGCCCGGGTATTCTTCCGAAATTCCAGAAAAGCTGCAGACATTACCGGAATTGGCGAAGAACTCATTTACAGGTTTTACATTGTTCTGCAGACAATATCTTGTGGACGTGAAGTAGATCATAAAAAATTCAAAAAATATGCCATGGATACTGCTAGGAAGTTTGTTTCTAATTACCCTTGGTACTATATGCCCCCTACAATACATAAAGCGCTAATTCACGGAGCCGAAATTATTAAATATGCAATTTTGCCAATCGGACAGCTAGGTGAGGAAGCACAAGAAGCAAAAATTAAAGATTACAAATTTATTAGAGAGTATAGAACGAGAAAAGATTCGGCAAACCATACTAATGGAGATTTATTTAATTACTTTTTGCTATCCTCCGATCCTATTATTGTCGATATTTCATTAAAAGAGAAAGGGACTAAACAAACTATTAGTCTCGAGAGTGATGCCATAGATTTGCTTAAATCGCCCTTGTCTATTATCATGCCAGAATCCGATGACTTATGATTAAAATTTTTATGTACATATCGCTTTTACAAATAAAAAAAATTTTAAAATATTTAATATGTAGGAACATAAAACAAGTCCCTTAATGTTAAAATTAGTACCTGGACTTTCTACTGGCCAACTTTCGGTGTCCTGTACAATATTTTCACTATACCAAAAAAAAAAAAATGTACACACCCTAATTTACCAATTTCTTCTATGAATCTTAAAAAAACCTTTACATTTTCTTTATGTTATGCAGGGTGCATTCTTACACAATTAATCAAAAGGTATACCTACAAAATATTAACCTTATTGAAGCTACTGATTTAATTCGCGCTAGAGAAGCCATTGGGACCACTTAGCGTCTGTTCGGATGCTGTGGTTTACAGCAGTTGAACAGGAATTGTCTGGTCAACATCTCGCTGTGCTCTTTAACGCCGCACAGTGGCACTTTTGGCTAATCTGGGAGAGAAAAATTGATTACTCGCAGAAATATGAATGTCTAAGCTTTAGAGAAGGCGAGTTGTTTCTTAAGTTATTACTATTTTTTATTTTAGCATGGACAATAACGTAAACAACAACAACAAGGAAGCTAAGGAGGGGGAGGGGACAAGGGGAAGACGGACAGCGACATTAGGGTTAGGGAACCAGCCAGCAGCGAGAATCGCCCTAGCGTATCGCGTGGGAGTTGCTCGACTGCTGACCGGTTTATACATACGGGACAGGGTCGCGGACCTAACATGGTTCCTTTGCCTCCGAATCGGAGGCAGCAGGCACACTTGGAGGGGATGCGGCCCGACATTACAGGAGGCCTGAAATCAGGCCGCGGACACGACCTAACGCGACGGAAAAATAGGGCAAATGGGGCGGATAAGCTCCGAAATTTGGATGCAACTTCCCCTGTAGGTGGCAGCAGGGCTGGTACTCCGAGGAGTGCGGGCTCTGTGGGCAACGACGGCGTGTCGAAATCGACATCCGCCGGACAAGGTTCCGGCGTGCAACCGAGTGCTCAGCTACAGAGGACTCATCATGTGAGTAACCTCGACAATGTGGCGAGCACTAGTAATGGACGGTCTCCCAGCATTCCTGTGAACACAGCGAAGCGGAGGCGGTCGGGAAGAAGCAAGAAGGCGACTCCGAGAAGGAAAGCCATCTGTGATCAGCGCTTGGCTGCGAAGGTCCTGGAACGCTATGGCGGTCTGGATGGTTCTCAGATTTCTGAGAAGCATTCCCGTACGCTGGAGTGGGCCAGGAACGTTTTGGGCAGCGCGGATCAACCCCCCGCACCTAGTGCAGGAGGTAAGTCGGCCCCAATCGGCAACGGTGCTCTGCCGAAAGGGCAGAGCAGTATGAGGGCCCGGGGTGGTGAAGTTGTCCAACGCGCGTTTAGCGAAGTCGCTAGACGTGCCGGCTCCATCACCCTGGGGGTAGTCGACAGGAGCAGGGAAGACGGGGCCATCTCCAGGGAAGAGTGGAGCTGGGTGGCCAACGCCATCTCTGAGGCCTATTTGACTGCCGTTGACAGGCATCCTGGGCCACCGCCATCCATCGAATATATGGGATGGTATCATGGGTTCAGGTTGATTGAGTGCGCAGACGAGCGGTCAGCCACTTTCTTCAAATGTCTTATCTCTCTGGTTGGGGAGTTGTGGCGGGGTGCCAGGCTCGAGGCCGTGGACAGGAGGGACCTCCCTCTTCGGCCAAGGGCTCGGGTGTGGTTACCTGCCGAACCCTCCCAGCCGGAGAGAATTCTGAGGCAGTTGCAATACTGCAATCAGAGCCTTCCGACCCACAACTGGAGGGTCCTCAGGGTTGAGGAGCCCGATGGGCCCCGTCGTCAAGTGCTTTTGCTACTTAACGCGGAGTCCACGGGTCCTCTCTCTGTTTCAAGGGGTGTCATCTCCTATGGCATTGAGCGTGTGGTTCTAAGAATCTACAACGCTGATGCCAGGGGGGATGAAGCCACACCTCCTGATGTGGGACGGAAGGGAGACGAGCCTGTGGGGAACGTGGAAGCCGTAATTACGGCGTCCAATCCTACAGTGTCGGACAGCACCAGCTCTGTTGGCATCCCGTCTGTGGCGGGGTCTGTCTGCAGCGTTGGAGGGCTGTTCGACTGGGCGGAGGAGGAGAGGCTGTTAGCCTCGGGGGGGGAGGTTGCTGAGGTGGACGAGATGGATTTGTCTGATGATGATCATCCGACAAATAAATCTCCAACACTCTAAGGCGGCCTCCGCCAGCCTCCTGCTCTGCCTTGAACAAGGCGGGGTGGACGTTGTCCTCATCCAGGAGCCGTGGCTGAGCAGTAGCGGCAACAACATATCTGGATTGAGGACTGACAAATACACACTATTTGTGCACGGAACGGCAGGTAGGCCAAGATCATGTGTACTGGTTAGGAAAGATATTAAAGCTTTTCTTCTTCCCAATTTCAGTGACGATGACGTAACGGCTGTGTGCTTGGAGGATGGCAATAAGGGATCGTGGCTGGTCTCGGCCTACATGGCCCATGACGACACTTATGGGCCACCTCCTGAAACCCTGTGGAAGGTTACCGCTGAGGCTAGGCGAAGAGGCGTTGGGCTAATTGTCGGAGCGGATGCGAATTCGCATCATTCACTGTGGGGGAGTACGAATACTAACGCAAGAGGTGAGTCACTATTTGCTTTTATTCTTAATGAAGGGCTATGTATTTGCAACAGGGGTAATGACCCCACTTTTGTAACATCAGTTAGGGAGGAGGTCCTGGACCTCACTCTTGCTTCGGGAGACCTGTTTCCTCTTATATCCGACTGGCGTGTTCTTCCGGAACACTCCTTCTCTGATCATAGGTATATTCAGTTCGCTCTCAATAAATCTAGGCCCAGTAAAACCATGTTTAGAAATCCTAGGCGTACTAACTGGGTCCGGTACTGTAGCAAATTGGATGAGTTTCTCCCGAGAGCACCCGTATCGGGCTCAGAATTATCAGAGACCGCTATTGATGCTCTGGTGGAGAAATTCACCCTTGCTTGCAACAAAGCGTATGAAATCGCTTGCCCACTGAAAACCGTAAGTGGAAAACGAAAACCACCTTGGTGGAATCAGGAAGTAGACGACCTTAGGGCTTCCAGCAGGCGCCTGTTTAACAGGGCCAGGAAGAGTAAATTACCTTCCGACTGGGAGCTCTACAAAGCTGGGTTGGCTATTTACAAGTCCGCAATTAGGAAAGCCAAACGGGATTCCTGGAAGGCTTTCTGCGAAAGCGTGGAGGGTTGCAACGAGTCTGCTAGATTCCGGAAGATTCTGTCCGGGAGTCCTGCTCCCTTGGGGTATTTGAGGAATGTGGATGGTAGCTGGGCTATGAGTAGCGAGGAATCTCTCCAGCTTCTTATGGACGCTCACTTCCCTGACGTCCCAGTTTCACAGGACCGCGATGCCTCCTCGCCCTCGATTGTGGGCGGGGGGTGTCGGCCAGCCATCACCCTGGATGAAAACCAGCTTGTATGGGCCGTCAATTCTTTTAAGCCCTACAAGTCACCCGGGCCTGATGGCATAATTCCTGTGCAACTACAGAGATCGCTGGGGACTTCTTGCAGCTGGCTGGCCCCCATCTACTCCAATTGCTTGAGGTTGGGCTACATCCCCGCTTCATGGAATATGGTCAAGGTTACCTTTATTCCAAAGGCTGGGAGGTGCTCTCATGTATCTCCCAAGGATTTCAGGCCGATCAGTCTCTCCTCGTTTCTTCTGAAAACGCTGGAGCGCCTGATCGACCTGTATATACGCAGCAGGATTCCTAGGGAGAGTTTTTCGGCTGCGCAGCATGCTTACTGCAAAGGCAGATCAACTGAGACGGCGCTTCATTCCGTTGTGAAGCTGATTGAGGGGTCCTTCCAGCACAAAGAGTTCGTGCTGGGGGCCTTTCTAGACATTGAAGGAGCGTTTAACAATGTTTTCCCTTCTGCCATCATACGGGGCTTAGCAAGTCTGGGAGTTGAGTCAAGTTTGATAGAATTTATCAACAGTTTACTTTGTGGCAGGATTGTTATGGCGGAGTGGGGAGGTGCTGGGGCTCAGAGAAGGGTGAGAAGGGGCACGCCGCAAGGAGGTGTTCTTTCTCCCCTTCTCTGGGTCGTAGTAGTTAATGGCTTGCTCCAGGACCTTGAGCGCAGGGGCTGTCATGTGATAGCCTATGCTGATGACCTAGCAATCCTTGCCAGGGGGAAGTTTCTTAGTACCGTTAGTGATGTTCTGCAAGGGTTTTTGGGTATCGTGACAGAGTGGTCCGAATCTTGTGGACTGGCTGTCAACCCAAGTAAAACTGAACTAGTCCTCTTTACGAAGATCGACGATTTTGTATTGCCCAGTATTGGGGGAGTACCGTTGGTACTTTCTGAAAAGGTTAAGTACCTGGGGGTTATCCTGGACAGGAAGCTGTCCTGGAAGCTGAATGCAGAGGACAGGGCCAAGAAGGCATCAGTCGCTCTGTACTGTTGCAGGGGGGCCATTGGCAAACGTTGGGGCCTTTCTCCGAGGGTGGTTTACTGGCTGTATGAGATGGTGGTAAAACCCATTCTATTTTATGGGGTAGTGGTCTGGTGGAGCGCGCTAGACACGGCTTCCTCCATGAAAAAGATGGTCACGGTGCAGCGAATGGCCATGGTGGGGATTAGTGGGGCCATGCGGACCACTCCTACCCTGGCATTGAATGTCATGCTCAATCTGCACCCTGTTGACCTGGTAGGAAAAATGGGCGCAGCTCGGGCTGCAATTAGGCTTCGAGATGCTGGATATAAGCTTGTTCATTATGGCCATTCCAATATACTATCGAGCTTTGACTTCATCCCCAACAGAACGGATTACTGTGCGCCGATCTCTGCCCCCACGCGGAGTTTTTCGACTCATATACCCGCAAGGGACGAGTGGACAGGCGAGGAACCTGTTTGGGGGAAGGGATTGGTGAATTTGTTTACGGATGGGTCAAAGCTTGATGGTTGTGTGGGGGGTGGCGTTTACTGTCAGGAACTTGGGATCAGCATTAAATTTCGGCTACCTGATCATTGTAGCGTCTTTCAAGCGGAGGTTGCCACCATCAAGGATGCGGTGGATGGGATGATGTCCAGCGCTTTCGCTGTAAAGGAGTTTAATATCTACTCCGACAGTCAGGCGGCAATTAGGGCGCTGAGTGCTAGCAACGTTCGGTCGAGGACAGTGAGTGACTGTCTGGAATCGCTTACGGTTGCAGCCGACTACTTCAGAATAAAAATTATTTGGGTGCCAGGCCACTGTGACATTCCCGGCAATTGCCAGGCGGATCTCTTGGCCAGGGCGGGTACTCTTGAAACTGATGTGGCCGCCTCCAGAGTACTGGGTATTCCCCTTACCACCTGTGGTCTGCTTCTGGGCAGATGGGCTTCGAAACAGCTTAGCAAGCGCTGGGCTGACACCACCTTATGTCAAGTGTCGAAGTCCTTCTGGCCGGTGGTTGACTCCAGGCGTTCAGCGGAATTACTAGGGTTCTCCAAGGCACATCTTTCCTTGATAATTGGGGTATTGACGGGGCACTGTCCAATAGGGATACATGCGGTGCGGCTAAATATTCTTGAAACCCCTAGCTGTGTGAGCTGCATGGAGGACGACGAGGTGGAATCATCAAATCACTTCATGCTTAGTTGTCCAGCGTTTGCTAGGACCAGGCTCAGGTATCTGGGGTCGGATGTTCTTAGGTCTCCGGAGGACGTGTCGAGGATCGATGTGTGCCAAATCCGGAGCTTTATTGTCGCTACACAGCGATTCTCCAAACGAACTTAGGTTAATGTCACCGTGAAGTTAGTGGCATCACAACGGACCATTAAGTGTCTAAGTGAGCTGTTCCCACAGTGGAATAGCGGCCACCTTACCTAACCTAACCTAACCTTTTATTTATTATTTGGTTCAGGTTCTATGTGACCGTTTTGCTCAAATTGGATTTATTCATTTGGTTCAGGTGCTGACGACCATGTTTGCCTAAATGTAAAAATTGTTGTTCTTTAGAGAACGGGAGGTGCGGGACACCTGTGACTCCCTGTATGTATTTATTGGTGGCGAGCACTGTTGGCTCTGAGGCATGGCGCGATTGGCTTCCTCATTTTCGCTTGGAAAAACCACCTTTTGGCTCAGGCCTAGGCGACCGTCTTGCTCAAAAGGTATTTATTAAATTATTTGGCTCAGGTTCTGATGACCGTGTTGCGCAAATGTTAAAAACATTTTGTTCTTTAGAGAACGGGAGGTGCGGGACACCTGTGACACCCTATATGTATTTGTTGGTGGCGAGCACTGTTGGCTCTGAGGCATGGCGCGATTGGCTTCCTCATTTTCGCTTGGAAAAGCCACACTTTTGCTTTTCAAACCATAAACGATGTCTTAGAAATATTTTATAAGCTTATTGCGAATTACAATAGCATGCAAAGCAAATAAAACAAACGAATGAAATAACCGTAGCTTATGTATGTATGTCGCTTAAACAATGAATATACTAGCAGGGTACCCGACGTTGCTCGGGATGTAAGTAGTTGGGGGGCCTTTCAAAATCAATAATATACTTTAAGATTTCATATTTATATAAAATAGATTTTTTTATTAATTTCATTTCAAAAATTGTAATTACACCGGTATTTTTTTAATAGAAAATTAACGATTTTTCACTTCATTGCGTATACAACTTACAATATTAAGGGCTCGGAACTAAAAGGATCTAAGTGTGAGTTATACCCACATTTGTATAGTGAAATATGGTGTTTATTTGTTGGCAAAGAGATCCAAGTCATTTCGGAAATTGTAGTGTCATCTATTTCCCATACAATAAACGCCCTACCCAGGTTACGGTACATTGAAGTTCAATTCGCTCAAAAGAAACGGGCTTACGATAAAACCATTTAGTAATTTAACCATGAAGACACCCATATTATAGGGTAATGTTATGTTTTTTGGGCAATCACCGATAACTCAGTTATCGAGCAATTTATCGAAGTCCAAATGAAACCTGAAGCTATCCCATTTCGTTTGATACCCATATTGTAGTGCAAGTTTAAGGTTTTTGGGAAATCATATTTTCACCGATAACTCAGTCATCGATAAATTTATCAAAACCTATCAAAGTCCAAATGAAACCTGGAGCTATCCCCTTTCGTTTGATACCCATATTGTAATGTAATATAGAGGTTTTCGGGCAATCGCATTTTGACCGATAACTCAGTTATCGATCAATTTATCGAAATATATCGAAGTAAAAATGAAACCTGGGGCCTTCCCCTTTCGTTTGATACCCATATTGTAGGGCAAGTTTAAGGTTTTTGGGCAATCACATTTTCACCGATAACTCATCATCGATAAATTTATCGAAATATATCGAAGTCCAAATGAAACCTTTAGCTATCCCCTTTCGTTTGATACCCATATTGTACGGCAAGTTTAAGGGTTTTGGGCTATCACATTTTCACCGATAACTCATCATCGATAAATTTATCGAAATATATCGAAGTCCAAATGAAACCTGGAGCTATCCTCTTTCGTTTGATACCCATATTGTAGGGTAATATTAAGGTTTTCGGGCAATCGAATTTTCATTTCATTTCATTTCATTTATTCAAATTTTGTAATCTATGAAAACAATGGTTTCTTACAGACTACAAGACGATTGTGTATAATTATTATTAACTTAGTCGGTAATTAACTGTTGAGATCAAGTACCACAGTAATCTAGATCTAGATCAAACGAATCAAACAACTTAGGAAATAAATATACAGTAAAATTCATAGGTTAAAATACACTAACTTGAGCAAATTTCCGAAATTAGTTAATTAAATCAATTATGAAAGCTGTCAGGCATTGCATAGAAACAGCATTATAAAATTGTGTTATTGAGTAATGATTTAAAAACAGGCTTAGTCAAAGAAAAATCAATGGCTAAAGAATTTGAGAGCAGATTGAACTCTGTCAATGCTCTAAAGATAGGAGCATTGGCGGCATAGAGGGTCCGGACGCAGCCCGTATAAAAAATATCCCTATTTCGAAGAGGCCTGTTAGGGATATGGAAACAGATACTTTCGAGAAGATATGGTGCATCAATTTCACCGTTAATAATGTCGAAAGCGAAGGTTAGAGATAAAATGGTTCTTCTGGATTGAAGAGATTGAAGGCTGATTACTGCACATCTGGCATTATAAGAGGGTATCGGTTCAGAAAAATTGAGTGAACGCAGCGCAAAACGAACGAAGGTTTTTTGTACGCGTTCGAGTCTCTTAATGTGGCAGTCATGATACGGTCTCCAAATGAAACAGGCATATTCCAATTTCGAACGAACGAGCGAGATAAATAATAACTTTAATGTGTATGGATCAGTAAAGTCCGAGCTAAAACGCCTGATAAAAGCCAGAACTGAGTATGACTTGGCAATAGTAGAGTTTATGTGCGTCGAAAATAAAAATTTCGTATCGAAAACTACCCCTAAGTCCCTTATCTCATTAAGAGTAGTGAGGCGGGTATGGCCAATGAAATAACCTGTAGGAATTGGACAGCGCGATTTCGAAAAAGTAACATGAAAGCATTTACCAACATTCAACGGTAGCTTATTCGTAATACACCAGATAGCAACATTGTTCAGATCAGATTGGATTTTGACCGAGTCTGAAGAATTAGAAATGGTTGAGAAAACTTTTAAGTCGTCAGCGTATAACAGAAATCTTGCATGTTGAAAACATTCTGATATGTCGTTTATAAAAATTACAAACAACAAAGGCCCCAGAATACTCCCTTGAAGCACCCCGGAGGTGGCAAGGAAAGAATTGGAGTGAGCGTTGTCTATTACGACTACACAGTTCCTCTTATCAAGGTATGATTTTACCCAGGATAAAAATTTTGAGTGAAAACCCAAGCTGGCCAATTTAGAAGTCAAGATCGAATGACTGACTTTGTCAAACGCTTTAGAAAAATCAGTGTATACTGTATCGACTTGAAGACGGTTACTAAAGGCAGATGTACAAAATTCAGAAAAGATCGATAGGTTAGACACGGTGGATCTACCGGACATAAAACCATGCTGATTATCACAGATTAAGTGCTTAACGGCAAAGTACATTTTCTGCTTGACAATGTACTCAAATAGCTTAGAAATAGTTGACAGCTTAGCAATAGGCCTATAGTTGGCAACATTGTTTTTATTGCCGTTCTTTAAAATAGGGGTAATGAAAGTTACCTTCCATGCATCGATAAACTCACCATTCTCAAGTGATTTGTTGAAAATCAAAAGGAGTGGAATTGCCAAAGGCAGACAGTTTTTAAGGAGATAAGACGATACGCCGTCAATATCGGTCTGAGTAGATGATTTTAAGCCTCGTATTCCGTCAACAACGTCATCAATTGATAGAGTTAGCGCACCGAAGTTAACGGGAGAGTTATCGGTTGCTTGGGATCCTGTATGGATATCCGACAGCGGAACAAAGTTGGAACGGAAGAAATCTGCGAATAGATTAGCCGTCTCAGAAGGTGATGAAGCGTATTCAGTATTATAGAAAACTGACGAAGGTATACTCGAACACATTTTTTTTGACTTAACGTAATTCCAAAAGGCCTTGGGATTTTCTTTGATACCTGATTCATAGTTGCGAATAAAGTTAGCACGGAGCCTATTGGCTAGCATTTTGAATTTCTTGGATGTACGAAGGTACTTAGCTTTATATACCGCGTGGCCTTGAATTTTTTGAGATATCGGTTTCTTAGATTCTTTAAACGCTTTAGTTCCTGTGTAAACCAAGGAATTTTATAACAATTTTTCTTCTTCCGTGGTATATGGTTTAAACATATGTGATTAATGCTGCTTTTAAACGCATTGAAACAATCAGTGAGATTGCATCCCTGAAAAAGAGCTTCCCAATCAGTAGAAGAAACTTCCTGACAAATAATAGCGAAATTACCGCGTCTAAACGAGAAACCACAAGCTTCATTCAGTATCATAGATGTAGAACTCGATTTCAAGAACGAGTGGAATGTGGTGTAACCCAGAGCAAGACAGTGGGATAAGACACTCATTTTATTTGTAGTTGACGTTATCGTTAATAAAGACAAGATCTAGCGTTCGACCTAGCTGATTGGTGAAGCTATTAATCTGGGATAGATTTACACTTAAGAGACTGTCAATAAGGTACATCTCAGAGGTACTGTTTACATTATTAGGAATTAAAGTAAATCTGTTATCTACATATGACCATTCCACATTCGGTAAATTAAAGTCACCTTGAATGCAGAAATTACTACCATCTTGATTACGTACTAAATCTATTATATTATCGACATGCGATTTATAAAGTGAGTCGATGCTGGATGGAGGGATATACGAGGCACAGATGAAAATATTGGAAATCCCATGAACTGAGACACAAAGCTGGTCCAATAGTGTATCCTTATAACTCAGATCCACGCACAATGAGCGCAGATTACGGCGCACTGCAATGAGGACTCCTCCACCTCTGGTGAGACCAGTTTTTGAATAATCTCGATCCTTACGTTACACGTTGAATAGGTTGAGATCGAAGAATTCGCCATCTCGAAAATCAGAGTTTAGCCAAGTTTCAATCAAAACAAAAATGTCATAATCAGAATGCGAGCTCATACTGTGAAGCAATTTTGATTTTGTTCTCAGGCCGGAGACGTTTTGAAAATATATATTTAGATGGGTTGAGCTTTTGGCAGGACTAGGATACCGCGGAGTTTTCTTGCGTTTTCGGAAAAAACTGAAAGGGCTTTATAGTGACATTCGTCGGCCACAGTTCAGAATTAAAGAGTTTACTGTAGTCATTTGAGAGTACGCGAACTTTAAAAGAAACTCTGACTAACGAGCTGACATCCACATCTCTCTTTATTAATTTAAAGCAAGCTATGTTGGCAGCATCAATGTTGGCATGCTCAGAGATGTATTTGATAATATTCGCCTCCGTAACAGGCGGCTTGAAAGAGGAAATATGGATCCACTTGTACCGAACAAACACAGCTAAATCAATATTATTGCTACTGCCATTAACTACTGCACGCGAATTGTTATTGTTATTGTTATTTGCTGGTATCGCCACTTTTGCAGGTTTCTTGGTCAAAGCAGCGCTAGTCGTCGACAGCGAAGCGCTGGCAGCAGCATCAGCATATGTTTGAGCATGCAGAACCGAAGTAGTAGTGCTGTTATTGTTGTTGTTAGAACAACTAGCATTTTTAGGTGAGAGCACATCAGCATTATTTACTTTTTTGTTTACTTCAGAGTTTGGCGAATTAAGTGTGGTAGGCGAAGATAAATCAACAAGTACAGAATCAGAAGGTAAATCAGCCGAAATGTTATTGTTCTTCGCTTCGCTAAGAGAGACTGGCTGCTTTGTTTTAGCATCCGAGTCATATTTAGTAGTTGTTAGTGTTTGAGAGTCAGCATGAATTGTTAGTGGAGCCGAAACACTGTTATTGTCGATGTTTTTGTTTTTATTATTGATTTTGGAAGCAGGCTTCTTAGTTTTAGCAGGCTGATCTTCGTGTTTATTATTTAATACAGAAGTTAGGGACCAGAGTGTAGTATTTTTTGCGTCGATTAGTAAATGAAGAGAACGGATTTCGGCAAACAAAGTATCACACTTTTGGGAAAGTTGAGAATTATAGAATTTCAAAGAGTTTACACAAAAAAGGCTTATTAGATGTCAAGAGAAAATCGAGATCAGCCGCTGACATATTAACACACTTGAGATGAAATAGGTCATTGCACTTAGAGCACAGCACCTTCGGTTGACCACGCTCAACCTTTTGTCCACAATCGCACGGCATTGGAATATTTAGTTTTAATTAAACTTGCTATTATTTCCGACTCATTTGAATGAGATAAAAGCGTTTACAATCAAAGAGTCACTATCTTAAAACAGCAATTAGACACGAAATTATTGGCATCAGCAACAATTTACCAGAATTAGACCGATAACTTAGTTATCGATCAATTTATCGAAATATATTGAAGCCAAAATGAAACCTGGGGCCTTCCCCTTTCGTTTGATAGCCATATTGTACGATCTTTCTATACCTATATGCGAAATATCATAAGTATAGGTTCAATATACTTAGAGTTATATGGAATAAAAAAAATTTCGAAAAGTAACGTCCCTAGCAGGGTCGGAACCCCCAAAATTAAAAAAAAAAATAGCCTATAGCTCCTTCCAGACTATAACCTGTAGGCGTGCCAAATTTACGTTTTTAGGGAAAAAAGCAAACGTCTGGACATCCAAACATCGCTACATTCACATTTATAATATTAGTAGGATTTTGAGCAAAGCAAGTACATATGGTAGAGTGGTGAAGTGCGCAGCCACCACATATGGTGGCGAGTGCCAAGGGTTCATTGGGGTCGCTTACCCCTCACCCCCCATCCTTAAGTTCCAAAGGCGCCCCTGAAAAATAATTGCATTATAATTTAGAATACGTTCTTTTATTGTTCTTAAGTAAGAAATTAAAAAAAAATGGTTTTTTCTAAACTAAATTTACATATTTACATAAAGCCTTCCTCGGTGCAGGACACTTTTTCGTGATTTAGAAGAAACAAGTTAAGTAAGCTCAGAATATCTTTCATTCAAACTATGTGAATATACTTGTAAGATATCTAGTAATAAATACACCAACTATTTTTGATCAACCCTCCACCACGCCCCCTTTGCTGTGCATTATAGTGGACCTGCTCACCATCATTTCGTGCACCCCCTTTGTAGATCTTGCGCATTGTTTTGATAGACTTTTTTTTGTATATAAATTATAGTTCAAGGCCTAATAAATTTACCCTCTAAATTTTGTTTTTAATTCAAAAAATTTAGAATCACGATATTCCTGCGGAGTTTTTTATAGGGAGTATATAGATTGTTGAAGCCATGACGCAAACTTCGCTAGAAACCCCTTCTTCGATCTACTTGCCTGGACCCATCTCGCACGAAGCGCCACTAAAAACGATCGAACTTGAGTGAAGTATTTAACATACACTTTCGCCTTAATAATCTCGTGTTCTTCGAGCCGTAAAATGGTACACATGTGCTTTAAAACAGCTTTGTCTTTAAGGTTATGTTTCCGCTCAGCAATCCACACATCAAAAAGCTCCCTCTTTGTTATGGACATTATAACCGTGGCTGCAGATAACTTCACTTGAACTATGTGTAATAACAATTAATTACTATAAAAATTGTTGGTAAGACTCGTAAAGAAAATTTTTGGCAACCTTTTCTTTTCACAATGTCATATATTTTTAGCATAAAAATAAGGCGTATTAAAAAGCTCACAATTTAACTTTAAAAAAATAGTCGCAACAATTTCCCAACACTTGTAAACAATCGTACTTACATATAACTTTAAAATAATCCACAAATAGTTTAACTTTTACTTCAGAGTACAATTTTTTTTACCTTCAAATCTAACGTCCATTTACTCCTGCTAATGGCGCGTTTTAGTATACTGTAAAAAACTAACTGTTTGACAGCTGATTACGCATAGAAAAATAACAATTAAAAGGAATGGTGATTACCGGTATAATCTGTGGACATGTTGTGCACAAACCACTTAAACAAACTTTTAAAAATTTTACATAAAAAAAAAACACTTTTTCCCTCCCAGATCAAGCAAAAGTGCCACTGTGCGCCGGCTGGTTTTGTGAGCTAAAATGTATATGCAAATTGTTTAATATATTTATTTATTTCATGTTTCAGAATTCTGAATAATTTTTTTTTCTTGTGCATTTTACCATGGAATTTAAACAAATATTTTAATTTTTAAATCCGGACTAAAAATAAATGTTCTAGTTTTTGAATTTGGACAAAAACAAAAAAGTTTTCTTCTTCTAACGTTCTTTTTTTTTTGGTTGCATTCGTGCTCGTGTACATATCTACATACGTATGTACATGTAAGTGCACTTATGCATATTTTTTTTATAGAATTTCGAATTAAGCCAGACTTATTGGATAAAGTCTACTTGATTAAAAATTTCAAAATTATTTTTGATAAGGCGACAAATTCAAAGATTTATGCACAAAAAAAAATTTTGTGAACGAAAGTATTCAACAAGATTTTTCAACAAAATTCCAAATATTATAAAGTGACTTACGGGGATTTTCTCGCCCGGTGGTGGTGGCTGTCCTTGCGCTGCCACTAGAGAGGATTCCCTAGGTTTTTAAAGGATCACTACAATTTCTTTTTCTTTTGATCGCTCGCGTTACTTTTTCGTGAAACCGCACTTTTTAGAGATACTTTGCCACTCGCGCACCCAGACTTTAACGTGAACAAAACGCAATTTTAAAATAAACTTTTTAAACACTTTTGGCACTTTTTAAGACCGCGGCTTTCGAATTTTGAATGCTGTCGATTAGCAGGAACCCCCTTTTTATACCGCAATAATCATTGCCACCATAGGCATGGTGCTGTATGGAGAAAAATGTGTTCTATTTAATGCAATAACGTGGTAGCTTCTAGTTCCCATAGCAACCTCATAAAAAGCAAAAATCACTTGTGCAGTAAATTTGGCCGCCTATTCGTTGACAGCACAAGTGGTATAATTGACAAATTCACCATTCGTTCAGTGAATTTCATGGGAGAAAGACCTATTCTCAGTGTTTTTGTGTAATAATTTCTTTAAGCGGATTCAGGTGAAGATAGCAGTAATGGAATTCTGAGTATTTTTACCTGATAATGGGTCAGATATTGAATATTTGCCGCCAGATATAACCATTGCAAAAGGTAAGAGTTTGGTTATTTTCTTTGCTTATCATCTCAAAAACCCGACAGTTTTATATTATAAGCTTTTATTTAGTAACGCCGATGACAATGCAATATTAAGAAAAAAAATTCCGGTAAATGGCGCGTAGGTCGCTATATTTTCAAAAATCGCATTTATGGTCCGATTTGGCTGAAATTCGGAACATGTATTACTACTATGAAAAGAAATATTTCCCTGAAAAAAAATTCCGCTAGGTGGAGCTGAGATCGCGGTTATAAATACTAAAAATCGGAATTATGGACCGATTTGACTGATATTTTACGCGTGTGGTACTTAATTAATTTCCATTTGTCTAAAAAAAAATTGGACCAGCTAGGTGGCGCGGGAGTCGTTTATAAGCTTTTATTTAGTTTTAGTTGACGGCTGTCTGTAATGGAATCTTGCAAGTTAAATTTTATACGCTTCCCGGTGTCCGATTGACTGGACCAGGTAGGTGGCGCGGGAGTCGCTCATAAGATTTTATTTAGTTTTAGTTGACGGCTGTCTGTAATGGAATCTTGCAAGTTAAATTTGATACACTTCCCGGTGTCCGATTGAGTTGAAAGTCTGCACCGATGTATAACCCCGATGACAATGCAATATTATGAAAAAAGTCCGATAGGTGGAGCGTAGGTCGCTATATTTTCAAAAATCGCATTTATGGTCCGCTTTGGCTGAAATTCGGAACATGTATTACTACCATGAAAAGAAATATTTCCCTAAAAAAAATTCCCCTAGGTGGAGTTGAGATCGCGGTTACAAATACTAAAAATCCTTACTATGGACCGATTTGGCTGATATTTTACGTGTGTGGTACTTAATTAATTTCCATATGTTTAAAAAAAAATTAGACCCGCAAGGTGGCGCGGGAGTCGCTCTATTTAAGAAACTCGAAGGTCCGTTTTCGGTCGCGATATTTGAAAAATTTCATTTCCAGAAATTTTGTTTTCGATATTGTACCAGCTTCCCGTTGAGCTGGGGTTTTCAAATTTAAAAAAAAAAGCTTTTATTATTGTTTAATAAAATTAACTAAAAAGTAAATTAATTCAGGAAAAAAGCTTTTCTAAGAACAAGCTTTTGGGTATATTACTTGTTGATAAACAGAACTAAAAAGTAGAAAATAAAATTAAAGAAAAAAAAACTTTTTTAAAAATAAGCTTTTATTATTGTTTAATAAAATTAACTAAAAAGTAAAAAATAAATTCACTGTAAAGAAATGTAACACTTTATAAGTTCATTGTAACCTTTACCGATAATTAGGCTTCTTCGTCTGCGATAAAATAATTCCATATTGTACATGATTATATATTTTTAACATTGAAACTTTACACTTAAATTATTAAGTCTTCCAGTCTACATCACAGTGTCAATTTGATTATTAATAAAAGCGTGTTAAATTTTATTTGGTATAATTAGAAACATTTAGGACCTTCTTGTCTATTTGATGGTATAATTAAGGACGTGTAAGACATTTCTTGGTATACAATGTAACACGCTTTTATTAATAATAAAATTGAGACTGTGATGTAGACTGGAAGATTTAGTAATTTAAGTGTAAAGTTTTAATGTTAAAAATATACAGTATTGGAAAATACAATCGCACCCCCTTTTTGTCATCGAACTAAAACAAAGACGTCCTACAAATAAAGTTTCAGATAATTTCGTATAAAAGTTTGACTTATGTTGTAGCAAACTTCGTTCAAGGTTTTACTAAAAGCTTTGCACCAAATTCAAAATAATTTAGCAAATTTTGACCTAATTTTTCAACTTTTTTCCTCGGCACTTTAGAAAAATTCTGAGTACGCAGTTTTGTAGCCCATTCAATTTGACTCTGACAAAGTGCAAGTATTAAGTAGCTCCGAAAGCGCCTTGATGGAATTATTTTATCGCAGACGAAGAAGCCTAATTATCGGTAAAGGTTACAATGAACTTATAAAGTGTTACATTTCTTTACAGTGAATTTATTTTTTACTTTTTAGTTAATTTTATTAAACAATAATAAAAGCTTATTTTTAAAAAAGTTTTTTTTCTTGAATTTTTTTTACAAATTTGTTTGTTTTATAACCATGGCGTTCCCATAGAGAATTTACTTTCCAAAATTCCATGAAATAGGTTAGACCATTCTTGAGCATTTTAGAATGATAGCACATATTCTGAAATCACGCATGGTCCACATTTTGACCAATATTTCGGAAACGTGTTCACACATGTACCTGAAGACCACTCCTGTTTAAAACCGCAAGCAACCCCTTTCATTTGATACCCATATCGCATAAGCACCTTTCGGGGTTACCCTTAGTCCACATCTTGGTCAATATTTTCGGACCGGACTCACCTATGGCCGTGTAAGTCACTTTGTTTTAAAGCACTCATCAATACCTTTCATTTCATACCCATTTCGTAAAAACTCCTTTTGGGGTCAGCCCTGGTCCACGTTTTGGTCAATATTTCCAGACCGGACTCACCTGTGGCCCTGGAAACTATTTCGTTTTAAAGCATTCATCAATACCTCATCAAGACCTTTCAAGGTAACCCCGGTCCACATTTTGATCGATATCTCGAAAACCCGGATAATTTTTAAACCTTTTTTTATCCTAGAATCATGCCGCCGAACACATAGAGAGTTTACGTTTCAAATTTCATTAAAATCGGTTAAGCCGTTCTCGAGGTTTGCGATTAGAAAACGACACAGATTTCAAACTATTTATAAGTTAAATGATATCTTAAAACCATTTACAGTACAAGTGGTATAATTAATTTTCGGTGCTCGATAAAACAAGAGTTAATGGACAAAAAGTTTCAAAAACATCAATTTCAGTTAAAGAAGAGCCGTTTCTGAAGTTTCATTGAAAAAAGTAGTCCAAAAGTTCAATACTGATTTTTATATACAACTTTTAGCAAATCCTTTAATATCTCGACAGAAGATAAAGCGGAGTTATACCACTTGTGCTTTAGGGGGCGTAAGCAACAAATCAACCCATCCACACTAATAAACAGATTGCAGATTGGAGATTCAGCCTCTCCACTGTATTGACCTGCAAACACAATGGGAACACCGCTTTCCCACCGCCAGGTCCACGCTACACAAACCAGAAGGAGCAGATTGGGGACACGGCCTCCCCACAGCATTGCCTTGTAACTGAAGATGTTGTGAGTATAATTGATTATTTATAAACATATTGAAATATTATAGATGCGGGCCGGAAACACGGCCACTACAACCGGCTAGAGGCAGAAGAGCTAGTGAGACAGAGTAAGCGAGTAGATGTAGTGTAAGTACATGCCTATATAGCTACATATATCTATATATTTTTGGTAGTTGGACAAAAAACGACTTTCTTTGATCAATATGATCAAGACTCCAGACTAGATGAATGATGAAATCTAACAAAAGATCCCCAGCTAAGAACTAAAATAGTACAGTAACGCTGACCAACTGACGTTGAGACTTGTGCTCAAACCGCCTCCCGACGGAATACTTAACGGTAGTACCGGGAGGATCGGTACATGACGGTAGGAGGTTTAGTGTGTTAAAGTCTCACACTGACTGACGATGCTTCCTCCTCTGAAAAAAAAAAAAAAAAAAAAAAAAACACTAATAAACATCCGCTTTGCAAATATCGTAAATGCGAATAAAGGGATTCGGTTAGCGGTTGTTTGCACATCTGTTCATATACCCGCTTGCGCGTAGTCAGAGAAATCTTGAAAGGCTGCCCCTTACAATTTCTTATTTTATTATACTTTAATTTATTAATGTGATAGTTATAGAGTTATATTTTTTTATTTTATTTTATTCATGTAATTCAATTTAATCATTTTCAATAATATATCTTTTAAATTAAATTTTGCTTTTATTATATTTCATCTTATAAATAAACATGAATGTGTGTCTGTGTGTCTGTGTGTCCTTCATAGGCGTCCAAAGTACTACACCGACTTTTATGAAATTTTCACAGCATATTCTGAGACGTGGCACTCCAGGCTATATCAAATTTTAATCCGTCATAACTCTGAACATATTTGATCTAAATTAATGATTTTTGGATATGTGTGTCCCTTGGTCACGATTTATATAATTTTGCCATGCCCACATTTTTTTGCTTTGTTTGTATTTCAATAATGTCCAAAGTTTACGGCGGATCTCTATAAACTTTCCAGATTGGTTCAGAAGACTGTTGTGTACGAAATAGGCTATATTAATTTTTGCAAAAGTGGGCGCTACCACGCCCCAGGCTGTATAAAATTTCAAATCTTCATAACTATGAACCTATTTGATTATTGATTTTTGCAAATGTGTGTCCTTTGGTCAAGATCTATATAATTTTGAAAAAGGTGGCGTTGCCGCGCGCGGGATTAGTTTGCGTTCAAACAGGCAGACGGACATGGCTTAATGAACTTAGAATAATCAGATTTCGGTATATTTACTGGTGGGTCTATCTCTCTTCTTCTCATACTTACAAACATCGGACCAAATTTATAACACCATTTTATATTCATGAAAAGTATAAAAGTTGTATTTAGTTTGATGTGGTATTGGAGATGGATCGATTGCAAATAATATATGTCCACAAAATAAATAGATTAATAAATATAGAAGTTAAAGCAAATTATCAATTGTTATTTTTTCATGCGGCATATCGATACCCTTTTTCGAATTCAATCAAAAAATTTGTTTGAACTTTTCTACTGAGTTTTTAACTAAACTTTCAAATAAATTTTTCGATTGGATCTGAAACTACATTATCGATAAATCGCACGAAAAAATAGCACTTACTAAATTTGCTATAACTTTTATATTTCTGAACCTAGTTGCAAATGGTTTGGACATATATTATTTGCAATCGATCCCTCTCCAATACCACATAGAAATAAAACGGATACTAAATAGTTCTAAGTGTTATTCAATGTTAATGACGATGCTGACGGAACTCTGTCCGATATGTATTCTTTATGCTGATGCTGCTTGAACATCGAAGCATATTAATTTTTTAAATTCTTTATTTTATTTGTTTTAAGTCAACACTAACACAAAAATTATAAAGTTTTACAAAAGTAAACTTAACATAGCAAAAGAAACTTAAGTCTAACATATTCCAGAAGTGGTTGGTTGGAGAGACCGAGTCTCCAATCTACCCTACCATTCGGTCCATGAGTTCGTGCAAATATATGCTCAGGAATCCTGATCTTTCACTGGATGGTTGGAGAGGCCGAGTCTCCAATCCATCCTCTAGAACGGTCGAATTATTGAATTAAGCTGTGCTTGGAGTTCCTTTTTATACATTGATTGGTTGGAGAGGCCCAGTCTCCAATCCACCCTCAATTTCGGTCGATTACTTTATAAAGTTGTGCGTAGAGATTAAAGAGGAGTTTAAAGGACGTGTTTCCTATCTACTTTTAAAATCTGGCTAAATATGCAAGTATGTCGTTACGTAACAGCAAAGACTGTTCCAAGCCTCTTAGTCCAAGAGATAATCAGTATCTCTAAGGAACCATCTGGCTTTCAGATTTTAATCATGATGGATTTTTTTGTTTATTATGTCCGTATTAATGCCACGTACCAACGTTCACTTGTTTATGTAGTATATATAAATATTTAGCTAAAATTGTGTTATGGAAACGCGTCAAAATGGGGCAGTAAGGAAGGCGGTCGGCATGATATCAAGGTCGTACTGTGGCTAGTCATTGTAGGCTGGGGTGGGCTCTTGACAACCTTACCGTCCTGCGTCATAATCAGAGAAAAGTCAAATCATGCGTTTGAAAACGCGGGGAAGAAGGCAAAAACCGCGTCAAAACAACTTTTAAAACAACATTCGGTTAAACCCGGATGCCACGGACAGACCGTTACATTTAATTGTTCTCCAATTATCAATTTTTCCCAAAAACTGACAATAAAAATTCAACTGTGAATTATTGTTCACTGGTCTCGAGCTTGCAAAAACTTACAAATATGTATAACAAGAAAGACCGCAAAAAACCAACAACAAAATATTTAAAAAAAATAGCACGGGTTTACGTACATAAATATGTACAAACAAAAAAGTCCAGCACACACATTCGTACATATGACCGAAGATCTAACAACAATGTGTGCTCACAGCCAATTTTTCGCAAAAACTGACAATAAAAATTCAATTGTGAATTATTGTTCACTTATCTCGAGCTTGCAAAAACTTACAAATATGTATAACAAGAATGTCCGCAAAAACCAACAACAAAATATTAAAAATATTTATTTAAAAGAAAACTTTTAATTTAGTTAAATAATCTTTTAATTAATTTTCTTTTCTTTCTTCTTCCCTATTTTCTTCTTTATAAATTACATTTCTATTCTATCTTTTCCTCCCTTTTTCAATTTACATTTCTATTCTTTAATGTAGTTTGATTTTGCTTGCTTATTTACTTATATGTATTTTTGGTTTGTTTTGCTTAGCTTATTTTTACATTATTATTGGTATATTCTTATGTTATTTAATATATTATTGTTATTTTATTTGTGGCCTTTATTTGTTTTTGCATTTAGGCATTTGATTAATTTTATTAAACCGTTTGTAAGTATTTATTTATATGTTAAGTATCCTATGTATTTAATGTAATTTATTTTATTTTATGTAGTTTAATTTGTTGTTGGTTTTTGCGGTCTTTCTTGTTTTTACATATTTGTAAGTTTTGCAAGCTCGTGACCAGAGAAACAATAATTCGTAATGAATTTTAATTGTCAGTTTTTTTGGGAAAAATTGATAATTAGAGAAAAATTACAAAGGAAAAATCAACAGCGATGGATAGGATTACATGTTTCAGAGTTTCCAGGCTCATCATCAGACCCTTTTTCGGACACTGGGATGCGAACCAGTGTCTGCACCAAAGCCGCTGTTACAAAATTCTAACACTAAGCTATGATGCCCTGTGACGTCACAATGCACTTATCTCCACTTCATTTAATTCCCTTTTGTTTGTTTGTTCTTGCCAACAGTGAGCACACATTGTTGTTAGACCTTCGGTCATACGTACGAATGTGTGTGCTGGACTTTTGTTTGTACATATTTATGTACTTAAACCCGTGCTACGGTTCTTAATATTTGTTGTTGGTTTTTGCGGTCTTTCTTGTTTTTACATATTTGTAAGTTTTGCAAGCTCGAGACCAGAGAAACAATAATTCGTATCTAATGAATTTTAATTGTCAGTTTTTGGGAAAAATTGATAATTGGAGAAAAATTACAAAGGAAAAATCAACAGCGATGGATAGGATTACATGTTTCAGAGTTTCCAGGCTCATCATCAGATCCCTTTTCGGATACTGGGATGCGAACCAGTGTCTGCACCAAAGCCGCTGTTAGAAAATTCTAACACTAAGCTATGATGCCCTGTGACGTCACAATGCACTTATCTCCACTTCAATTAATTCCCTTTTGTTTGTTTGTTCTTGCCAACAGTGAGCACACATTATTGTTAGACCTTCGGTCATACGTACGAATATGTGTGCTGGACTTTTGTTTGTACATATTTATGTACGTAAACCCGTGCTACGGTTCTTAATATTTGTTGTTGGTTTTTGCGGTCTTTCTTGTTTTTTACATATTTGTACGTTTTGCAAGCTCGAGACTGATGATGAGCCTGGAAACTCTAAAACATGTAATCCTATCCATCGCTGTTGTAATTTTTCTCCAATTATCAATTTTTCCTAAAAAACTGACAATTAAAATTCATTACGAATTATTGTTTCTCTGGTCTCGAGCTTGCAAAACTTACAAATAGTTTAATTTTATTTTATGTAATTTGTTCTATCTTTGGTTACATATTTGGTTCTATTTTATGTTATTTATTTTATTTTAGTTATTTTATTACATCCTGTTTTATTTTATCGTATTTTTAATTATATTTTTTGTATTTCATGCTTGATTTCATGTATTTTGTTGTATGTATTCTAAGTATATTTTATTTTATCTATCTTATTGCAATTTCATCTTATTTACTGAGGGTAAATAAACAGCCTTATTCTAGTTGTGTTTATATATATATATTTTTTTCTTCCTATTATTTTATATTGTTCTTTCTGTCTTCTATTTCTACATTTTAGTAAATTTTTCTCCTTTTGTTTATAATCAAATTTTTTTCTTGTTTTTTTTTTTAATTAAATGCGGTTTTAAATTTAAATTTAAGTTTAAATTAAGCTTTCCTTTTCTTGCAGTATTATAATTTTTTAAAACTAATAATTTTTTTTTTTAAGTTTTACTGATACATAATTATAACTACAGGTCCAAAATAGATAGGTCTCACCCGGTTGTTGCAGTAGGCCTTTGGTGGGGCGCTACTGTTGTTGGTGATGCCGTATATATGCAGCGGGCCTATATTTGGTCGGCCCCCGCTGTTGTTGTTGTTATCGGTTCAGTGCGGCGGGCCTATATTAGGTCGGCCCCCGCTGTTGTTAATGCTGGTATTGTTGTTGTTTATTGTTGGTTCGGCCGGTGTTGCAATCGGTCGTCGTTGCTGCTAGTTCAATACGGTGGGCCTATAAGAGGTCGGCCCCGGTGTTATGGTTGTTTATTGTTGTTGCGGCCGGTGTTCCAACCGATCGTCGTTAGTTTAGTGTGGCGGGCCTATATTAGGGCGGCCACCACTATCGTCACTTCTTATGGTTGTTGTTGTCGACGGTGTTGCAACCGGTCGTCGTTGCTATTGCCGGTTGTTGTAATTGCTGCTGCTACGACGGTTGTTGCAGTGCGTTGGCGCGATGGTGGCGAGCGATGATGGTGCGCTGTTGTGATGGAGCGTGCGATGGTGGCGCGTTGCGATGGTAGCGCGAAAGGAGATTTGAAAAAAAATTCTATCAAACATCGAAGATCTTTGTAGGCAGAATGCTATGGTTAAATATTGTAATGCAACTTGCCCCTATTTAAGAGATATTTATAAAAAGAAATAAAAGTGAGTATTACATTCGTAAAATATGGTAGTGACTATGTTGACAAAGGTCTCTTTATTGTGAAGCAGTGTTTTGCTTTTGCGTGGCATATATTGAATTAGGCACATTTAAGTTTACAAACGCAATAAGCAATAGAATCTTATCATTACGTTGGCTCTTATAAAAACTTTCTTATTTATGGCAAACTACCTGTATCTGAAACTTTTCTTAAGTATACTTTGGCTCGTATAATAAATGGAAGTGTAAATAACTAAACATATAGGGATTTCGCGTACATATAAAGTTTGATTAGTTGCATACATAACTCACTTCGTTCTTAAGTCGTCTTAGGCGGGTCTTGGGGCATTCTCAATGGGTACTCACCTGGCTTTATTTTAAATTGGATCCTGGATAAACTGCTTCACTTTTGATTTTTTTGTCAACCACACACATATGAAGAAACACCAGCATCGAGTTTTTTTCACTACACGCTGTTTTAACCTTTGTGTGTTTACAGAAAAAAACTTCCGCTAGTGTACACCCGTGGTACCCGGGTACCTCGTTACATATTAACTTGCATCCGATAAGCTATAAAAAAATACGAATGAGGAGAATATACCTAACTAAACCTTTCTCAACCTATTTTTACATGATTTTGTTTCGTTTTACTGCACTCGTATATCATAATCAACAATTATTCATACCATGTTTAGCGGGAATTTGAAAAGAAAACCATCAGTCGGGATAATAGTATGCCATGATAAATTACTTAAGCGTTTGAATTAACTATGTGTGCAAGTCAAAAGTTTAGTAGGCTATCAATAAAATCTAAATTTTGAAATTTTTTTCAAATATAAAGATAGTAAGTAGGCCATGTCAAATAGTTAAAGAAGTTTAAATTCACCAATAGGAGGATGCCACGATAAAATATAAAATGTGTATGACTCAAAAACAAAGAAGACCATGAATTCTGTCATTCTATTTTATAAATAATTGCGAAATTTTAGATTAGTACCGCGCCTGTAGTTAACACGTAAAGAGATATCTTAGGTTGTGTAAAAATATTTGCGAAGTGTAAAAAAGGTGAGTACCTAACGAGTCTTAATACATAAATAGTAATCTATAGGTGTAGTTAAATTTACAGTGAAATTAATGAATTCAGGGAGAATGGCCTCAGAAAAGAAAAGAATCAATGCAAAATGCTACGAAGAGCAGCAAAAATCCCTTGAAGCTTTGCTGGCCGAGATTTTGTCAAGCGATGAGGATGGGTCAGAAGCCGGCGATGCGATCGAACCAAATGAAATAGCTTCGGATGTTGAAAGTTTAAATGGTGATAACATTAGCGTTGAATGGCATGATTCGGAAGACTCATCTACAGATGAGGAGAGTGTCGAGGGAGTTGAATTTGAAGATGTAGCAGCTGCTTCAAGTGTAATGTATGGGAAAGACAATACCGGTTGGAGTATAAACCCTTCTCCTCAACTAAAAATAGGAATGCATAACATTCTTCGCCAGAAAGCTGGTCCGGGTCGAGGGACTAAAAATCTATCAATAAAGGACACTTTTAAAACCTTTTTTGACGAAAACATGTGCAGTATAATTACCCGAGAAACCAACCGAAAGGCTCGAGCAGTATTATGTGCGGATGAAAAAAAAGAGTGGAGAGAGCTAACTGCAGCAGAGTTTGACGCCTACCTTGGAATATTAATTACTGCCGGAGTTCATGGCTCAAACAAAGAACATATTCATGAGCTATGGAAGTCGGATGCATATCCGCTTTATCGTGCTACAATGGGCATTAATAGATTTAAAGAAATCACAAGACTTCTTCGTTTCGACAACGCTACCACTAGATTAGAGCGATCTCAAAACGACAAAGCTGCACCCATATCTGAAATATTTATGTTACTCAACGCAAACCTGAGTGCTAATTACAACCCGTCCGATTGCATTACCGTTGACGAGCAACTCATTGGATACAGGGGTCGAACGCGTTTCACACAATATATCCCCTCGAAGCCCGCCAAATACGGAATAAAAGTTTGGTGGGCTTGCGATGGGCGCGAAGTCAACCAAGGAGAGAGAGTAGTCGTAGATTTAGTTCGAAAATATAAATACTCTGGGCGAAATATCACATGTGACAATTTTTTCACGAGTCTGTCGTTTGCACGATTCCTAAAGTCTTCACGACTTTCTCTAGTTGGAGAAAAACAAACCATACATTCCACTGGAGATGAAGGCAAATAAATCAAGAGAAATATTTTCACCCCAGTTTGGCTACTCAAATGATAATATTATGATGTGCTCATATGTGCCCAAGAAAAATAAGTCTGTAATAATGTTATCAACACTTCACACCAAAAATGAGCTATCTCATAACTCAAGCAAGAAACCGGCTGTAATTGAGTACTACAACAGCACGAAAGGGGGCGTGGACACCATGGACAAGATGCTGGGTACTTACACATGCAAGCGAAGAACGCAGAGATGGCCAGTGGCTTTTTTTTTACAACATAATTGACCTTGCAGCTCTTGCGGCGTTTATATGTTTCAAGGAAAACAATCCGGATTTGATGAAAGCCACAAATTCTCGCCGAGGATTCCTCAAGCAGCTAGGAAGAGAATTAGCAATCTCCGAAGTGGAGAAAAGATCACGAATTCCAAATGTATACAAAAACTTTGCAACAAGAATTGGGATAGAGGCTTTGTTAGGACACCCAATAAATGACAATATAGCTGCTCCCGCGAAGCGCAAAAGATATGAAACGGGCCGTTTTCCAGTTATTGGAAAGTGTGCAATGTGCCTTATTTCTCCAAATAAAAAACGCCGTAAGACTAGAAAGCAATGCTCTGTATGCAAACGCCCGATTTGCAATGCCCATACTGTAACTATTTCAAATTGTAACAATTGTGCTAATTAACAAACAAAATGTATTTAAAACATAATAAATAAATAAACACATAATATTTACTAAATATTCTTACTTAAAATAAGCATTATTTCATTACTTATTCCAAAAACACCCAAAGTTTAATTTAAGTTCTCATAATATATATAGAGGTACCCGGGTACCACGGGTGTACACTTAGAGGTGAAATAACAAAAGTGTAAAAAAAAGATAGGAAGGAAAAAAAAATAAATTTTTTGTTTGTTGTTTTCTGTCCAAAAAACCTAGCTTAAGGCATATAAGGAATATAAAGTTTGTCTTCCAGTGTTTTATAGGAGAAAAATGTAAAATAACCCCATTTGGTTACCCGGGTACCACGGGTGTACACATAAAGGTTAAACTTTCTTCCAATTATTTCACACACTATTTTCACTTTAAAACAGGGCTGAAAAATAACGTTTAATTTATTAATAAACGAAAAAAACTTTTTATTTCGTTTTGTTTTTCAATAATAATAACGTTAAAAGCTCAACAAAAAAATATATCGTTGCGTTGAAAATCAAAAAATAATTGTCAAAATAAATTTCGTTTCGGTTTTTATCAAAACAATTCACAAAAATATTTGAAATTTTTCAAAATAATATTGGTTAATATGGGTCGCAAAAGAGAGGGGGAATCAGTGCGGTCGTGCTTTATCAATGAGAAGTGTATATTTTGTAATTGCAAAAGACCACTTAGGAACCAAAACGATTTATTCATAGTACTCTATACCAGTTGTATCAAATTATCCATGCAACTCCCGCTACCAAAGTCAGCGTGGAGCGCGCGTTTGCTACATTAAAATATATTATTAATGACTACAGGGCAGTTCTAAGCGACGATCTCACGGAAGCTATTTTAATATTGCGTCTAAACTAATTAAGTTGTTTTTAATTAATTAATTAATTATTCTTTTTAACAAAATAAATTAAAAATTTGAATGATCGAGCCTAACGAAATATATTTTTGATACTTTTTTTTGATATTTAACAAAACGAAATTTTTTCGTATATATCGTTGTGCAGCCTTGCTTCAAAATGCACAAAAACTGCACTTTTGTGCCAAATTCTAGCCTTAATATGGCAGCTTGAACTTCACTTTAAAGTTTTTTTTTTGTCACAGGGCACGACCGACTCGCTCAATTTCATAACACATTTTGAATGTCAGTGAATGCCGGCGAAGCCATTATGGTATCGAGAAATTTTGAAGCGATGGCGACTGCGCAATGGAAAAGTTCCGTTACCCAGTCTGACGTGGCGTGATTGTTGCCAGTTGGAACACTCCGATTGGTGGTTGCCATCAGGGTTCGGACTTTTAGTATTATTTTAGGTACTTTTTTTGTACTGCCAAATTTTGTAAAAGTACAGTCCGGTTTCCGTAACAAAAAAAAAAAAGGACTTTATGCTATTGAAATCAAAGTAAAACGTGTGAGTTTACTTTTCCATAGTAGGTTTTATGCGCATTAGACTGTAGGAATTACTTAAAGTGAGAGTTCGGTAATTACACTTTTATTTTAAGTCTTTGAAGAAAAAGGAGTTTAGTACTTTTACTCTTACTACTATTTTGATCTTTAGTTAGTTTTAGTAAAGGTGAATTTTCACGTATGAAACAAAAGTGGAAATTACAGAATATATAATTTATATGCACTTCATTCACCTTCGCACTCACTACCGAACTTTCAGAGAAATAGATGTACAGATTTATGTTTTTTAAGAATTGGTAAATATATTTATTCGTTTTGGCTCAGGCGATATGCGACCGTTTTGCACAGAAATTTACGAATTGTGATATTTGTTTACAATGTGTGTGTGTTTGGTGTTGACAAATTATATGTGCGTGACTGTGTAAGTGTGTGTGTGTGTGGTGTGGTGAATGTTGGCGGCAGGGTTGTACCCGCCAGTGTTGTGGCTAATCTAGCCATCCCGGGCCCCCTAGGCGAGTGATCAGCCTAGCAGTCTTTGCAGCTGCTGCAGGGTCTCCACCACGTTACTAAGCCCGGTTGGGCGACGTCGGCCTCGACTTGCTGGCTGTCGCTGGTGCGTGGCTGCTGCTTTATGCCGATAACTGGCCGCGGGATGAGTCCATGTACGCGGATGCTGTTGCTGTGACCAGGTAGCCCGATGTGGGTGTGTTACGCGAGGGCGAGGTGCGGAAAGTGGCTGGGGCCATATTCGTTAGGCTATTGGCCTGTTTTCACCGTTGTCGCCCAAATTGGAGTTTTATCAATCAGTTTTCAACAAACCCTTACTGTACATTGAATAAAATGTTTATTAAACATTGTTTTCCAAGCATCAATTCCAATTGTTTAAAAAGGGACTACTTTCGTTGAGTGTACAATGTTTTCCAAACGTTTTCCAATGATTGGTGACATGTCATAGCCCCAAGTGGCAAAATCCCAAGTAAAAACATTGGGATTATGACACTCTCTTGCAGTGTCATAATCCCAATTTTTTTACTTGGGACTTTGACACTGTAGACTGGGTGTCATAATCCCAAATAAAAATGAGACAAAATCCCAAGTAAAAATGAGATGTAAAATGAGATGAGCTAAGAGACAAGCTCCAAGAGAGAAACAAGGAAAGGTGTTCTGCACATAAAAAACGTTGATGGGGCCCCGAATTGGGGATCTGACCCGGGTCAATTTTCGGTTTTTCACTAATAACTTTTCACAGAAACAAAATATTGCTTTTCCCCCTTCGGATTATTGTTACGGAGGCCCGATCCTCGTTTTTTATGTGCAGAACACCTTTCCGCGTAGGCGGCCTTCGGCCGCGCTTCAAAACATAACCCTGGGCTACGCCATTCCAACTCCGGGTGTGTGCCATAGCAGTGGCTACCGCCACGGTGATGTCCTTCCGCGTGCCACGTTTCCCACTTTGGTTAACGTGAAATTTGTGTGTAACTAATCAATAAAATACAAAAGGAATTAGAATATTATTGTTTCATTAAAAAAATGAAAGGATATCTGAAATATATTTTTTTTCAATGCCATTTCTCAAAACATATCAATTATAAATTTATATATTATATTTGCTTACTGTTTCTGGCAAAAAACTTGAAAATAAATCTTGTAATAAAAGTATTGAACAGGCTTGAGTTTTTTTCTAATTTTTCAGCTCAAAGGTGTCAAAAACCCAATTGGGAGTATGACACTCCACTGCAGCGTCATATTCCCAAATAAAAAAATTGGGATTATGACACTGCAGGGGGTGTGTCATAATCCCAATTTTTTTACTTGGGATTTTGTCATGGCACCCCAATGATTATAGTAAACGTTTTCCAAGCGAAAAGATTACAAAAGTAAGTTTATTGTAAGCTTATAGTAAGCGTATTTTGCTTATTGGGCTATTAAATTTTTTATGTATATATATGTATGTATGTACGTTTGTATGTACTGTGTTTTTAGTGAGGGTGGCTAAACACAAGTTTGTGTGCTTGGCTATATGTATAGCAGTGACAATAACCAAAATTTACCCTGAAATAATCCGTTTCCGATGGAAAAATTTTTACTTTTTTTAATTTTAATAAAAATGTGTACTTCGTCAGCAAGTACAAAAGAACGTTTTGCTTTTGGTTACTATTGTTTTTGTAACACCAAAATTGTGTGCTAAATATTTTGTATAATGTTGGAAGTTTTTCAACTCACCGCTTTTTTTTCAGGGGACAGGGGGGTTGTACTTGGTGACATGTCATAGCCCCAAGTGGCAAAATCCCAAGTAAAAAAATTGGGATTATGACACTCTCTTGCAGTGTCATAATCCCAATTTTTTTACTTGGGACTTTGACACTGTAGACTGGGTGTCATAATCCCAAATAAAAATGAGACAAAATCCCAATTTTCGGTTTTTCACTAATAACTTTTCACAGAAACAAAATATTGATTTTCCCCCTTGGGATTATTGTTACGGAGGCCCGATCCACGTGTTTTATGTGCAGAACACCTTTCCGCGTAGGCGGCCTTCGGGCGCGCTTCAAAAAATAACCCTGGGCTACGCCATTCCAACTCCGGGTGTGTGCCATAGCCGTGGCTACCGCCACGGTGATGTCCTTCTAAGACTTGAGATGTGAGACAGCTTACTGAATACCAAATTGTCTCAAAATTGAAATTGACCACAAAATGTCTCTATTAGTGACTAGAGACAGCTTACAGAATTCGCCTATAACCCTCGAAATTTCATATATGGAGTTATTATGATATACTACTTAGAAATACTCCAAACTATCCGTGCCAAAGTTGCCCATCCCTAATTTTTGAACGAAATTATTAATTAAATTAATTAAATGTTTCAAACCTTCCTACAAAGGCTGTTTACTTTTTAAATACCTATTCACTTTGTCACTAATTATTAGGATATGACTAAAATGAGGCTTAGGCAAGGATGGCACTGAGCCACTCATATGTCCTTATAGTTTAATAAAGCACTTTTATTTCAAAGGGGATCTATTATTTCTTTTTTTTGTACATTTCGTAAATGCATTTATGCTAGGTGACGGTTAGGGAGCTTGAAGTCTGATCTGTCAAAGACTAGCAAACCTTGTATTATTCAACAACGATAACCATGGTGCCCCCCATAAATTCAGAAAGCAAAAATTCAGAAATACTGTTTTTCAGAAACATTTATTCAGAAAACACTTTTCAGAAACAAAAAGTCAGAATGAAAAAGTCGGAAAAAACTTTTCAGAAACAAAAAGTCAGAATGAAAAATTCAGAAAACTTTTTTCAGAAACAACAAATCAGAATGAAAAATTCAGAAATCACTTAACAGACAAATGAATGAAAAATTCACAAAATCTTTATACTCCTCCGTAACAATAATCTGGAGGGGGAAATCCGATATTTTTAGAATTTTGAGAGATATTTGCAGTTAAAGTTCACAATTTTTCTGTCATTTTCATGTGGTTGTTGTAATCACATTACCCTGTGAGAAAAGAGTGGCACGCGGAAGGACATCACCGTGGCGGTAGCCACGGCTATGGCACACATCCGGAGTTGGAATGGCGTAGCCCAAGGTTATTTTTTGAAGCGCGGCCGAAGGCCGCCTACGCGGAAAGGTGTTCTGCACATAAAAAACGTGGATCGGGCCCCGAATTGGGGATCTGCGCCAAATTTAATGTTTTTTCTGCCGTCTGGTTACTTTCTGAATTTTTACTTTCTGAATTTTTACTTCTGAATTATTACTTCTGAATTTTGACTTTCTGCAAAAAAATTTCTGAAAATATGTATTTCTGAATTTTTGTTGTCTGAATTTATGACGGGAGCCGATAACCATATACTCCAAATAAGACAAAAAATTTAGTCAATTTTGCATTTCATATAGGCAGCTTTTTTTTTTTGCATTCGATGGAGGCCACAACCGTGAGCTTAAAACTGAGTTTTCGGGACTGGGGGCGTGTCCCTCGGCCACAACAGCGGAAATTAACAGATTTTCGATTTCTGAATATACAGCTGTGTTCATTAAAATAGTAGTGAAATTAAATTGGGTTTCGTTCGAAGAAATAAGGAGAAATCCAGTTTTAATAATTTCCATTTAAAATATAGCACATTCCATAACAGAATCCGTATTAAAAGAAATTTCAAAGATTACACAAAGTTCAGGAAAGTTAATTAAACTTAAAAAGTTGTTCATCAAAATCTTCAAATTTTTTTTCTCGAATTTGTAGATAATAGTTGAAGATCCAGTTTTGTAGACCAATCAATTTGAGTGCAATATTGTGCAAGTTAGAACTCGCTCAGAAATTTCTCTGAGTTTTCAAAATTTTTTCCGTGAAGGGTGTTGAGTGATTTCTACCATACAACGCAAGATGAAAAATTAATTTTGTATGAAAAATATACCCAACATCCTTGACAAAACAAAATTCTCAAAATTCAGGGAAAGTTCTGAGGTTTTTCTAACCTGCACTTTAGCGATAAAACTGCGTACTCAAAAAGTTTCTAAAAATTCTGACAAAAAATATTGAAATTTTGGTGTCAATTTTTAAAAATTTGGTTAACTTTCCTGAACTTTGTGTAATTTGTGAAATATTTTTGTATGTGGTTTCTGTTATGGAATTTGCTATATTTTAAATGAAAATGAAATAACAAAATTGTGTTAATGCATTTACTTAGGTAATAAAGCCGTCTTCAACTCCCCATACAAACCTTTTTTGCCACTTTTACATTTGAAAAATTATGAGCAAAAATAACCTAAAAATTTAGCGATGCATTTCTTCAAAATGCAATAACTTTTTTTTTGATACCTGAAAAAAAATGTTTGGTAGTTTTTTGAAGAGCCATTTCTTATAAACATTTTGGCATGTATATATTGATGGGTGTCTGTTATAGTTTAGGGTGATTTAACAGTTCAAAGTGGTACAGCAAAAAAAAAATGTTTTGCTCGTGTTTATGTAGTATTTGGGGTTTTAGTTTGTTGTTGTTATTTGCACTCCTGCCGTCAGATCAGTGTGATTGAGCAAGAGTAACCCCAGCTTTTTTCGCTATAGTGACCGAGGGACACACCCCCCAGTCCCGAAAATTGGTTTTAAGCTCACGCCCTCTATCGAATGCAAAGAAAATCGCTGCCTATATGAAATGCAAAGTGAATGTCTATTTGGCTGGAGTAGAAATAAAGAGTTTTGTTTTGTTTTGTCTGACAGCTTACATAACACTGCCAATTGTTATGGTTTACTTCCAACTTATAGTCATTTTATTTGGTTGAGTTTGATTGGTATGACTCACTGCGGTTGGATAGGTGACAGTTTAGGTTCATCCTGCGGTTTGACATAAATCGATAGGTTCCGGGAAGTGGCGTGATTTTTGCCGAGGTGGCAGCACCAAATGGTTCCATAAATTGGGAAAAAGCACTAATAACGGAACTTTAAATTTCCAGACAAACAAGCGCTTGGTGTGATCTCGGTGTGGCCAGAAATAAATAGTAGGGTAAACCAGATTGCCCGAAAAATGACAAATTGAATTAAATCGCCATTTGATATTAACCCGCCCTTACTCGCGCGGGGTGAAATTTTCACCCCACTTTTAATTTTTTGTCATATCTTTGTTAATACTTACACCAGGACCATGAATGCTCTAATAGCTTAATGTTTTGGTGTCATTTATTTACCAGTGCACGCTGATCAGTATCACTCTTACCGTTGGGCTAAACGGATCGATCAAAGTTGTTTGCGAGTAACCGCGTAAAAGAAGAGTCAAACCAGTTTCTATACCAAAAATGTAAGGATTGTTTAAAGTTGAACTAAGTTTTGTTTTTTGCTTGTTTTATTAAAAAATAATTTATGTTCATTGTATTTATTTCCTAAGAAAGGGAAATTTGTTTCTTAGTTACGCTAAATGAAATATCTTTTAAATTGAAGTCTTATTTTTTTAGTTTATGTACGTTCTTTTTATTTATAAAATTATTCAATGAAAAAGTTTCCTTCTATAAAAGAAAGTATTAGTCGTTATATTTACGACCTCATGTTATTACATACACGGTTGTGAATTTGTAGTTATTTACACTCCCAAGATATGATACATTTTAGCTTGGGGTGAAAAAATCACCCCGCGCGAGTAACCGCGTCCTTAAACAAGTGCGCGAGTAAAGGTGGAAGGTTAACTATTTTAAAGGCGGCAATATTAATTTATTATGCGCATGGTAACTAAGCGTAGATCGTCATAGTACATATTATCAATGGAAGGGTCGAATGAGGAGTTTCATGTGTCACCTATACTAAAACCCAGTAACGTCGGGCTCCGCGAAGCACCGAAGGAACACACCAAGCGCAAGTTCTAGAACCTTCCTTTTTTCGCCACGAAACCTTCCTTTTTTCGCGACGAAAGCGTGCCTTCAGGGTTCGGACTTAACTGAAATTGTAGTAATTTTACTACTTTATGCACTTTACACAAATCTACTACGCTTTATGCTCCCATTTAAGAGAACCATAGTCTTTTTTTCCTTTGATTAACTAAATTTTTCTCTGACTTCAAACTTTCCAGTAAAATAATTAATCATTGTTAATATTCTGTGGCTAGATTAGCCACAACACTGGCGGGTACAACCCTGCCGCCAACATTCACCACACCACACACACACACACTTACACAGTCACGCACATATAATTTGTCAACACCAAACACACACACATTGTAAACAAATATCACAATTCGTAAATTTCTGTGCAAAACGGTCGCATATCGCCTGAGCCAAAACGAATAAATATATTTACCAATTCTTAAAAAACATAAATCTGTACATCTATTTCTCTGAAAGTTCGGTAGTGAGTGCGAAGGTGAGTGAAGTGCAGTGCCCTAAATTATATATGGTCCTACATCGTCTCAAAGACAGGCACCTATGGACAGTGGAAAATAAAAATAAAAATATATAAAAAGAAAAATTTAAGTGCAGTGAAGTGTCCCGAATTGTATATGTATGCCCTAAAACATAAAAGTGCAAAAAACAAGCACAAACACTAGGGTGACGAAAAAAAAAACAACTAAACATAAAAATATACATACTTATAAAAACTAGAAATTAAAGTTCGGGCGCGCCGGTTAACAACACAATTACATATCAAACAAAAAAAAAACAAGTAAGGAAGTCTAAGTCCGGGTGAACCGAACATTAAATACCCAGCGTTAGTTTTCAGAAAAAGGGGGCGTGGTTTTCATCAGATTTCGCCCATTTTAAAAACCAATCTATTCCGAGCCTAAACAATAGCGAATTTGGTGGACGCGGCCACGCCCCTTGCTTATAAAACTAACCGCTTACATGAGCCAAAAGTACTCAATCGATCTTTTCAAGGGTTATACCATGTCCTATATATAACTTTGGAAAAGAAGGCGTGCCATGCCCACAACTTTTAACGTATTTTGTGAAATTTTTTGATATACGGATGTATGTGTCCATTAATCAATATTTACATAATTTAAAAAAAGTTGGTGGTGGCACGCCCACGGATTTTATTATGTTGTTTGTCCCTATTTGAAGTTCAGTTTTCATTGCAGATCTTTATGATACTTTCACAGTGGCTTGTAATAGTGAAATGTTGATATTTTGTTTATTCACTTGTGGGCGGTGCCACGCCCATTTTCCAAAGTATAACCAAAAAACCTTTAAACATCACTAATAACATCATCAGGTGAATGAGTGTACTAAATTTTAGCATTATATATTTATCAGTTAAACAGATATTGCATATTCCGGTTTCCTAACTCTTGTTTAGAGAACTTTAGTCCAAAAAGGGGCGTCGTCGTTCACCGATTTTTCTTATTTTCTGTGGTAGTACTCTACATAAACATAACATGCCTGGTAGCTAGTTACGTGAACCTATCTCACACCGTTCTGAAGTTATTAGCAGTCGAATTTGAAAATTGCTTGACTCATAAGTGGCCCAGGGTTATTTTTTGAAGCGCGGCCGAAGACAAAATCCCAATTTTCGGTTTTTCACTAATAACTTTTCACAGAAACAAAATATTGATTTTCCCCCTTGGGATTATTGTTACGGAGGCCCGATCCACGTTTTTTACGTGCAGAACACCTTTCCGCGTAGGCGGCCTTCGGCCGCGCTTCAAAAAATAACCCTGGGCTACGCCATTCCAACTCCGGGTGTGTGCCATAGCCGTGGCTACCGCCACGGTGATGTCCTTCTAATTTTTCAGCTCAAAGGTGTCAAAAACCCAATTGGGAGTATGACACTCCACTGCAGCGTCATATTCCCAAGTAAAAAAATTGGGATTGTGACACTGCAGGGGGTGTGTCATAATCCCAATTTTTTTACTTGGGATTTTGCCACTTGGGATTTTGTCATGGCACCGTTGTACTTATCCTTTTTCTTGTATTTTTGGTGTTTGTGCAGTTTTGTTAAATTAGCTTTGTAGTTGTTCGCGCCCGAATTTGGAGAGTTAGTGGACTGTATTTTTAATACACAGCGTACTAGTACTAGTACAAGGGTATATTAATTTTGTCCACATAACAGTACTATGTAACGGCGTGAAATAATCGAGTTAGATTTAGGGTTCCATATATGAAAGTTCTTAGGTTGAAAAGAGGAATTGATTAAGGCATGTCCGTCCGTCCGTCTGTCCGTCCGTGTACACGATGACTTGAGTAAAAATTGAGATATTTGTATGAAATTTTGAATACAGGTTACTTTCTGGCCAAGGTAGGTTCCTATTGAAAATGGGCGAAATCGGATGATAACCACGCACCCTTTTTCGATATCGAAAATTTCGAAAAACGTATAAAACGAGTTAATTCATTATCAGAAGCAGCTACAATGACAAAATTTGCAATATGTATTGATTTAGATGTTCTAAGGCCGATTTTATTAAATTTTTTGAAAAGGGGAGTGGCACCGCCCACATATATTTGAAGAAATTTTCAAATTTTGACTCTCAATAACTTCAGAACAGTTTGTGCTAGTATTACGAAATTTTGCAGAGGGCATACTATTGTTGTGTTAAATTCAGCTATAGAAAATAAACGAAATCGCTTTGCGACCACGCCTACTTTTTTATAAAAGTTATATTGAAAGGAGGTGGAGATATTGAAAAGTCCATATCTAATTAACTGATACCGCTATAATAATATAATTTGGTACATACATCAATTTTCATATTCTTTACATTATTTTTGCAAAATTTTGGAAAGTGGGCGTGGCACCGCCCACTTATGAGTCAAGCAATTTTCAAATTCGACTGCTAATAACTTCAGAACGGTGTGAGATAGGTTCACGTAACTAGCTACCAGGCATGTTATGTTTATGTAGAGTACTACCACAGAAAATAAGAAAAATCGGTGAACGACGACGCCCCTTTTTGGACTAAAGTTCTCTAAACAAGAGTTAGGAAACCGGAATATGCAATATCTGTTTAACTGATAAATATATATGTAATGCTAAAATTTAGTACACTCATTCACCTGATGATGTTATTAGTGATGTTTAAAGGTTTTTTGGTTATACTTTGGAAAATGGGCGTGGCACCGCCCACAAGTGAATAAACAAAATATCAACATTTCACTATTACAAGCCACTGTGAAAGTATCATAAAGATCTGCAATGAAAACTGAACTTCAAATAGGGACAAACAACATAATAAAATCCGTGGGCGTGCCACCACCCACTTTTTTTAAATTATGTAAATATTGATTAATGGACACATACATCCGTATATCAAAAAATTTCACAAAATACGTTAAAAGTTGTGGGCATGGCACGCCTTCTTTTCCAAAGTTATATATAGGACATGGTATAACCCTTGAAAAGATCGATTGAGTACTTTTGGCTCATGTAAGCGGTTAGTTTTATAAGCAAGGGGCGTGGCCGCGTCCACCAAATTCGCTATTGTTTAGGCTCGGAATAGATTGGTTTTTAAAATGGGCGAAATCTGATGAAAACCACGCCCCCTTTTTCTGAAAACTAACGCTGGGTATTTAATGTTCGGTTCACCCGGACTTAGACTTCCTTACTTGTTTTTTTTTTGTTTGATATGTAATTGTGTTGTTAACCGGCGCGCCCGAACTTTAATTTCTAGTTTTTATAAGTATGTATATTTTTATGTTTAGTTGTTTTTTTTTTCGTCACCCTAGTGTTTGTGCTTGTTTTTTGCACTTTTATGTTTTAGGGCATACATATACAATTCGGGACACTTCACTGCACTTAAATTTTTCTTTTTATATATTTTTATTTTTATTTTCCACTGTCCATAGGTGCCTGTCTTTGAGACGATGTAGGACCATATATAATTTAGGGCACTGCACTTCACTCACCTTCGCACTCACTACCGAACTTTCAGAGAAATAGATGTACAGATTTATGTTTTTTAAGAATTGGTAAATATATTTATTCGTTTTGGCTCAGGCGATATGCGACCGTTTTGCACAGAAATTTACGAATTGTGATATTTGTTTACAATGTGTGTGTGTTTGGTGTTGACAAATTATATGTGCGTGACTGTGTAAGTGTGTGTGTGTGTGGTGTGGTGAATGTTGGCGGCAGGGTTGTACCCGCCAGTGTTGTGGCTAATCTAGCCACAGAATATTAACAATGATTAATTATTTTACTGGAAAGTTTGAAGTCAGAGAAAAATTTAGTTAATCAAAGGAAAAAAAAGACTATGGTGCTCTTAAATGGGAGCATAAAGCGTAGTAGATTTGTGTAAAGTGCATAAAGTAGTAAAATTACTACAATTTCAGTTAAGTCCGAACCCTGAAGGCACGCTTTCGTCGCGAAAAAAGGAATGTTTCGTGGCGAAAAAAGGAAGGTTCTAGAACTTGCGCTTGGTGTGTTCCTTCGGTTCTTCGCGGAGCCCGACGTTACTGGGTTTTAGAATAGGTGACACATGAAACTCCTCATTCGACCCTTCCATTGATAATATGTACTATGACGATCTACGCTTAGTTACCATGCGCATAATAAATTAATATTGCCGCCTTTAAAATAGTTAACCTTCCACCTTTACTCGCGCACTTGTTTAAGGACGCGGTTCCTCGCGCGGGGTGATTTTTTCACCCCAAGCTAAAATGTATCATATCTTGGGAGTGTAAATAACTACAAATTCACAACCGTGTATGTAATAACATGAGGTCGTAAATATAACGACTAATAGTTTCTTTTATAGAAGGAAACTTTTTTATTGAATAATTTTATAAATAAAAAGAACGTACATAAACTTAAAAAATAAGACTTCAATTTAAAAGATATTTCATTTAGCGTAACTAAGAAACAAATTTCCCTTTCTTAGGAAATAAATACAATGAACATAAATTATTTATTAATAAAACAAGCAAAAAACAAAACTTAGTTCAACTTTAAACAATCCTTACATTTTTGGTATAGAAACTGGTTTGACTCTTCTTTTACGCGGTTACTCGCAAACAACTTTGATCGATCCGTTTAGCCCAACGGTAAGAGTGATACTGATCAGCGTGCACTGGTAAATAAATGACACCAAAACATTAAGCTATTAGAGCATTCATGGTCCTGGTGTAAGTATTACTTAACAAAGTTATGACAAAAAATTAAAAGTGGGGTGAAAATTTCACCCCGCGCGAGTAAGGGCAGGTTAATATCAAATGGCGATTTAATTCAATTTGTCATTTTTCGGGCAATCTGGTTTACCCTACTATTTATTTCTGGCCACACCGAGATCACACCAAGCGCTTGTTTGTCTGGAAATTTAAAGTTCCGTTATTAGTGCTTTTTCCCAATTTATGGAACCATTTGGTGCTGCCACCTCGGCAAAAATCACGCCACTTCCCGGAACCTATCGATTTATGTCAAACCGCAGGATGAACCTAAACTGTCACCTATCCAACCGCAGTGAGTCATACCAATCAAACTCAACCAAATAAAATGACTATAAGTTGGAAGTAAACCATAACAATTGGCAGTGTTATGTAAGCTGTCAGACAAAACAAAACAAAACTCTTTATTTCTACTCCAGCCAAATAGACATTCACTTTGCATTTCATATAGGCAGCGATTTTCTTTGCATTCGATAGAGGGCATAAGCGTGAGCTTAAAACCAATTTCCTGGACTGGGGGGTGTGTCCCTCGGTCGCTATAGCGAAAAAAGCTGGGGTTACTCTTGCTCAATCACACTGATCTGACGGCAGGAGTGCAAATAACAACAACAAACTAAAACCCCAAATACTACATAAACACGAGCAAAACATTTTTTTTTTTTGCTGTACCACTTTGAACTGTTAAATCACCCTAAACTATAACAGACACCCATCAATATATACATGCCAAAATGTTTATAAGAAATGGCTCTTCAAAAAACTACCAAACATTTTTTTTCAGGTATCAAAAAAAAAGTTATTGCATTTTGAAGAAATGCATCGCTAAATTTTTAGGTTATTTTTGCTCATAATATTTCAAATGTAAAAGTGGCAAAAAAGGTTTGTATGGGGAGTTGAAGAAGGCTTTATTACCTAAGTAAATGCATTAACACAATTTTGTTATTTCATTTTCATTTAAAATATAGGAAATTCCATAACAGAAACCACATACAAAAAAATTTCACAAATTACACAAAGTTCAGGAAAGTTAACCAAACTTTTAAAAATTGACACCAAAATTTCAATATTTTTTGTCAGAATTTGTAGAAACTTTTTGAGTACGCAATTTTATCGCTAAAGTGCAGGTTAGAAAAACCTCAGAACTTTCCCTGAATTTTGAGAATTTTGTTTTGTCCAGGATGTTGGGTATATTTTTCATACAAAATTAATTTTTCATCTTGCGTTGTATGGTAGAAATCACTCAACACCCTTCACGGGAAAAATTTTGAAAACTCAGAGAAATTTCTGAGCGAGTTCTAACTTGCACAATATTGCACTCAAATTGATTGGTCTACAAAACTGGATCTTCAACTATTATCTACAAATTCGAGAAAAAAAATTTGAAGATTTTGATGAACAACTTTTTAAGTTTAATTAACTTTCCTGAACTTTGTGTAATCTTTGAAATTTCTTTTAATACGGATTCTGTTATGGAATGTGCTATATTTTAAATGGAAATTATTAAAACTGGATTTCTCCTTATTTCTTCGAACGAAACCCAATTTAATTTCACTACTATTTTAATGAACACAGCTGTATATTCAGAAATCGAAAATCTGTTAATTTCCGCTGTTGTGGCCGAGGGACACGCCCCCAGTCCCGAAAACTCAGTTTTAAGCTCACGGTTGTGGCCTCTATCGAATGCAAAAAAAAAAAAGCTGCCTATATGAAATGCAAAATTGACTAAATTTTTTGTCTTATTTGGAGTATATGGTTATCGGCTCCCGTCATAAATTCAGACAACAAAAATTCAGAAATACATATTTTCAGAAATTTTTTTGCAGAAAGTCAAAATTCAGAAGTAAAAATTCAGAAGTAAAAATTCAGAAAGTAAAAATTCAGAAAGTAACCAGACGGCAGAAAAAACATTAAATTTGGCGCAGATCCCCAATTCGGGGCCCGATCCACGTTTTTTATGTGCAGAACACCTTTCCGCGTAGGCGGCCTTCGGCCGCGCTTCAAAAAATAACCCTGGGCTACGCCATTCCAACTCCGGATGTGTGCCATAGCCGTGGCTACCGCCACGGTGATGTCCTTCCGCGTGCCACTCTTTTCTCACAGGGTAATGTGATTACAACAACCACATGAAAATGACAGAAAAATTGTGAACTTTAACTGCAAATATCTCTCAAAATTCTAAAAATATCGGATTTCCCCCTCCAGATTATTGTTACGGAGGAGTATAAAGATTTTATTAATTTTTCATTCATTTGTCTGTTAAGTGATTTCTGAATTTTTCATTCTGATTTGTTGTTTCTGAAAAAAGTTTTCTGAATTTTTCATTCTGATTTTTTGTTTCTGAAAAGTTTTGTCCGACTTTTTCATTCTGACTTTTTGTTTCTGAAAAGTGTTTTCTGAATAAATGTTTCTGAAAAACAGTATTTCTGAATTTTTGCTTTCTGAATTTATGGGGGGCACCATGGTTATCATTGTTGAATAATACAAGGTTTGCTAGTCTTTGACAGATCAGACTTCAAGCTCCCTAACCGTCACCTAGCATAAATGCATTTACGAAATGTACAAAAAAAAGAAATAATAGATCCCCTTTGAAATAAAAGTGCTTTATTAAACTATAAGGACATATGAGTGGCTCAGTGCCATCCTTGCCTAAGCCTCATTTTAGTCATATCCTAATAATTAGTGACAAAGTTAATAGGTAATTAAAAAGTAAACAGCCTTTGTAGGAAGGTTTGAAACATTTAATTAATTTAATTAATAATTTCGTTCAAAAATTAGGGATGGGCAACTTTGGCACGGATAGTTTGGAGTATTTCTAAGTAGTATATCATAATAACTCCATATATGAAATTTCGAGGGTTATAGGCGAATTCTGTAAGCTGTCTCTAGTCACTAATAGAGACATTTTGTGGTCAATTTCAATTTTGAGAAAATTTGGTATTCAGTAAGCTGTCTCACATCTCAAGTCTCAAAAAAAGAGTCACTAATTTGTCAGCTGGTTGTAGGCAGGTCACAAACAAGAAATTATAGGGTTAAAAATTAAATAAGGCAAACCTTTTTTTTTTAAGTTTGAAGTCATTTATAAATATTTAAAAAAATAATAATTAATGAATAAAAAAAAAAAATAAAAAAAAATAACAAACTGTGCCCGATCCTGGGTTCGAACTTGCACCGCATATCTGTTTTTACCACACATCAATGGTGAACTTTTTGTGATTTTCTCTTACAGAATACCGAAATCAACGGAAGTCACAAAAATTGTTTCTAATGAAAAATCTCAAATTTAGTGACTTCAGATGAGACAGACTTACAGAATACAGCTATAAATCTCACAACCATAGAGCAGTGTTGGTATTAAGTACGCTTTGGTTAAAAGTAGTCGTATATACAAGGGAGTTAAATACTGTGTTAACCATATGAATGCTCCGTACACTTTTCCTACCGTACTAAAAATGTGGTCATTCCATGGAAATGTTTTGTTAAAAATTACTCCTAGGTTCTTTACTGTGTCGGCATACTCAATCACAGAGTTCTCAAAAATAATATTAACTAGCTGACCCGGAAAACTTCGTTCTGCCCAAAATAGATTTTTTTATTAATTTCATTTCAAAAATTGTTACTACACCGGTATTTTTTTTTAATAGAAAATTAACGATTTTTCACTTCATTGCGTATACAACTTATAATATTAAGGGCTCAGAACTAAAAGAATCTAAGTGACATTTTTTTTTGAATTTGAGTTATACCCATATTTGTATAGTGAAATATGGTGTTTATTTGTTGGCAAAGAGATCCGAGTCATTTCGGACATTGTAGTGCCATCTATTCCCCATATAATAAACGCCCTACCCAGATTTTACATAGAATTTTCAAAAGGCAGTAAACTTTAAACTTGAATATCTCAAATCAATTTCGGAGTCACTTAGATCCATTTGGTTCTAAACCCTTCATATATAATTTAGTATTTAGTTTAAGGCTGCACGGTACACAAATTTTTTAGTTTTGCTGTCCCGGAGTGTAAATAAATAGCGAGGGCGGTTTTCCTACACGGGAACACGCCACATAGAGCTATTGATATAGTTAATCTCCTTATCAATTTTCAGGTCCCAACCTTAAACGCTTTTCAGCTGGAAAAATTAAGTTTGTATGAAAGGTACCACGCCCCCACTTTTATGCTCAAAAATTCTTTTGATAGCATATAGCTCTGTACCAATTTCCAGGTCCCTGCCTTAAATAATTGTAGAGATATTCAGATTGAAAAATTAAGTTTGTATTGAAGGTGCCATGCCCACTTTTTCGTTATCCCCAGCTTTTTTGGAGGTGGTAGGAATCGATCCCATATAACCCCTCACCGAGTTTCAATGGTCTAACTTAAATACTTCCAGAGATACCGACAATGAAAAATTCCATTTGTATGGGAGGTGCCACACCCCCTTTGTATATAAAAATATTTTTTAACCTGTGACCATCCCTGGAAGATATCCAGTGGGTGTGTAAACTTTAGTTACGATCGGGTTATTCGTTTAGGAGCCAAGTGTGTCCATATATACAGATAGATAGATACATAATTTGAATTTTATATATATAGATAGATGGTATTCATATAATCGTAGAAGCTTACGAAGTGTGTAGTTTTATAAGTTTACACACCGTGTTATATGAACGCACCTGTAAATAGCCTCGTAAAGTTGTCAGTCAGAGATGTTTAGATGTGTTCACCAAACGCAAAATGAGTAATAACTTTGGCTGTGAAGCGTTACTTAAAACATGGCACCATACGCTTGTTGACAGTTGTCAGCCAAAACTTGTTGCTACCATATTTTCAACGAACAGTCCTTTTTTCGTACAATTATTTAAAAATAAATAAAATGCCAAAATTATCGGAAATATCAAAATTAAAACGCATTTACAAGGAAATTCTTTTGAATGACTTGCTGATGCTGGAGATTGATGAAAGTGACGGTAATGCGTGTTTTATAAAGGATTTCCTATAGCGACCCAGTTTTCTTTTTGCAGAAGATAAAACAAAGAAATAGGGCGATATTTGGGAGGACTTTGCTCTAGCAATGTTCGTTTTGGAGAATTTAGGTTATGGTTGCGAGTTTGTGCATCATTCCGTCCCAAAATCGCACCAGTTTTTACAAGATCAACATTTCAAGTGATTTTCACTTTAATAAAAGATGACGACATTTTTCATGGTCCGCACTCTTGCAAGCTGTTTTTTTTTAAATCACACTAATTCAAAGTCGTTTTATAGAAAATGACCAGAAGCATTTTAAAGCTGAGTCAACAATTTTTGTACTGGCCTGACGATGCGAAACGTATTATAGGCTAACGAGCGCTGTTAAAACACCCTTCAGATCCACCTCAACGGAATTAAAAGCGGTGCAAAGAAATTCTTTTAATAGAACGTTTAGCCAATATAGAATACGGATTGGGCATTGTGTTGGTAGGATGGTACGTGTTACCTTTGCAAGCGCTAAAATCAAACTGAATTAATAATTCAATTTGCTTCCGCGGTCGATGCGTGATCGTGGTTACTAACACACTCGCATTTCTGCAAACGTGTCTATGTGGCCGTGCCCATCCCTGCCTATTAGGCAAGGATGGCACTGAGCCACTCATATTGCCTTAATTGCCATTTCTTGAATGTAAAATGGTTTTAAAAAGTAAATAACGAGCAAAAGTTTTGTGTTTTGGGAAGCATTTCAAACCCATTTTATATCCGTAAAACTTGGCTCTGTACAGTCAAAGTTTGTCAGATATCTTAAAAATTTAAGACAACCTGTACGAGATTACCTTCAAGAACGAATGTGAAGGGTTTTAAAGTTTACGATGCACTCATTTCATTTTGTAAATGAAATACATAGCAGAAAATTGAGTTAAGAGAATTGAATAAGCGGCTGGTCATGGAGTCCCATCTTAAAGCCACAACTCCATTGAAACATCCTGGTGGATATATGTGGACTTGTAGTTTTATTGCATTGATTTCATGTGAAATGACCCGGTTTCAATCGTCATTTGCCCCCTAAAGCTGGCATCCTCCGACCTTCTCAAAACTCTCTTGCTCCGGGAGTGTTCAACGCTCCCCAGTACCAAGGGATTGGATCTTGTGCAGCTGCTGGAAGATTTATGTGAAATGTTCACACTTGGTCCAATGTTCTGAATGTAGAATATGGTTGCACAGAACAAGTTGCTCCGGCTTAAATCCTTTCACACGTAGACCTTGCAGTGCGCCCGCTAGGGCAACTCTTGCCTTGTGTTATGACACCTGCTTATATGCTCTAAACTTGGAAACAGGGCCGACAGTTGCTCCATACCATCGAGCTGCTCAATATACAATACCGACTGACTCGCCTCCCCCGTGACCATGTGCGACGCTTAGGCCCTACGAATCTTCAAATTAACAACCTCAATGCGGCCACCGTGGTGCGGAGGTAGTGTTGCCGGCCTATTACACCGAACGACAAGGTTCGAATCCTGGTACAGGTTACATCAAAAATTGGTTTGAAATTTTCTTTCAAAACGGGGTCGCCCCTCGTCAGTGGTTTGGCAAACTCTCCGAATGTATTTCTGCCATGGAAGGCTTCTCAGCAAAAATTCGTCTGCTTTGTAGATACCGTTCGGAGTCGGTAAAAAACCGAAGGTCCCGCTAATTTGTAGGGAAAAATTCAAAGCGGCACACCACAAATTGGAAGAGAAGCTTGGCGCAAAAATCTCTTAGGAGGTTGATGATATAGCTGTTGTATATCGCGGCATATATATATAAAATGCTGAAATTATGCGGCTGGTTGACTAACACATACGCGGTAAGTGGGAGGAGCACCTAAGGTTTTGGAAAACTATGGTAGAACCATCGATCGGTTTTGGCGATAAAGTTCAGTCGAAACCGATTACTAGACGGGGCATGTATCGCTACTACAATAACAACTAAGGGACGCTTTCGCAAAACCCAGTTAACCCAATGCTTATTAAAGGCTGTAAAAATGGTTATAATTCTGTTTAATTTTCAAATTTTTCAACAAACTTACCAAATTCAACAACAGCAGAAAATGTAAATTATCAGAATAAAAGCAAAACAAAAGTCAGTGTTGCTACAAATTGTTTGGTATTAAGATTTTAGGTTTTTGGTACCATTTTCCATCGTGAAGTAAGACAGGTGACAGCAATTGAACAGCTGTTCAATTTTTTTTCTGCTTTTTTCTGTTTTTTATTGATTTTCATGTGTCAAATTCTTGTCAAAGCCAACAGCCATTTTGATTCTAAACATTCAAAGTCGTGCAAAAACTTAATTTCGATTTATTTTGAAAGTTTTCTCGAAATTTTATGTAAAATTGGAAAAAAATAAGTAAGAAACAGAAGTTGGACGCACACCAATTAAAAATAAAACTTTTTCCTTTTGTATTTTTTTCATTTTGAAATTGTTTCTGTTTTGCTTGTGTTTATTTGTAAACAAACCAAAGCGATTTGATAGTCATTTGACATCTGAAACAAATTTCAACAACAATAGCAAACACACCAAGCTTCTGACGACTCAACCTGTATTTATAAACCTTGCGATTTTCAAACGTTATTTAAAACAAGCAACACAGTCGGTGAATGCCAATCATATGACATTTGATAAGAGAGCTTCAAGTCGTCTACTGTCATGAACGTCAAAGGCTGGCAAACTTTCTGTAATTCAATCATGATGTTCATAATACCTAATACATACATATGGTTTCTGTACCACAATGTGCACTACAATGAAAGCTTGGGAAACCATGTAATAGCATAGTGACACACATTTGGTTTTCTATGACGCTGGCACTTATCAGCTGATTAAACAAAATAAAAAAACCAAGTTCAAAATAAAAAAATAAAAGAAAAATGAACTCAATGAAAACTCGAAACTGCGTGCTCCTTTGCCAGCTGCGTGTACATCTTTGCATATACATTTTTATGTGCTCCACGCAGCTCATGGCTAAATTGAGCCCACACTGCAATAATTTTTTTTAATTGCGTCGCTTCCAACGTACTTTTTTGATTTTTTTTCCATTTCTGATATAAATTTTCTGATTTTTTTAATTAATATTTTTTGTCAAAATGACATAAAACACCTGATTGTGACAGAGGAATTGGCTGTGTTCATTGCACCGCAACGTAGTACAATTAGCAACTCCACTCAATTTCAATGGTTTCTTGCCTGCTTTCATGGTACGGAACTCCATATGCTTTCGAACTAAATTAGGAAAACTGGCGACACACACATGGTTTCCGTATTATACTATTCAATGTACCATATGTCTGTCCTAGGTATAAGATATACATTTTTTTTACCTATGTTTGACACATGCATAATTATTTTTAGTTTTTTTTTAACTATGTTTAACATAAAACTTGGAGCTGTAATTATTACTATCTTTAATTTGTTAAGTTTAAATTTAACTTTTCGATACATTTGCAGGTGATGAGTCCGATTCTTTGGGAACAAGTCGTCTCGGAAAAATACCTACATCTAATACATTGAACAAAGATAAACGGAAACCCTTCTTTAAAAAACAGGAGACTGCATCTCCTTACGATGTAGTACCGTCTATGCGTCCTGTAGTTTTGGTTGGTCCTAGTCTTAAGGGATATGAAGTAACTGATATGATGCAAAAAGCTTTATTTGACTTTTTAAAGCACCGTTTTGAGGGAAGAATCATAATAACGCGAGTTATGGCCGATATTTCTTTAGCAAAGAGATCCATTATGAACAATCCTACAAAGCGCGCTATAATGGAACGGTCAAGCAGCCGATCAGATTGCCTGACAAAGGTCCAGGAAGAAATTGAGCGAATATTTGAACTGGCGAGAACATTGCAATTAGTGGTTCTGGATTGCGACACTATCAACCATCCCTCTCAACTGGCAAAAACGTCATTAGCGCCCACCATTGTGTATTTGAAAATAAGTAGCAGCAAGGTACATTATTAGCACTGTGCGAAAAAAAGCAAAGCTATTTTTTTTGAGGTTCACGTTGTAGCCCTTATGAAGCAAATAAATACACACTGCATATTCAGATCTCTAACAAACCCCCAAAATCTTGAGTTACGGGCCTTTTTAGTGGTAAGGCTTGTGGATCCATAACTTCGTTTCTTTTATCCTATCAATACGATTTTGAGGCCACTGAAAATACGACATTTCGCTGTTTTCAGTATGAACCTAAGGGCTTGGAAGAAATAGAGACACGGAAGAAGATGTAGGAAATCCAGAGCCATATGAGAGCAAAATAAAAGATTAATTTCCAAGGGGTAGGATAGAAATTAACTATTTTATTAGATCGATGTAAGGTATCCAACAGAAATTCTACTCTAGAAACACTCATGCCTGGTTGCAATGTCTCAAACTCTGTATTATTTACATTATAGAAGACAAATTAGAGAACGGTACATAAAAAAAGTTGTTGAGATTACTTGTTTCAAAGTGTCCCCACTTATCATCAGACCCTTTTTCGGACACTGGTATATGAACCAGTGTCTGCACTAAAGTCGCTGTTAGAATAGTTAACAGCTAAGGCATGATGCCCTGTGACATCACGATGCTATTTTTCTCTAATGTGCCACGGTTTCATTCCTATTACATTCCTGGGTACATATATTTTATATGCTAACTCAAGGAATGTGGAATATTTTGTCATAGGTCCATCGCTGTGATTATCGTGGTAATTTTTCTTTAATATCAATTCATAAAAACATTTGAAATTCCGACGGTTCTGAGGACTTCAACAAGAAAGTTAAAGGAATAGAGGATTCTAACCAAACCTCTATTAGCTGCCCAGTCGCACCATTTAGCAATACATCTGTGTTGATCATATGTTTTGCAGTAGTTTTTAAAGTTAAGCTATGGAGAAGGCCCTAAGTTTCCAATGTTTTTACTCACTCTAATATGTTGTATGTATGCAATTCCTTCAACCCCTGTGGGTGGGGGGCTTAGAATATGCCCGCGGTAGGCATACCGGTCGTAAGAGGCGACTAATGTGCACAAAGGTAATGATGTGCAACTCGATGGTTGATCTACGGGTATGATGCCTCCCACCTCTCATTACCCATCTTAGCCAAGGACTGTTATTTCGACAACACTCCACAAAACCTTCGGGGAGTGATTTTGTCGTTAAAACAGCAACAACAACAACAAAAGAGATGCCGTAGGAATTTATCTAAGTTTAGCAGCATTGCGTCTGTTAGTCTCTTCGTTTGACCAAAAAAATTAATTGCTTCATTAGATACTTGGTGTAAGTTACATACGCTGGTCTAAATTAAAGATATCTCATCCCTATTCATTGAACCGGAAGCCATATTATTTAAATCAACGGCAAAGATTTTTTATTCCTCTGTTTCATTATTTCCGTTAGCTCAAAATATTTATACCTTCAAAAATTGTGAGCCAATAAAAGTACTGTAGGGGTCACTAGGACCCGACTGCTGGAGATAGTTGCTTTAAATACCCAAAAACAACAGATATACCACCAAAGGGTAAAGTACGGTCACTCTCCCTGATTTGACTGATTTACTGGAAGTGAAAATATAGAATGCAGTGTTACGCCACCTAAGCAAAAGCTGGTTTCCCGGTCGGAGCCTATAGCAGCACTGTTAGGGAGCTTGGTTTTGATCCACTTACTGAATTATTGCGATGGTTAAAGGACTGATATATTCATTTGAGGGAAGAAGTTCTCTGGAATTAAGGGAGGAAGCTTAATAAGCTTAAAGCTACAATCTGATTCACCATTGGGAGCTAGGTCCTCTCCCTAAAGTCAGTATCAACAACTGGTTGAAAAACTCTCTCAATTTCTGCCGCATCCTCAGCATGCACTTCATCCCAACTCTACACAAAACATTTTCAAGTTCTCTTTGCTAAAATACATCATAGTTATTTTTCCCACCTATGGAAACCCGGCCTGCTCACTGTCAATATGAATAATTTCTGTCTGTTCGTTTTGCCACCGATAAGAAAGCACAATCATTTCCTTGAAGTAAACACTTTTTGCCGCATCAAGACTAAACCTTTTTGAAGGAGTTATGCACGACTTGGCTCCTTTCTTTCTACACTCAAAAAGTGATTTCCTAAAAACTAGGAACGCCCATACAAATTTAAGGACAAAATGGGAACAAAATTGCACTAAAGCATAGTTGTCCTAAAACTGAGGCATTGATTTACTTGTACTGAATGAAAATAAATAAGTGAAACATAAACTTAAATTAAGTACCAATTGTACCTTACAAGAGGAAATGATTTCCGCAATTGAAGTAAGTGTGGTACTTAATTTTTTTACTAGTTCAGGTATATACTTTCTTTAATTCAAGTAAATGTGGTACTTAATTTTTTCACTAGTTTAGGTATCTACTTTCTTTGATTCAAGTAAATGTGGTACGTAATTTTTTTACTGGTTTAAGTATATACCATCCTTAATAGAAGGTGAAGTTATTACTTAATTTAAGTACAAATTTCGAGTCTATATTATACTTATCTACTTTCAGGAGATTTTATTCCTTATTTAATAAAATACACGTTAATGTGGTTTTTTTGTAATTTTTATTAATTCACATCTCTTATTTATAAATAATATTTAGGTTTAAATCACATATTCACATTACATGTTTTGAAGAAAAATATTTAAAAGTAATACTTAAGTTTAACATAAATTTTTTCGTTTAATATATGTGCATTTATTGGCGGATACAATATATACAAACTTTTTTATAATTTTGCAGTTCTTCCCCCAACATATATGACAATAAATGTCTTTCATATTTTATTACAGATATTTCATGTTAAAGCGTGTAAACCTCATCTTCAAACTTATAAATTTCTTTGATTCTATAAACATGAATATTAGGGTCAAACAACATACAAACATATTTTTTGTTTTATTATTATATGCACATACATATGTACGTATACAACTCTTGGTTTAAATCCAAACAAAAGAGTTACGTATGTTACGTTGAAATTCTATGTGCTACGAGAACCGTACCTACTCTAAAAACATTTAAAACTGTTAGTGAAAGTTTAAAACATGGTAAAGTTTTCTGGTTTTCGCGAATATCTCACAACGTTCAACACTTAATATATTTTGTGGTTGAAAAAATATTCGACTTAAAACTATTGAAGCAAACTGGCAGGAAGTAAAAACAGTTTATGTGATATCAATAACAATTTCTTTGCATACGTAAACCCCAAGAAAATATCAATTTTACCAAACGACAAATAAATTCTTTAATACAAAATAAATATAACAAAGTCCACACAAATGCGAAAAGTGGAATGAAAGAAATCAGAACCCGTACTACCAGCGCATCTGGTCACCTTATGCTTGTCCACTCCAATAGACAGCGGCCAATATTGCCTTAACTCAAGGACAGTATTGCCTTAATAATGTATCCAAATTTTAAGGAATTTTCCTAAACTTAAAGAAAATATATACTTATTTACGACTAGCAGACCCGGCAGACGTTGTTCTGCCTGACCAGTGACTTTCCTAGAAATACATTTTCAAATATTTTTCAATTAATTTTTAACATTTCATTTATTGCAGTGCTTTAGGGTATACAATATTTCTGGATTTAACTTCTTTGGTATAAACAAATAAATTTTTTGGATGTCCAACTCAAAAAACGGATCTTTTGAACTCAATGAGTATGACAAAAACCATTATGCGCTGCTGAGCAGATGTGTAGTTAGTATTTATTTAATTATATCCTATATCTACCACTTAACGCCACTATTATGATTTTATGAAAATCCTATAATGCTCTGGATATGTATAAACGGCAATAACAAAAAAGAAAAATTATATGCTTTGATTAAGATCTAAGAACGTTAAAATCTCACTAAAGCAAATACATTCAGGGATAGATATAACGAATTGAAATATTACTTGGCTTGTGGTCTTGGAACTGCCCACATTTCCAAAAAGTTTACAAATGTAGCCTATGTATGTCGTACCCAACGAAGATTTTAACGTATTGGAAAAGTTTAAAACAGATCAACCATAAACTTTGGACATTATTGAAGTAAAAACAAAGTACTGAATACAAAAAATGTGGGCGTCGCACCGCCCACTTTTCCCAAATTATATAATTCTTGACCAAGGGACACACATATCCAAAAATCTTAGTTTAGACCAAACATATTCAAAGTTATGATGATTTAAATTTTATAAAGCCTGGGTGCGTGGCACCGCCCACTTTTCCAAAAATTAATACAGCCTAAATCGTACACAACAATCTTCTGAACCAATCTGGAATGTTTAAAAGAGATCGACCATAAACTTTGGACATTATTGAAGTACAAACAAAACACAAACAACGTGGGCGTGGCACCGCCCACTTTTCCCAAATTATATAAACCTTGACTAAAGGACACACATGTCCAAAAATCTTTAATTTAGACCCAATATGTTCAGAGTTATGCAGAACTTAAATTTTATATAGCCTGGGGGCGGGGCACTGCCTACTTTTCCAAAAATTGATATAGCCTGAATCGTACACAACAATTTTCTTAACCATGCTGGAATGTTTAAAAGAGATCGACCATAAACTTTGGACATTATTGAAGTACAAACAAAACACAAAAAACTTTTCCAAAATTACATAAATCTTGACCAAAGGACACACATATCCAGAAATCATTAATTTAGACCAAATATGTTCAGAGCTATGAATAATTTAAATTTTATATAGCCTGGGGGCGTGGCACCGCCTACTTTTCCAAAAATTGATATAGCCTAAATCGTACACAACAATCTTCTGAACCAATCTGGAAAGTTTAGAAGAGGTTGACTACAAACTTTGGACATTATTGAAGTACAAACAAAACACAAAAAACGTGGGCGTGGCACCGCCCACTTTTCCAAAATTACATAAATCTTGACCAAAGGACACACATATCCAGAAATCATTAATTTAGACCAAATGAAGGGCGAGAGTGCAAAAGGGCCTAACCCACACTTTTTTCGAAATTGAGTTTTTAATTTTTTCAGTTTGCCAAAACACGTCTTGTCACGTAGGCGTTGACCAAAAAATTCTAAAAATTTTTTTGAATTTTTTATGAATTTTCAAAGTTGGCCGAGGTCCTAACCCGCGGGGTAGCGAGAGTGCAAAAGGGCTTAAGCCCTCATTGCGCCTTATGGGGAAACCGTGTTTTTGTTCATATCGCTCAAGTTTAAACAAAAACCATAAGTCTGCGACGACATCTAGGGTGTTTAGCGTTAATGAGAAGCTTCAAGTAATTATCCTACGACAGTGTTTTTTGATTGTGTTTTCCTAGGTTATGTTGTGACAGTTCAAAGTGCGATCGGTATGTTGACGTTCATGTAAATCGTTTTGTATTCGCAATTTTTAATCAAAATTTCAAAAAACCGCAATCAAGGCGTTGTGGAGTAATCCCCACTAATCATTTTCCACTTTATTTCATTTCTCTAGATTGAAAACTAGCGGAGAAATGCCAAGACAACGAGACTCTCGTCGCGAATCGCGACGCCAGGGTCACGCGTATACGACAGCCAAGGGGAAAAACATCAGTGCGAAACAGTCTCCGACAGGAAATGAACAATAGCTGACGCCGGCAAAGTGAAAGGCACCTTCGGGTTAGGCCCTTTTGCACTGTCGGCACCCCTTGGGTTGGGCCCATGAGAAATTCGAAGTCTCGTAATTCCGAAACTACTGCACCGAATCGCATGAAATTTGAACCCCTAAGAAATGCTATCAAGATCTAAAAGTGATATCACTTTCAGATCAATACACTGAAAATTCGAACGTTTTTCTCGCGCCTTGAAAAATTTTGAAATTGTGGGTTAGGCCCTTTTGCACTCTCGCCCTTCAAATATGTTCAGAGCGAGCTATGAATAATTTAAATTTTATATAGCCTGGCCGAGCTATGAATAATTTAAATTTTATATAGCCTGGGGGCGTGGCACCGCCTACTTTTCCAAAAATTAATACAGCCTAAATCGTACACAACAATCTTCTGAACCAATCTAGAAAGTTTAGAAAAGATCGACCATAAACTTTGGACATTATTGAAGTACAAACAAAACACAAAAAACGTGGGCGTGGCACCGCCCACTTTTCCAAAATTACATAAATCTTGACCAAAGGACACACATATCCAAAAATCATTAATTTAGACCAAATATGTTCAGAGTTATGAAGAATTGTAGTTTTATATAGCCTGGGGGCGTGGCACCGCCTACTTTTCCAAAAATTGATATAGCCTAAATCATACACAACGATCTTCTGAACCAATATGGAAAGTTTGAAAGAGATCGACCATAAACTTTAGACATTATTGAAGTACAAACAAAACACAAAAAATGTGGGCGTGGCACCGCCCACTTTTCCAAAATTACATAAATCTTGACCAATCGACACACATATCCAAAAATCATTAATTTTCACCAAATATGTTCAGAGTTATGAAGAATTGTAAATTTATATAGCCTGGGGGCGTGGCACCGCCCACTTTTCCAAAAATTAATATAGCCTATGCTTTAACCCATGATCCCAAGAATATACTGTGAAAATTTCATAAAAATCGGTTGAGTACTTTGGACGCCTATAAAGGGCACACAGACACACATTCATTTTTATTTATAAGATATAAAGCAATTTTATACTTGCTATGGTCGTAAATTCCTTAAAATTAGTTCGATTGTGGTGTAAGTACTTGTCTTAAAGACAATTTTCCTAATATGTCAAGTAGATATGTCCTTAAATATGACGTTTTTTCCTGATAATAGGAAAATTTCCTAGCTTTTTAGTTAAGTACCAAGCCTCCTTAATTTTAGTACAAAAAAATTTTTGGGTGTAAAACCACTTCTATCTCTCAATGTCATTGCGACTTTATCGTCTTCGAGTTTGAAACGGGTATAAAGCAGCAAAATCAGTTAGACACACGTTCTCTAATTCACTAGATCGATTCCGCTTAAATTTTTTGTAGCTGGGTTTTAGGTATAGGCACGACAAACTTGTTCCTCTTTATTAAGCCAATTCATATGTTGAATTTCAATGATGTTTTAAAAGATAATTCGATTAGTCTTTGCATAAACCCATTGAAAATTTTTTAAAGAGGCAACCCTACCCAACTCCAAAAAAATAACGACTTATGCCATCGGGGATGGCAGTATAAATACTCATACACGCAGTACTTTATACTCACACACAAAAAAAACAAAAACAAGTAAGGAAAGGGCTGTCTTCGGCTGTGCCGAAGGCTTTATACCTTTCATGAATACGCACAACTTTTCTAAGTGTCCGATCCTTACTTACAATTACTTACAAACTCTCCAAAACTGTTAATTTAAAAATACATAGCCAAACCACATTTATCGGAGCAATCGGTAATATGGGAGCTATATGTTATGTTGATCCGATCTAGGTGATTTTCACTACACACATTACGCATATAATATGTACTAAACCAGCGAAATTTCGCTCTAATAGCTTTTTAATTGCAAGAGTTATAGGCCAAAACCCGTTTATCGGAACAATCGATTGTATGGGAGCTATGCGTTGTATCGGTCCTATCTTGCTGGTTCCGACAAATGATTAATCCTATGCAAAATGGCGCCTGCTTGCAAAATTTCATCGAGATATCTCTAAAACTGAGGGACTAGTTTGCGTTCAAACAGACGGACGGACAGACGGACAGACGGACATGGCTAAATCAACTCAGCTCGTCGCCCTGATCATTTCGGTATACTTAATGGTGGGTCTATCTCTTCTTCTTCTCACACTTACAAACATCGGACCAAAGTTATAATACCATTTCATGTTCATGAAAGGTATAAAAAGGTAATCAAAACCGAAAGGGAGCATGACTCCAAATAATTAAACAAAACAAAAAAACGGCTTCATTATGTATTGCGATTTCGATATTGATTCGTCTCCTGACGATACTGATAACTAATCTGAGGAAAATTTTTCTGTTGCTTTGATTGTCCTAAATATTGAAAACAGGCGAACGATTCGTCTCTGAAGCGAAACGAAAGTTCCTTTAGGAATACAAAATGAACCCAAAAACTATAACAGGAAAAAATAACAACTGAATACTTTGTATAATTGTTTTTCCCTTGATTAAATTTTGCACCGTCCCTGTAGATAAGTAAAAAATGCAAGCCTTATAAATACTAATATAAGAAACATTTATTTTTCTAATCACGATTAGATTTAGTTTATTTTTAATATCCGGCTACATTGGGACTATATATATTGCAAGCTATGAATGACGTTTCGCAGAAGTTTTCTCTCGAATACTCCCAATGTTTCCTCCTCAATGTTTTTAGTGTCCACGCTTCTGAACCATATAGCAAAACTCGAGCGGTGAGTGACTTAGAGTAGAGTGCGATTTTCGTGCGTCGAGAGAGGACTTTATTTTTCAATTGCCTCCTCAGTTCAAAGTAGCATTTACTTGTAAGAGTAGTTCTTCGTTTTCTCTCCAGGCTGACATTATTGTTGGAGGTAAACGAAGTCCTTCACTATTTCGAAATTTTTGCTGCCAGAAGTGGCGTGGGGTGAATGCGCTGGCGCTTTGCTTGATAACAGTATGTACTTCGTTTTGCCCTCGTTCACCACCAAACCCATTTTCCCCTTCTTTTTCTAGTTTGGAGTAGGCAGAGGTTACGACGCGGTTGTTAGGGCCGATAACTTCAGCATATGCTAACAGTTGCACGCATTTATAGAATATTGCCCCGGCGCGGTTAAGTTATGCAGATTGTATTATTTTTTCCAACATCGAAATAAACAAATCGCACAATGGGGGTTACCTTGTCTGAAACCTCGTTTAGTTTCAAACGGCTCGGAGAGGTCCTTCCCAATTCTGACTGAGCTGGTGGTGTTGCCCAATTTCAATTTGTATAGCCGTATAAGTTTAGTATAGCGGCATATAGGCAGCTCCTTTTCGCGCTATCGAAAGCGGCTTTCAAATTAACAAAGAGGTGATGAGTGTCGATTCTTTGCTCACAGGTTTTCTCCAGGATTTGGCATATTGGAAAAATCTGGTCGATGGTAGATTTTCCACACTCATAAGGTCCAATCATTCTGTTCACGTCATGCTTAAATCTTTGCACAATACGCTTTACAAGGCCTTATATGCGATCTTCAAAAGCCTGATTCCGCGATAGTTGGTGCAATTTGCAGGATCACCTTTCTTGTGGATTGGGCAGATAACTCTTAGATTCCAGTCTTCGGGCATGCATTCATCTGACCATATTCTGCACAGAAGCTGGTGCATGTGCCTTACAAGCTCCTCGCCGCCATGGTTGAATAGCTCAGCAGGCAAACCATCAGCGCCAGCTACTTTATTGTTTTCTAACCGGGATATTGCTTTCGCACCTCATTGTGGGGGCTTCCATTTCGTAATCTTCGATTGTGGGTTCGGGTTCCAGCTCTTCTCTGGTTTCGTGCTCAATTCTCCATATCCCTAGAGTTCTTTAAACATCTATCATCAGATCGCCCTTCTCGTTTTTACAGGAATTTGCCCCAGACTTGGAACCTTCCGTCATTCGCCGAATTATTGTATAGAATTTTCGGACTTTTTTTTGTTAGCTAGCATCTCAAGCTCATTGATTTCACGCTTTTATGCGTCTCTTTTTCTCTGAAAAAGTTGCCTCACTTCCCTTTTCAACTTGCGGTAGCGTTCACACACACTCCTTGTTGCATTCGATCTTAGCGTTCCCTTGTAAGCTTCGTTTCATTGCAGCTCGGCACTCTTCATCATCGTACCAGTTGTTTCTTCTCGTTCCCCGGAATGCATTTCTTCGGCTGCGGCACTGAGTGCTCTTGTTACGTGCTCACACTGCTCATGCATTCCACTGGCATGAGCAGGTGTGAGAGGCGGTCTGTTGCGATTGCAGCTTTCCTTGCGTTTTCTGTTGCACTTGTTTTGTCGTACAGAGGCGGGTACGAATCTTAGCTGCTACTAGGTAGTGATTGTAAGCGGCAACGCTCCTAACATACTAAGTGCCATCAGGTTAGGAGAGTGGCGTTCCATCGGTTGCTTTGCACATACATTAAATTTAATTGTTCAGAAAGCCATTTCTGAAATTGCGCAGGAAGTGAATAAAGTTAAGTGTTGTAGAGTATTTCAATCGAAGTTGCCAAGGCCTAGATTGCACGAAACACAAATTCAACTGAAAATTCCAACATTAAAATTAAAACAAGACATGCCAACTAGATGGAACTCTACCTGCGACATTGTGTCGCGTATTATACTAGTTAAATATGCCGTTATGAGCACAATTGCAATATTAAGGCCAGAACTTTTTATAGATTTAGATGAATGGGGTGTTATAATGGGTATTTTGCCTTTACTGAAGCCTTTTTATGATGTGACGGTAGAAATATCTTCTGAAAAAACTGTAACATTATCAAAAGTTATCGTTATGTGTAATCTTATTCAAGATTACTTGGCAAAAACTTTACCAAGCAATGAAAGCTTTTATTACTACATAAATCTTTAAACAGAAATCGCTTTATGCCGAATGCACTCTTTTGGATCCTAGATTAAAAAAAAGTGGCTTCAGAGACCAAAATGCATGTGAAGCAATTATTAATTTGCTAAAATATAAAATCCCTCATTTAGATATCCCTCAACGTCAAACAGAATCCGGTAGAGAAATTGTAGAACCCGATACTCAGCGTAAAGATTCAGGCAGTATTTGGGATGAGTATGACTTGCGCGTCAAAAATATTGTAAGACCTCAAAATAAAACTGTAACTGTATTGTAGAAATTGACAAGTATTTAAATGAATCATATTTAGATCGCCAACTTGATCCGCTGGAATGGTGGAACTCTCGTAAAAACACATATCCTCACCTCTATCATTATATTTTGAAGAGATTTTGTATCGTAGCAACTTCTGTACCTTGTATTTCGCAACCGTTGGGTTGCGCGTGTTGATCAATATGCTTGCGTTGCTATTCCCAAATACTTGATATTGTTATTGATCGCTTGCGCGTGTGTCGCGTCAGCGAAACTTCTTCTGTGAACTTTAATGGTGTCACGTGTAATGCAATGTGATCACAGGGTGTGGCATTGGTAAGTTTGATGGTATAAGGCAACATAACTCCTCCCCCTTTAAAGATCTGCGTCCCGCAGATCAAAAGTCGAAAATTGCGATGGGGTAAAATTGTAGAGAGTAATTGCCATTTCCGGGCGACATATTGGTACTGGCTGGTGTGACTGGTAGGCTATTGTCCAGGCGATACATTTCAGGAGCTGATTTTTCTCTAATGATTTTGTTGTTGTGAATCAGTCGGAATTTCAACTGGAGGAAGGTCTAGATTTTTATTGTAGCATTTCCACAGCATGGCGGCAATAAGAACAATTGCGCATATCGAGAGGATTTCTGAAGTTACTTTTTCATTAACGTACCCAAGATACCTTATGTTTTCCATAGTCAGGTCGTGGACGTATTCTAGGTTGACCTTCATTGTATGGCTCTTCACCTTTGATAGTACTGCTGGAAAATACTTGGTCACCAAAGGTGACTGTTCCGTTATTTAATTGGATTACATAGGTGCCATTTACTGTACTCGAGGCATTGCTACTTTCGATTACTCCTGGGAAGTTTGATATAAACATAGTGTTCACGTTTATCAGCTCTATATGTGACCCATTCTATCTGATGAATTCGCAGTTGCCTTCTCCACCTTTTAATAGTCGCGGCAGGCAACTGCTTTCTTCCAGTTTAGTTAAGGATTCTGATTTACATACCGTGGATGAGCTGATTACCAAGTAATTTCCTTTTAGGCGGTACGTCTCTTCCTGGTTTATGAGCATCCTGTCAAAAGGAAGATCTAGTTGCTTACCTCCATAGATTCCAGTTCGAGTGACCAGGATATTATACTTATTGGCTGTTACTTTTGGCATTGAAATGACGTAGAGAAGAAGTGTCCCGTTAGTCAGTACCGTGGTTAACTTCGTACATATCCAGTAGGTTGGTGTTGACAATTCCATTCTTTGTCAACTGGCATTCCCGCACCATTTCGTTTACATCCTCACGGAGAAGAAAAATGTTGTGAAGTGTGTTTTGTCTGAATTCCATGATTTCTGTTTCCTTTGCCACGTTATTCTTGCGGTCCACGACCTCGTCGATTTTTCTCAATACCTCCTGTGTAGCCGTGAATAGTTTCTTATTGACCCTGTATTGATGGTTGCTATTCTGAATTATCTGATTTTGACTGTGAAGGATATTGCTCCAATCCGTTGCGTCAGGTGACCCTGCTATCCATTTCCAAGTCCTAGCGTTTGATTAATGTAGTGCTGCGCCAGTATCTGGTCCTCGATTCGGTTTGTTAAGTTTTTCATTTGCCTCATAGTTTCATATTTCATATCTTTATTAAGTCAATGGTAACAAACCCTACTGACTAGATTTACATATTACGTAATACTAATTAGCAACTATCTTAACTATAAAATTAATTTAATCGGTAGTAAGACTCAATACGAAATTTAAACTTGGACCTTGGCATTGCAAAATTGATATCAAGACTTCTAGAAAGTCAATTAAACTCTTCGAGCCCTCTTATGAGAGGCGCAAAGCTAAGATAATTAGATCTGAGCTCTATTGGGAGAGCTCTATTGGGAACATTAAAACTAAGCTGTTCAAGAAGAGCTGAGCAGTCAATAGCACCAGATACTATGTCATAGATAAAAAACAAATGTTGAACAGAGCGTCTGGCTTCGAGTGGCGGAAGATTGATGAGCATGCACCTGTCATTGTACGGAGGCAAGGGATTCTGAAAATTGAGAGGTTGAAGAGCAAATCGTATGAATTTTCGTTGAACCCTCTCAATTCTCAGAGATCTTGAAGAATATATTGGGTTCCAAATGACCGATGCATATTCCAATTTGGATCGCACTAGAGAGCTATACAAGACTTTTCTTTCTTTAAAGTTCTTCGCGTACCGTCGCAAAGAAGCTAAGTTAGCGTAAGCCTTTGGTATAAGAAAATTAACATGGTTAATAAAAGTGAAGGAAGAGTCAAAAATTACACCAAGATCAAGAAAATCTTTTATCGAAGCAAGAGCTACATTTGAGATCGAGTATGTTGACGAAAAGGCGTTCAGAGATTAAGAAAACGTTACGTGACAACATTTACTAATATTAAGTTGCAGTTTGTTTTGAAGAGCCCAAGCATTCAAATCATTCTGCAGGAGTAATGCATCCGATGGACATTTAATCTTTCTATACAGTTTTAAATCATCTGCATATAGTAAATAGTTGGAATGCTTCAAATACAAACCTACATCATTGATGTAAATTATGAATAAAATTGGACCGAGGATGCTACCTTGCGGCACGCCAGAGGTTGCTAAAAACTTATGAGACTTCATATTCTCGATTTCGACAAATGAAATTCTGTTTGATAAGTATGATTTCAGCCATGTTAGAAAGGTTGAATGGAAGCCTATTTTTTCGAGTTTCCACAATAGTATTTTATGAGAGACTCTGTCAAATGCCTTAGAGAAATCTGTATACAATGTATCAACTTGATATCCATCCTTAAACGCGGACATGCAGAACTGGGAAAACACAGCAAGATTTTTAACAGTTCAACGCCCTCTTATAAAACTATGCTGACAAGGATCAATAATCCCTTTAATAGCAAAATCCAACTTGACTTTAATTACTTTCTCAAAAAGTTTAGAGCAGGTCGACAATTTAGATATTGGCCTATAATTTGTTACTTCATTTTTATTACCGGACTTGAAGATTGGTGTGATGGACGCCAACTTCCAACCAGGGCTGCACAACGATATAAACGAAAAAATTTCGTTTTGTTAATTATAATTATCAAAAAAAAGTATCAAAAATATAATTCGTTTTGAAAAATATCAAAAAAAAAAATATTTGTTGAATATCAAAATCAAAAAATAACAAAAAAAAAATTGTTTCGTTGATTATCAATTCAAAAAATAACAAAAAAATTGTTTTCGTTAACGTTTATTCATTTTGCAAATTTGGCTGGGTCGGGAATCCACTTTATTTGAATTTATTTGTCAAGTAGAAAAATTAATTAATAAATTAAGGAACACAACAAAAAAATAAAGTTATTTAGTACTAAATTGGCAAATGTACATTAGGCTCGATCGAAAATTGATATTTTTAATTTATTTTGACTTGGGTAGCGGGAGTTGCATGGATTATTTGTTACAACTGGTATAGAGTACTATGACTAAATCGTTTTGGTTCCCAAAAGTCCTGCAGATTTGTGTTCAAATTAGACGATTCATTGAAGTTTTCAATTATAGAAAATGCTTCATTTCTGCTTAGGATGCCCGATTCAGAATGTCCTATTTGGCTCATTAAAGTATTCAGTAAATTACCATCATCTTCGGATGATTCTACGGAATTGGTAGTAAAAGACTCAGATGTCTAAAAACAAAAATAATTGGTAAATTAAGTAGCCGACAGATATAAAGAAATTTACATTATTCTCAGTGTCATGCATCCTCGAGTACAACGCTTTTAAATGAGCAACAGCTACTGGCTTTAAGCTTGCAAACTCCGGTGGATTCTGTTCTGAGAGCGCAAGAAATTGTTTTTGTGCTTTCGCAGCAAATGGTTTTTTTTGTTTCCTAAGTGGTCTTTTGCAATTACAAAATTACAAAATATACACTTCTCACTGATAAAGCACGACCGCACTGATTCCCCCTCTCTTTTGCGACCCATATTAACCAATATTATTTTGAAAAATTTCAATTATTTTTGTGAATTGTTTTGATAAAAACCGAAACGAAATTTATTTTGATAATTATTTTTTGATTTTCAACGCAACGATATATATTTTTGTTGAGCTTTTAACGTTATTATTATTGAAAAACAAAACGAAATAAAAAGTTTTTTTCGTTTATTAATAAATTTAACGTTATTTTTCAGCCCTGCTTCCAACGATCAATGAAGATGCCAGTAGATAACGAGACGTTAAAAATATGACACAATGGCTCATATAGGGAAATACTAAATTTTTTAAAGAAAAAAGAAGACAAACCATCAGTGTCATTTTTCAAAGAAGATTTCAAGGAGGATATCCCAGTAATTATGTCTAATTCAGATACCGACAAAGACCCAAAATCTAAGAATTTTTCTGTACCAATAAAGAGTTCATTATCAATGATATCCGAGTCCCCAACAAAGTTGGATTTGAAAAAGTTTGCAAAAAGGTTTGCTGTTTCCGCCAAACTACTTGACCTAATGCCATTAAATTTGACGCAGGTTGGAATATTAGAAGAGCCTTTTTTCGATCTGACGAAATTCCAGAAGGATTTGGGATTTTTTTTCAACTCTTCCTTGAACCGAGAAATATATTTGTTATACAAAAACTTATCAAGAACATTGAACTGTCTCATATACCATAAATATTGATCCCTAAAGTAGGTATCATTGGTTGCGTTATGCAATTTAAAATACTTATTCCTTTGATTTTTTAGCTTTTTTAAACTTGTAGCATATTGTTGTAGATTGATGACGTGTACCAATTTGAATGACTCACCAATGATCCACCTGTTTCCATTTTGGATTGTTACGATCGGAGCCTTGTAATTGAAAATGTTCAGACCGCTGATGGCATTTGTCAGCAGTGGGAATCTGCAACATAAAATATCTAATTTTATTTTACGTTGGTGTGTTAGTGTTTTAGTAAGTAGTAGTGGTTTAGTAGTTAGAAGTTTATCTTTTTTAATTTTTTCAAAAACAATAAAAATAATCTTATTAATGCAAAGTTACTCAAAAAACAATTTTTTTATTTATTATTATATTTTGTAAATGCTTTTTGTTTGTTAGTATGTGTTAGAGAAAAAGGGTAATTTTTCCTTTTTTCCTTTCTGGTTTCGCTGCGTGTTAGGCGCTTGGTTTTGCTTTCAATCTGCGGATTAGGCGAAGAGAGTTAATTCTGTTTCTTTTTTTTCCCTATTTTTTTTGTTTCTTCTCCAATGGATTTTGGGCGAGGAAGGCATCTCCAACTGATTAGGGGAGGCATCTTAAATTATGTTTTTTCTGTTTCTTCTCTCACGGATTATGCGAGGGAGGCATTTTCAATTGTTGTATAGGACAGAGGATCATACTGTTCTCGAACCAGCTATGGGCGTAGCCATTTGTCAAATTCGATGGCGCTACGAGCCTACTAAGGCACGATTCATCCCACTGACAAGCCCGCTCTTGTAGTAATGACCATTTCCTTTTGATCTGGACTAGGGGTGCTAACATTTCTCGAACCAGCTATGGAGTAATCGTGTTATCCGATTAAGGCACGATTTATCCCACTTACAAGCCCGCTCTTGTTAGATGTTTTACCTTATTTCTGTAGTCTTTTCATTTTTTATTCAGTATTATTTCTAATATTTATTTTATTTTCTAATTTTTATTTTTACTCCTATTTTTTTATTTTGAATTTTATTTAAATATTTTTGTTTTATGTGTTAGGATATGTATTCCTGTGTTTGACATTTTTTATGTGGGTTTTTTGTATTTTCTTGCCACTTAGCGTAGTGACTGATACCTTGTTGTCTTTTGCAACAAATTCTTTCTTATACACGGGTTTTTGTTTTCCCTTGATCTGTTTGTCCTTCACGTATATGACATCGTTTTCGTCATAACGCTCCGGTGGAGACCTTTTCCTATTGTGACGTTTGATCTGGTCTAGCTGCTTTTTTGTTAGCAAGGCTTTCAAATATTTATTAGTATTATTAATTAAACCGCTCTCGTTGTCGGTCACGAGAATATCAGGTGTTGTGAAATAGTGAAGGAGTTTTATTATTTTGTCCTTAAGGTGCAAAATGGACTTGTTTCTTAAATGGAAGAGTTTCGAAAAATTTTGAGAATTTGTCGAAAACACTAAGGAATTTCTCCCCTTGAATTTCGAAAATGTCCAAATGGATTATCTCACAAGGACGTGATGGAATTGGTGTTTTTTGCAGATCTGGTGCATTCGGATGTCTATCATATATACTGACCTTACATGTTTCGCAGGACGAGACATACCCCTTGATTATACTGTTCATTCTGGGAAAGTAGTATTTCTCTAGGGTTTGTTTCTTATTTTATGTCGCATTGCGTTGAGCCCTTTTATGTTCCCCCATATTATGTCGCAAATCCTATCCGGATCCCTTAAATATTGCACCATAGTCTGAGCTACTCGGATCTTATATTGCATAAAATTTTTTAAATATACCTTCTGAAGTAGTCCTAAATGAGCTTCCTGCATCTTAATGCCATTGATTACGTTTGGTCTTAGTTTTTTCTTGAGGACGTCGCTAAGCTCTGCTTCGCTAATCCCCTCTGACCCTAGATAGTGTCGCGAGTAACCGGGATGGGGTTCCTCGCATATTTCTAGCCTACCTCCAACACACAATCTGATTTCTAAATACGTTTATTGACACTTCCACGAAAGGTATCAGATCCGAATTATCTTGCTCTGCCCTGTGGACGGTGTTGCCTGTTGAACTGTCCCCGCTTGTCGAGTCCGATTCTGATCCTGAGGTTGCATTTTGACTTGCGTTCTCGGGTATGGACGTTGCAAGGGGATTTGCCTGTGTTTTTAAGCGAGAAAGAGCGTCTGCCACGACGTTCGATTTACCTGGTTTGTATATTATTTCATAATTATATTCTTCGATCCTAGACTTCCATCGCTTCAGCTTTGCGTTGTAGTTCCGGTTGCTGAGGGAAAATGTTAGTGGTTGACGGTCTGTGAAAATTCGTATCTTCTTAGCACCATATAGGTAGTTCCGGAGATTGCCCAATGCCCAAACGATGGCGAGCATTTCCTTTTCGTTGGTCGCATATGCTTCCTCCGTAGTACTTAGGCTTCTTGGTATAAATGCTATTGGTTTATCTTTACCATCGTAATCTTGTGACAACACGGCACCAATGGCAAAGTCGGAGGCGTCAGTTGTCAGATTGAACGGTTTGTCGAAGTTGGGGAAGGTTAGGACTTCCGATGTCGTCAGTATCTCCTTGAAATTAACGAATGCCTTTAGAGCTTCTGTGTCCAAGCTTATCGGTACCTTTTTGGATGGAGTTGCCATTACCTGTGAGTGCTCTTCTCGTGTGAGGTTGGTTAGCGGTTTTGCAATTTTGGCGTAATCCCGTATGAATTTTCTATAACATGACGTTAAGCCTAGGAAACTTTTAAGCTCCTTTAAGCTGGAGGGAGGTAGCATTTTTCTTATGGAATTTTGCAATTTTGGCGTAATCCCTGATGAATTTTCTATAATATGACGTTAAGAATAGGAAACTTTTAGCATTTTTCTTATGGAATCTTTTTTGGGTCTGGCAGTATTCCCTCGGAGGTCACAATATAACCTAGAAATTCTAGGCTTGTTTTAAGGAATTTCGTTTTTTCTAGATTAACTCTGAGACCCGCGATCAAAAGCCTGTGGAGAATAGTATCGATGTCCCTTAAAGGAGTATCCTGTTCTTCGCTGAAAATTATTATGTCGTCGATGTAAAAGAAACATATACGACCTAAAAATTCTTTAAGCACGTCGTCTGTCATTCGTTGGTGCATTCTTTAGACTTAAAGGGAGCCGCAAAAATTCGTATTTTCCATTCATTGTGGAAAATGCCGTTTTTGCGATGTCGCTGTCCTTCATTGGAATTTGGTGAAATCCCGAAGTGAGGTCAAGTGTCGTAAAATATTTAGCGTTACCAAGACTCGCGATGGTGCCATTGATGTCAGGTATAGGATACGTATCAGGGACAGTTACGGCGTTTAGCCGCTTGAAATTTATGGCCATTCGATATTTCTTTTCCCCATCAGACTGGGATTTTTTTCGCACAATCCATATGGGCGAATTGTATTTGCTTTTTGAAGGACGAATTATGCCTTCTGAAAGTAGATCCTGGATTTGCTTCTCAACCTCCTCGCGCATGTTTACAAGGTTGGGGTAACTTTTTGTTTAGATAGGGTTTTCGGTATCAGTTCTTATTTCGGCATGGACATTAGCTTGAATTTTCATACTGCGATCAAACGGGCCAAATAAAGTTTCATATTTAGCTAATATTTGGTAGAGCCTATTTTTAGTAAGGTTAGTAATATTGGTATCCGGGATGTTTGTTTCTATTTTATGAACTTCTTGTGCTATTTTTCGCTTAAGGGGCCATACTACATTCGGTTTTAGCATAAGGACGTTGAGTTCTCTATCTATTACCGCTTTAACTTCGGTCAACGTATCGTCGCCTATAATCCCGTTTAACGATTTGAGTCCTGGGAGGACGAAAAATGTTGTAGGAGTGTTCTTGCCCACAAACTTAAAAAAATATCCACATACTTTTCTGTCTACTCTTATGTCGCCACCTGCAGAGGTTACTTTGAAAGGCTTTTCAACTGGCATGGTGTTGCCTGCCACGCGTTCACTTATATAATTTGTATTTGCCCCCGCGTCTTATAGAAACTCTAACATACCCTGATCATGCGTAACATATTCTAAATATGGTACGCCAGACATGAGGCTCCCATAGAAAAATTTACCTTATCGCCCGTGAGTTGCTCTTTGTTTGATGTATCCTGGGTTTCTTCTTGATCTACCGGTACCAGGTGGAATAACTTTTGTTGCTTGCTAGGGGTTTGTCATATTGATCATATTGGGAAAATCTAGTGTTTCGCGACTGGGAAGATGGCTATCAATTTGTTTTTATCAACGCCGAGCAGTGTAGTCCCTCCTGTTACGGGAGAAGGATGGGCTATCACTAATATTCCCGTCGCCTCTATTTTCTAGGGATGGACGGTGGAAGGCAAGCAGAATATGCCTCTGGTAAGGTCTTAATGTTTTGAACGAGTAGCAGGGCCGTTAGATCCCCGTTGAGCCCTCTAATGAATACGTCTAGTGCTCTTCGACAGTGCGCTTCTGTCAGCGCTTCAATTGTTTCACTATGCGCATATTTTTCTGGTTTTATTATGTTTATCTTTAGGGATAACAGTTTTTGTATGTGCGAATAAAAGTCTGATAATCTCTGCCGCCCTTTCGACATTAACGTCAGTTGTTGTTCTAATGTTTGTATGTCCCTAATGTCTGCGTAGTGCAGCGAAAGGGTTCCTTTAATTGTCAACCCGTCCGAATCGTAGATGTTACGTGTCTAAGGGTGGCAATATATATCGGCTTGTGCCGCACTATTTCGTAATCTTTTATCTATGTACCCAGGACCATAGTGTTCCCGAGAACCATAGAATACCTGCAGCTCCTTGACACAGTCTGGAAACTTGGCCACTTGAGCTAGTTCACTTTCCGTTCGAGGTGTGACTAGCGGCTCGACTGGTTCTGGCCTGGTGTCCGTGGACTGCGTCCGTACCTCCTCTCTATTCTTCCAGGTCCTGTGTAAGGCCTTGCAGAGAGTTATCTTTATTCGACGCTTCCACCCTATTGAGTCGCTCCTCAAACTTCTTTACTTTAGCGAGAATGGCATTCAACGCACCATTCATCTCCGTGAGGGACCTCGAAATTTCGTCTGGGTTCATTTTTCTGAAAGTAAAAGATTTTGATTAAGGGAGTAGTAAACTTACACAATCCAATATTTCATTGGCTTCTCGAAAAAACGGCGTGTCCAAAACTAAATGTGTTTTTTTCTAAAATGAAACTTTCACACGCCTTAAAATTTTAATGAAATTTTTTTTTTTATCTTTCCAATTGCTTTTGTCACATGAACAAATTTTAATGTATTTTTTTATTTCTCTAATTGCTCTTATCACATGTACAATTTCGATTCTTTTATTTCTCTAATTACTTTTATTGCACGAAAACTTTAGTATTATTATTTTTTTCTTTTTCCAGAAGCCACTTCGCACCGCCTGCTCGGGCGCCACTTAAGCCCTCAATGAATGGGGCTTCTAAAAAATTAAAGTTGTGGTGAGCTAACTGTTCACCGATACCAATAAAACAAATTGAATAGGCTGCTTTTTCGTTTATTCCGCATCTATTGCGGTTCCGATTAAAACTGATTCTTACAATTCAATTCTCCTACTAACTAACCTCCTAAACTAAGCTTATCGCTAATGTTGCAGTTCCCACCACTTGCCGGTATTTCGCAACCGTTGGGTTGCGCGTGTTGATCAATATGCTTGCATTGCAATTCCCAAATACTGGATATTGTTATTGATCGCTTGCGCGTGTGTCGCGTCAGCGAAACTTCTTCTGTGAACTTTAATGGTGTCACGTGTAATGCAATGTGATCACAGGATGTGGCATTGGTAAGTTTGATGGTATAAGGCAACATAACTTATATATGCATATATTAATATAATTTGTACTTCGGGACATAGGGTGGTATTTGTTGCCTTTAAGAGTCAACTGCAAAAACAAGTTGAAAAGCGTAGGGGAAGGTATGAAAAGATGTGCCTCTGGAATATTGATACCAATGTCAAAAAGCATACATACCTTAATACCTCTCCCAAAATTTTGGACGTGTTTTAGCAGTTATTTCCTAAGGGAAGCAAATACAAATAATTGAACTAAAAACGAACTTAATGACCTAGTTCATTCTGTTCGAAATCTCTACTCACTTCAATGAACTAAAATTCCTAACTCTAATTTCAGGTGCATGCCCTTATATCGTAATTCTTATTTCGTTTGCAGGAGTAGTCATCTCAAAAAGAGGTTCTAATATCCGAGGCTTTTTTTGTTGGATTTCATTGGTCCGGTTATTTGCACGTTTATATAGCGAGCCGCATGATCCAACACAGAGGCCCAGTTACAGCCGTGCCACTAGGTGATCAGACGCTGCTTGTTTAAGTAAACCCCTAAGCCTTAAGCCGATTATGTCGGGGTGACCTTGCCAGGTTATCGCCTTCTCACGTTTAGCTTACCACCAAACGGGTGTTCGGTGGCTGCTCAGAGGATACTTAGCGCCCGGAAGCAAAAGAATCGCTCTGTTCATTCCTAAGTGAATGGCGGTCAGAAACTTTCTCTACTTATGGGGACTTCTACACACGGCCCCATCCGTGCTGCGGCGGTTCATCCGAGGAATTTGGGCTATAATTTTAAACTAGTTCCAAATGGCGTCTTTTGATTGCAACTAATTCATTAACTTTATAATTAGTGTCTGGTTTTCGCTTTTTATTGAAAGCTTTACGGTTTTCTGTTTGAATAATATTAATGTTCTCTTGCGCAGTTTTTCTTACTATATATTTCTTTCTTCGTTTAACTCATCAATTTCCCTATCATTTAGCATTTCTCGTAAATTGGGATATTCCACTGTTTTCATTTCTAAACTTGTTAAAATTTTAAATGGCGTAATTTTCGTACTTCGGGGGAACAGTGCTATTAATTATTTGCTGCACTTTATTCACATAACTATACCAGTGGGCCGGGTATGCAGGAATTAGCTTTGAAATCATCGGGACAACTATTTTGTGGGCCGGCTCTACTTGGCCGTTACCTCGAGGTCTCCCCGTAGCTATTTGCAGGTGCTGGATCTTTTCTCGCTCACAGTATTCCTTAAACAGATGTGAGGTGAATGGGCTCCCCTTATCGACACTATTCGTTTAGGATTTCCAAACGTAGCTGCCTGTTTTTGTAGTCGATTGACTACCTCCTCAGCCCATGTAGACTTTGTCGGGTACAGCCAAACAAATTTGGAAAATCCGTCAACTACAACCAAAATATGATTATACCTTTTCCGCGTGGTATTGAGTTTACCAACGTGATCAATATGGTATGTGCCTAACAGGTCGCAAGCTTTGTCAATTGTCGTTAACAAACCTTCCTTTTTCCCTGACTTGGCATCAGTTATGATGCACTCAATGCACCATCATCTTTCAGATGCACCTTTGAACTCAAGCTTGGAATAAAATAATACTTCTCAACTAATTCTTGTGTTTTTATACCTTTCATGAATATGAAATGGTATTATAACTTTGGTTCGATGTTTGTAAGTATGAGAAGAAGAAGAGGTAGACCCACCATTAAGTATACCGAAATGATCAGGGCGAGCTGAGTTGATTTAGCCATGTCCGTCTGTCCGTCCGTCTGTCTGTTTGAACGGAAACTAGTCCCTCAATTTTAGAGATATCTCGATGAAATTTGGTATAGAGCCGCCATTTTGCATGGGATTAATCATTTGTCGGAACGCATAGCTCCCATACAATCTATTGTTTCGATAAACGGGTTTTGGCCTATAACTATTGCAATTAAAAAGCTAGAAGCGCGAAATTTTGCAGGTTTAGTACATATTATATGCGCAACATGTGTAGTTGAATGGAGTTCCAGAGTCTCGCAGCATTAATGAAGAATAACCTTGACGATGACAAGTAGGAATATTTAGGAATTATCAGATGTCGATGCCTTCTAGACCTCGTCAATTGTATTTTTTCATAACGATATTCAGGAGCTTTAAGCTCTGAAAGTTTGTACACGAATATACAGCTTCTCGCATTGACGGTCATTGCAAACGCATTACAATGAGTAAAAATTTTAAATTGAACATCTTTCAGACAGCACCTACATTTCTGTAACGCTTTAACTACAGCTAGTACTTCGAGCTCATTGGAACTATACCTTTCTTCGGTAGTTGAAGTTCTGCGACTCATAAACTCAAGAGGGACTTCGGAATCTTTTTGAAACAAAATTGCCCCATAGCCATACTTAGATGCATCCGCGTGAACTTAAATTTCAGCTTCTTGACTAAATAATTTTAAGGCCGGCGCGTTCACTAACGCACGTTTTAACACCTCTATCGCTAATAAATGTTCCTTTGCCAACTTAAATTGTGCATCCAACCTGAGTAACACTGTCAGAGGTTTTGCTGTTTCTGCATATTTTTTTAGGAATCGCCTAAAAAATTATGTGAGCCCTAAAAATCTTTGCATGTGCTTCTTATTTGATGGTATCGGAAAATTTTCAATAGCCACTGTTTTTTATTCGAAAGCAAAATTTTTCCATTTTCTACTATGTAGCCTAGGAAGTTTATTTGTTTCATTAAAAACTGACATTTTGACCATTTTATACGCACACAGCGATAAAATACTGCCGGGGAATTCGAGATGCCCAATGGAACAAAGCAAAACTCGAACTGCCCATTTTCTAGGACCTGGTTCGATTGGCACATGAAAAAATCTATCAAAAACCTCATCAATTCCAGTCATCGGAAAATTGTTACTGAGTATTTTCTCTTTTATTTGTCACAACACAAACGTTTGGATCCGTCCTTCTTTGAAGTGACAACTATTGGCGAAGCTTACGGATGTACTTCTCCTAATGATTCCTTTTTTCAGCCAACTTGAAACCTGTTGGTTAACCCAACATTGATCAGCGTACGACATACGACGCAGTCGCTGATAGATAGGTATTTCATCTGTCAAGATCAATTTCATCTCACCTGGCAAACTACTTGGCTTGTTTGGCACATAGCTCGCTATTATCTTCTCGATTTTTTGAATTTTCGCTGCACCTAAATGTGATAAATCTGTTTCCACACGCAACATAAAGCGTTTTTACTTCCTACTGTATTGTTTGCATTACCTTTTGACCCAAAAATTTCCCTCACTTAACACATTTATTTGCTCTGATTTCACGTCTTTTGCGTTTGCCTGCATGCTTTTACATTGATGCGAGTAATGCCATAAGTGCTTACATTTGACACTGCTGGTACTGCTACTACTAGCACTAGCGCCACTGGTGGTTGCATTACCTTACCGTCACTTTGACAATCCTTTGCAAAATGCCTCTCTTTTTCACATTTTTGTTGCCTGATTTTTAGTATCGTGCTTTCCCTCTTAAAACCTTTGTTGCCCGACCAATCTATTTTGCGACGATTGAGTGCCCTTAACTTTTTCATAGACACGAATTTGTTCTTTCAGCTCTTTCAAATTCTTGGCTTGGTACATCATTGACTTGTTCACTCTCGAATCCGGTACTCCTTCAAGTATTCGACAACACTTTGCTCATCAAGAGAGATTGGCTTGCCCATTTCAATTAGTGCATACAAGTAATCCAACAAATTTCTTTCACCAGCTTTTTCCTATTCCTCAGCGCGCGATGTATTTTTGACCAAACTCCTCAACAAGTTTTTGTTTAAGTGATGCCCAATCCCTGACACCCCCTAAACCTTGGGTAAAAAGCTTCGCGACTCCCTTTAATAATTCTTTTGCATAGACGTATTTCTGCAAATATTTCCACCCTACCGTGTCAGCCGCATCCTCAAACTCCGAAACCCACTGGTTTACTTCATATGTGTTGTCTACCGAAAACGATGAAATTCTACCTTCGATATCTCGAAGAGTGAGAAATGCCCTTCCTCGTCCCGCCAGACGATAATCTTCACTCATACCTACATCTGCATATACTGAACGAACAGATCCGTTATCGTTTTCTTCTGCAGTTTCTTCATGATTTAAACAAAAATGTTCTAAAAGTATATTTTCTAAATCTTTTTTAAGTTCCACTGTACTTAGATTAAGCTCTCTTAGCTTTTCTTTTAGCGCCTCAACTGTAAGAACACCTATCTCCTGGGCGTCCATTTTTTTATGTCCACAATTTTTATTTTTTATGCTCTTTTAAACATATTTATACACTGGTAAATATTTATACACCACAAAAATCAAATAATAAAAGTTCTTTTGCTATTGCAAACAAACATATGTTGATGGCATTTCAAACTAAATTTGCATTAATTTACTGAAATGGAACGCTAAAACTAAACATTACCTTTGTAAGGATCACTGATCATTTAAATCGATTAAATATAAAAGAAATAAGAGAAAATATTATCAAAACAAACTACGTCAAACTACAAACCTACCAAAGAACGTAAAAATCAAAGAAGGTCCAACGCAACGAATAGTGGGAAACATTAAAGCAACAATTTGCGGGTAGGTAATTCACCAATGGGGAAATGTGGGCTTAAATCGCCTTTTTTAAAGCTATTCGCACTTTTATTTTTAAACAAAATAAACATTTAGACGTTTTCGTAACTCCAACTACAATTTTATCTGCAAATATTTAATAAAAACACGGTAAATTTAAGTAATTTAAACGTAGGTAGAGTGGTGAATTACCTACCATCGATTTGACAGTTTCTATCGCATTCGCTGTTGGACCTTCTTTGTACTTTCTGCTTCACTTAGCTTCGGTTTTCTCGTTCTCTTCACATTCGTATTTTCCTGCTTTTGTGTCTTCGTCCTCAAGTATTTGACAATCACCAAACTATGCGTATTGTCTCTAATTTCCTTAAATCCGTTTGCTTTACAATAGGCTTTGTGCACTGACAAGTTCAAACATCGTTTGCTCTTACACTTTCTTTGCAGTACGCTCACTACATACAAACATTGGCGCAGTGTTAGGTTATATTTGATGGTTTTAAGCTCTTTGCTTTTGAAATTGTCGTTTCAAAGAGCGATCAAACTCAAACATTCTCTTTTCCTTAAAACGCTCCGTGTCTAATTTTCTTCATATGACTGCAGTATACACATTTTGAAATTACCATTTCGGTTACCGAATACACATTTGTACACTGTCTTTGCTCAATTTGCTTTTGCGCTTTCCTTGAATTTTGCGCGTTGAATAGACACGCACTGACTTGCATTTTTTCACAGAGCTATTTACAATGCTCAATGTTGAACATTTACATATTTGCATGTTTTTTGATATGCACACATTTTCTATTGTCATTTACGTTTCGCACGGTTTATTGCACACATTTCACTGCACTTTTTTGGCTAAAATTTGTGCATATCCCGGTCGAGTCCCCAAATATTGTGAAATAATTGAACACATTAGTTTATGTTTATTACAACACGTTTATTTAATATAGTAAATTAATTTTTAAGAATAGTATATATATGTTTAAAATATAACTATTGAAGTAATTTTGAACTAACTGTATTTGAGTTTTAGTACGCACTACCATCGACACATTTTCACGACCTTTCGCTTTTACATTTCAACTTGAAAGTGAACTTTCGTGATGGACGCCACTTGACATTTGCTTAGTGGATGTTGCCACCCTTTCTCTATTATTTGTAGTTACCAGATCTTCCTGCAGATTATTTATTTCTTATTTTTATTTTATTTTATTTTAAGTCGTCACTAACACAAAGCGGTCGACTAATTACGAATATAAAACATTCTATTATAAATTATAAAGTATTACAAAAGTAAACTTAACATGGCAAAATAAACTTAAGTTTAACATATTCCACAACTGGATGGTTGGAGAGGCCGAATTTTTGACGAAGTTTGAATGACAAAGAGGTAAATTAAACGGGACGTAGTGTCTGGACCTTCTAGCAGGTACAACAAAATTTAGTTTGCCTACTATGTAGTTCAGAAGAGTCAATTTCACCAATAATCAGCTTATGGAGGAATATTACCCCTGGTAAATTCTTCGATTTTCCAGAGTGGGTAAATTAATTAGAATAAGTCGGTTTTTGTAAGTAGGTAGATTAATATTTGGGTTCCAATTGAATCCGCGTAAGGCAAAAATTAGGAATTACTTGTGTATATACTCAATTCGTTTTATATGGTTTTGATATACGGGACACCAAACACACGAGCAGTACTCAAGTATAGGGCCGACTAACGATGTGTAGAGCGTCTTAGTGAGAAACGGATTATCGAACTCTTTAGCCCCACAAATCCTACCATACTGGCTTTGTTAGTAATCGAAGAAATATGCATATTAAAACACAGTTTAGCATCAAAAAGGACACCTAGATCGTCAACAACGGATATGCGTTCTAAGTCGGTATCATTCAATAAATAGGACGTCAGAACTGGCTTCGTTCTATGGAATGTCATATGTTTACATTTAGAGCAATTTAAGGCAAGTAAATTTACATTGCACCAGCAATGGAATGAGTCCAAATCAGCCTGGAGAAGAGCACCTGCCGACTTGTCAGAGGGACAATATGTGTAGTAAAGTTTAACATCATCCGCGTACATTAAGGTTTTGGAAAATGAACAAGGTAAACAGCAATGGGCCGAGTTAATCCAGTTTATGAATTAAAAGCTCATGATTCACAGAATCGAAAGCTTTGCTAAAGTCAGTGTAGATCACATTCGTTTGATTTCTTCTCAAAAACCCGTCGATTACTAAGGATGTGAACTCAATCAAGTTGGTAGTGGTTGACCTACGAGAAATAAAACCATGTTGACAAGGGGATAATGAAGACGTACACTGATACTAAAGCTGTTTAGTAATGATCTGTTCAAAAGTTTTAGGAATAGCTGAAAGCTTAGCAATGCTTCTGTAGATCTCAATATTTGATCTGCTACCTTTTTTATGCAAGGAAATAATAAAAGATTCTTTCCAGAGAGATGGGAATGATGCAGAATCAAGAGACAGATTAAATAGTATTAAGATCGGCCCAGATAAGTGCTGAGCACAGTACCTAAGCACACAACTAGGGACCCCATCAGGACCCGGGGAGAATATGGGCTGCAGTGATTCGAGCCTCTGAACAACAATGTCAATATCAATAACAGGGTTCCTGACGTTATTGGAACTAGCCAAATAATATGGATACTCTTTAACTTGGGAACTGCTGGAGGAGTAGGTCGATTTAAAGAATTCAGAAAATAATTCTGCAATATTGTCATCGGTAGTAGCACTCTTACACCCAAACGTAAGCGACGATGGAAATCCAGAGACTTTGCGTTTAGAGTTAACAAAGCTATACAATTTTTTCGGATTGTTGAAAATTTTAGTTGAGATGTGCCAGATCTCTTGAATCGCTTGTAAAGTCTAGATTTAATATTATTAAGCCTGACAACTTGACTTGAGAACCATGGTGCCTTCATCGACTTAGCCTTGACGTAACGAGATGGAACACAGCTTTCAAAGAAACCATAAAGAAAAGTGTAAAATATGGAAGTTGCTGATTCGATATATGTACAGGCATAAAGTTCAGACCAGTCGTGGTCAGCAATCAATTCGTTTAGCATAACGAAATCCGCTTTGTAAAAGCATCTAACACGAGAATGAGAGTTCTCCACTGGGCACGATTTGTCGGTTCGTATCTACAGCTAACTCAAGTGAAGGGTGTAATGGATCTTCCGGAAGGGACAGTGGAGATATTCGAGTGAGCACATTGCCCTTCGAACTATGCACAAATACTAAGTCCAGCATCTTGTTTTTACTATTCAGTACATTGTTTACCTGTAGGAGAGATAACTCAATCATGGCATTGAGGAAATCGTACAGTGTGGGTCACTACTAGTAACCCAGTTAACCGATGGCAAATTGAAGTCCCCAAGAACAACAAAGATATCTTTCTCTCGCAAGTTTGACTGTTAATTATGAATAGCTGAGCTGTTGCTCATATAAACGCTAACATTCGAAGGAGGCGGAATGTACGAACAGCAAACGAGTATACTAAAGGAAGAGAAAGCAAGTCTTACTGCTAAAAACTCAATATCGGGATCGGTGTCCAATAAAACAAGCCCGGATACAAAGCTTGAATCGACAGCAATAAGGACGCCACCTGTTCTTGAGATGCGTTCACGTCGATAAACAACGTACTTATTGGAGAAAAGCTCTGAATTAAAATTTTCAGGCTTCAGCCATGTCTCCGTAAGAGTGAAAATTTTTGATCGTAGGCCGCGTACATTTTGGTAGTGAACGATGAGGCAGCTCGAAACCAAGCTTACGATTTCACCACTATTGAAGCGTTCGTTGCTAAGTTTTTTGAAAGACGATTAGCATTCGATTTGCTGTTGAACAGATGTACCACAGTATGCTCCGGCCAAAACGACGGGTCGAGCACGCTTTTGATTAGGGAATCAGGAACCGTTATTTTGAATGAGGAAATGTCTCTCTCATAATTAAAATTAAATTTATATACTCTGACGTTACTAGAGGGAGCAACACGAAGCTTAGAGCAGATATGATTGAAAATATCCTGTCAACGACAAAAATCTCTTTACGAGGCGGCACAGCGGTCACCGCCCTTGGAGCAACAGACTCAGCTCCGGAGACTGCTGAAGGAGGAATTGTAGAGATACGATGTGTTGTATTTTTAGAGGCTGTCGGTTTCGAAGGCCGTTGAACGGTGGTTCGACCGGAATTGGAGCTATTTGGGGAGCTAAGCAGGGCATCGGCGAAAGTAATCGCAGGTGCTTGGAGAACAATAGGTTCAACCACAGGCAGTGTAGGTACTACGACGTCTTCTGATATATCCACGGCTAAAACAGCCGCGACTTGATCAGAAGAAGGAACTACGGGACCACGAGGAGGTTCTTTAGGCCTTTCTAAAGTCAACTCTTTCGCCGGAGTACGCAAAGAAATTAACGCATCAGATCTACTCGGCGTAATAGGGGATCTCTGTTCACGACATGGGAGTAAGTCAGAGTTAGTTTGTTTCTCTAACAAACACTTTTTCCTTTTGGGAGATTCAGATATGACCTTCAGTTTCTTGAAGTGGTTTTCAAACAACTTAAATCTCTCGTGAAGGTCACGAAAACCAATAAAATTTTTTTGAACTGTTTCTGAGTCTGTCTCATGAAAGCCCGCATATCATTTTCAATAGTTCGGCATTCCGTACACGTCCAGTTCAGACCGATTTTGTTTGATATCAAATCAACAACCCGATCTCCAATGTTACCCAAGCCGGCGCAAGAAACGTGAGCCATATTCTCGCAAAGCCAGCAGCATACATAAGTATCGCCGCGCGACATTTTTTTTTGGCTGGAGCACTTCTTTATGCAGCAATCTATCATAGTGATAAGTAAAGAAAGAAAGATTTAATAAGCCTAAGTTTTGTTCAGGAGTTACCGGGAGTATTTATTTTAACGTATACACTGCAAAATTTGTTCCAAAATATGTTGTATAGTCAGCAGTCACTAAACACAGCAGAAAAGAGCTATGCTGGAACTCTGCACAATTTCAATAGAGAATGTGCAGTTGGAATGCAGGAAATCAGGCAGAATGAGCGCACAAAGCAGTAAACACAGAACGGTGAGCGCACAATGTTTTGCAAACAGCAACACACAAACTGATTGACCGATTCGAAATTTTACACAAAAAATAAAAGTCGCCCACTTTACAATATTAAATACACAGCAAAACTTTTAGCAAAAGATGTTGTGATGACAGAAGTCACTTAACACAGCAAAAAAGAGTTAATCTGGAGCTCTGCAAAATTTCAACTAAAAAATGTGCAGTCAGAATACAATGAGCAAGGCAGAATGAGTGCACAAAACAAAACAATAAACACAAAAGTGTGAGCGCACAATGGTTTGCAAACAGCAACGTACAGACTGATATACAGTACGAAATATATATTAAATATAAAATAATAGTCCCACACTTTAATATTTATAATTAAACTGCACTAGTCACTGTTTTCAGTTTTCAAGTAGTTAAATTAATCAAATATGAGGTTAAAACAACAAAGATTAGGCTCAATTAGAACTATGTAAAATAAAAACTTTAAAGGAGCGATAAAGAAACACGTCCGCACTCAACTCTCTCTTTACTACCGTTAACATTCCCACATACATACATATGCAGCGGCCATGCGATGTAGCGATTTTGCAGGTTATATTCCTCCAATTATACGAACGTATATGTACTTGCGATTCTATGCAATACTCGTACGACTGAAAACTATGCGGCTCGAAAAGACCAGTATGCTGCGGCGGTTTATTCGGATTATAGGACCAGAATGTTGGGGGATGTCGATATAAGAAGACTGAGCTTTGAAAATATTTCATTTAATTCAAACTTTATATTAAATTAGTTTCACAATTATAATAATATGTTTGGCGAGCGGTGTGTGGTCTTAGAAAAAGTGCAACAAACGAAGAAGAACAAAGACCCCTGCGGGTAGGGGTTTAGAATATGCCCGCGGTAGGCATACCGGTCGTAAGAGGCGACTAATACATATGCACAAGGTAATGATGTGCAACCCGATGGTTGATCTACGGATATGATGCCTCTCACCTCTCATTACCCATATCTTCTTTCGGAAGGAGGGATGACATGACCTAGAAGGTTCCACGACAGTCGGGCAGTACCGCAAGAGAGTACCGAAGCGTACCGGATTCATATCCGGCCAAGGACTGCTATTTCGACAACACTTCCCAAAACCCTCGGGGAGTGATTTTGTTGCTAAAACAACAACAACAACAACAAGAACAAATCGAATGTCAAAATAGAACAAGTGCTTGATCACTTGCATTCAATCATGTATTAACCCTTAGCTGAGTCATCAGCCTGTATTGAAGCATATGTATGTGCATATAAGCGTACTATCTTTTACCAGCGGCTCCGCCCACACGAAGATGATAAGCAAAGTAACAAAAGTTCTTCTGGAGATATTTGTATTTAACAGCAAAATAAATATGTATGGTTACATGTGAAAACGTCTGTTAAAATAGAACTTAAGCTTATTTTTTTTAGTTATTCATTTCTAAGTTTCACACGAAGATTGAATTTTAAAATGGAATTTGATTTACTAGTTTGTAATATTAATTTTTATTGTAATATAAATCGGTAAACAACATTGATGTGTTCCTGCCGCTTTGGGTATTTTCCCTTCGCTCTTATTCAAGTTTATCGAGAAAACGGGAAACTGTAGACTGAGTTATTTTGATTTTGCTGTTTTTCCGTCAGATTTATACTAGATTCAACTATACTGGAAGGATTTTCCGTCATCCCTTGTATTTTTGTTTTTTTACAAACCGGTTTCGGCGATCCGCCAAATTCAGTGCAAGATTTCGTTCTGATTTTGAGACACAGATCCAGAAAAAATAACAAAATAAAGGCATATATTTATAAGGTATTCATTTATATGCAATATTCCTTATGATGTACCTCACTTTTCTGTATTTACATATCGCACCCTAAATCAAAAACAGTCACAAATGAAAATTTTTGTAGGTCGCTTTCTTGGCATAGATTGCCTAATAAAAAGTAGTGCAGCCAATACATACAATATGTTTCTTTTTGACTATTATCGTTACTCTTTAAAGAGCACAGTGATGTCAAGTTTTTAAAAATCAAATCACTTTTGTGCGATCCTGAAGCAATTAACTGAAAGTTACTCGGATTTTGAGTTGTGACTCTTTTTGATTTAGTGTGCGATATGTCATTACTACATCATAAATAAAATATTTTTGATAAGTATTTCGAATTTTAATAGGTCGAACTCGACTTTGCCGGTACCTATTCTATGCTCCTGAAGATCAGTGCGTGAAATTGCTTTAAGATCGGATAAATAGTTAGAACGTTGCAAACAAATTCACACATATTTTCCATTTTGTTAGCTAAATCATACGATTTCAATAAATATGTACATGACAATGATACGGTACTGTTTATGTAATTATGCTAGCAGTAAAACCCAATTCTGAGTTGGTATACTAATGTGGCAACGAAATAAACAAAAAAATTTGCTGAATGGAAAAACAAAAAAATGTCCTTTTCAATAAATGAGGGACCTAGTATCAAAGGCGGCAATCTCCACTTTTGGACAAAATTTAGTTTGACATATCACACTGTTCGTTTCCTTTTACTCTATACTAAAATGACAAATATGAAAAAAATAACGGTATTATCCCCATGTAAAAGAGAACAATAAATTAACTTGAGAATCAAACACGGCATTCTCCATCAACCGTTGAGAATCAAAGTCGGCAATCTCCAAATGTCACATCACATTATTATTTTCCGTAATTTAGTATTCGTGTGATCGTTTATGAAGCTAAGTTGTTTGTGATTGTGAATTAAAATGGAATGTGAGACTACTCCTGTGGAAAACAGCAAAGCTGGGAAAAGGTTGCGCAATCCATCTACATGGCAGCGAAATGTGAAAAAACATAAAAGGTGCGTTAAACACTATAGAATACTTTGTTCTTGATGTAGAGAGGTATTATACTTTTACATATTTATTTTTCCTAGGTATTCCTCACCGAAGTTGCCACAATTTCCGACTTGTGGTCATAAAACTAAAGCATACCAATGCTGCTGTTTAACAATGAATGATATTAAACGTTTCCATGATGCGTTTTACGCTACGAAAGATAAGCTCCGCCAAGATGCGTTTATTTTGAAGTTCTGCAATGTTCAATTACCGAAACGTCGCCGTCCATCCAACTTGAGACACACAAAGAAAACGTTCCAGTGTGCCAAAAAGCATTTATGAATGTGATACATATCACGAAACATCGTCTTACATACATCATGAAATCGTTTCTAAAAAAAGGCGAAGTTCCTTCGGAAAAGAGAGGAGGTGACAGAAAAAGTGTACAATACGAAGGAAAACAAACTGCTGTTCAAAAGTTTATCAATACATTTAAAAGTATTGAATCTCATTATTGTCGATCTTCCTCATGTAGACGTTATCTTCCTTCGGAATTATATATATATATATATATGGCGCGATATACAACAGTTATATCATCAACCTCCTGGGAGATTTTTGCGCCGAGCTTCTCTTCCAATTTGTGGTGTGCCGCTTTGAATTTTTTCCTACAAATTGGCGGGACCTACGGTTTTTCGCCGACTCCGAACGGCATCTACAAAGCAGATGAATTTTTGCTGAGAAGCCTTTCATGGCAGAAATACACTCGGAGAGTTTGCCAAACCACTGCCGGGGGGCGACCCCGTTTTGAAAAAACTTTTTCAAACCACTTTTTGATGTAACCTGTACCAGGGCTCGAACCCGGACCTTTGGTGTGGTAGGCCGACAACACTACCTCCAGACCACGGTGGCCGCCTTCGGAATTGTCTATCGAAAAAATGTGCAAAATGTACAACGATCAGTGTTCGCCTGTGAATAGCGTGAAACCGTCATACTTTCGAATGATTTTTAATACCAGGTACAACCTCAGTTTTACTTCTCCTCGTACTGACGTTTGCTCCGTATGTATAGAATTCACGGAGAAGATTAAGAGATGTACAGATGAAGACAAGAAAAAAAAGCTTGTCGATGAAAAGAAAATTCATAAGCTGAGAGCAAGTGCATTTTTTGAGTTGCTCAAAGAAGCCAGAGCTGATTTGATAACATTATCTTTCGATTGTCAGAAAAATCTAGTCCTCCCTAAGGTTCCGGACCAAATTGCCTACTACTCCAGGCAATTGTATCTATACAATTTTACAATCGTTCAAGGAACATCCCAATCCAAACTAACTCCACAAAATGTGTTTTCTTATTATTGGACGGAAAACGAGTTTGGAAAAGGTTCCAATGAAATTGCTTCTGCTGTATTCGACAGACTCAATAATATCGATTTTGACCCAGCTATAACTACCGTCAGGCTGATGGCGGATGGTTGCAGTGGGCAAAACAAAAATACCACCCTGATTGGAATGTGTTGCAAATGGCTTTCGGAAAAGGCTCCGCACCAAGTCCAGAATATCGAAGTAATTTTTCCCGTTGTAGGTCATTCTTTTTTGCCAGCTGATAGGGTATTCGGTACTATTGAAAAATATATTAAAAAGGTGGAAGTTATAACGCAGCCAGAAAAGTATTTGGAGATATTTTCAAAAACTGCGACGGTTATCCACCTTGGGAGAGATTGCAGCGTGTATAACTGGAAGGAAACGATCTCAGGTGTCTTTAAGCCCACCGGAGCTTGGCATTTTTCCTTCAAAAAATACAAAGCGGTTTTTACTGAAGAGATACAAAACATTAAAAGTCTCCATCAGCGGTGAATTACATTATAAGAAGGATCTGCTAAGCTTCAAAAGTGTCTTAAGGAAGGGGCGGAACCTTCACTTGATTGCTCCTGACATCGTGGAAAGTGGTTTGCAACAGGTCAATTTACTTAAACTTAGCGACGTAAATAAACTGCTTACAAGACACTTTGGCGGCACTTGGAGATCGCTAGAAGAACTCAAATTTTATGCAGATGTTCTGTTTGATGAATATCTGGGCCATCGAAGCCAGCTGAGGAAGAAAGAGACTCTGGATTTCCCGAAGAAGCATATTGCGAATTTATCGAGGAACTTCCTTATATAGTAAATACTACAATATAATACTCTGTAACATGTTTTTAATTATATCATTCTCACTTTTTTACGAATATAATATAATATTTCAAACTTCCTTCTCTTCACAATAATAATTGTTTCATCTTCTTTTACAAGGTAGTTATTTGTATCTAATCTAATCTTATAAGTATTTTACTTAGCTGATGAGTTTTTCTTTGTAGCTGAGCAGTTTTAGATCCCGACGCTCAGAAAACCCCTGTCTTTCAACGAATCGGCAAACCAAACAATATCAAAACCGGCAATATCCAAGTATCAGAATCAAACACGGCATTCTCCATATCCTTTTCTTGTTTTTATCCAAAACTGTTGAGAATATAGGTAGTGTTGCTACATAACCTTATGTAGTCTACCACTTTTTACACTATAACTAATTTTTGTTATAATATTAGCCATAATAAATGCGTACCATTCTTTTGCGCTTTACTCGAAATTGAAAATTGTGGAGATTGCCGCCTTTGATACTAGGCCCTTCAAATATCAAAAAATATTTAATTGAATGATTTTGTTTGGTTTTTGTCATCGTGAAGTAAGACAATTGAGCAGCTGTTTAATTTTTTTTCTGCATTTTTTTGTTTTTTATTGATTTCCAGGAGTCAAATTGTTGTCAAAGCCAACAGCCATTTTGATTCCAAACATTCAAAGTCGTGCAAAAACTTAATTTGGATTTGTTTTGAAAGTTTTCTCGAAATTTTATGCAAAATTGGCAAAAAATAGGTAAGAAACAGAAGTTGGACGCACACCAATTAAAAATAAAACTTTGCTCCTTTTGAAATTTTTCCTCTTTTGCTTGTGTTTATTGGTAAGCAAACCAAGGCGATTTGATAGTCATTTGACATCTGGAACAAATTTCAACAACAATAGCAAACACAAGAAGCTTCTGACGACGCAACCTGTATTTATAAACCTTGGTTTTTATCAAAACGAAAAATATCAATTAAATTTGGTTTTGATATTTAAGAAAATACCCAATACGCATTTCTGTAAACGTTTTTAAAAGGGATTTCGAGTTTGGAGGCATCAAACTTCTGCGTACATTCAGCGATTCAAAGTGGTGTTCTTACCTTCCAAAAAGGCACAAAATTGCATTGCAGTCTTTATATACATACATGAATTGAAAAATTGCATTCAAATTTCTGATACTATGTTTTTTTTATACCTAGTAGTGCTTCGCACACAAGGTATATTAACTTCATTCGCCTAACGGTAGTATGTAACGGCATAAACGAATCGAGATAGATATTGACTTACATATATCAAAATGTTCAGGAGGAAAAGAGAAATTGATTGAGCCATGTCCGTCCGTCCGTCCGTCCGTCCGTCTGTTTTTGTATTTATTTATTTGAATTTGTACAAGTAAGACTTAGTCTTGTAGATAGTACATCAATGGAATTATATTATCAAGAATAGAAGTAAGATAGTATAAAATAATGTAATTTATAAATACAAAACTTAAAAAGATAACAAACTTTTACTTAAAAATTCGTCGCCGTTAAAATTTTGGCGACAAAGATAATAATAATAAAGATACATAGTAAAAGGAAAGTTATGAGTTGAGAAAAGATAGTACTGCTTGCTTAAAACACCCTGGCTTTCTAATAGCTTTAGTAGCATATGGCAGTGAATTCCAAAGACGGGTTGTACTGACAAAGAACATTCTAGATGACGTAGTGTATTTAAAATTAGGGACTAAAATATTCAAAGTCCTTGTAGACTGACAGAAAATTAGATTGTTAAATAAGTACGGTGGCGTTTGAGAATGTATTAGCTTATGTAAAAAACACAGATTTCGCATTTTTAGAAAGTTATAAATATCGCATCCGAGAATCTGCAAGGCATATGAAGATATGTGATCAAATTTCCTTTTAGAAAAAACGAATCGGGCAACATTGTTAAAAGCCAGCTGCAACTTGTAGAGAGAAACTGATTCCAGATTACCGTATATTAGTTCACCGTAAGAGATTTGAGGTATTATTAAAGCTTTGGCCAGTTTCATCTTAGCGTCTCGTGGCAACAAATAGGCAGTTCTATATAGATTACGTAGGGTATTATATATCTTGCTTACCACAAAGTTGATGTGGTCAATACAAGCCAATCTAGAGTTGATTTTATAACCTAAATTCTTTACGACATCGTGAAAACTTATTTTATCTCCATTTTACACAATGATAGGAAGGTTGTTTACGTCATTTGATGCATTTGTTATCGCTATCGCCTTAGATTTAGCTGCATTAAGTGATAGTTTATTTAATCTAGCCCAGTTTACTATGCGACTTAAATCCTCATTCAGCCTAACAAATAAGTCTTCAGAAAGACCGATAGGTCGAGACATGTATATTTGGGTATCGTCTGCATATAAATGTATGGAAGCATTGTGGCAACAAGTAACTATGTCATTGATGAAGAGCGTAAACAATATTGGGCCTAGGATAGATCCCTGTGGAACACCAGACGTAATTGGTTTTAAACCAGAGACTTGGTTATCACATTGTACTTGCTGAAATCGCTCTGAGAGATAACTTCGCATTAATTTTATTGCAAAAGGACTGAAGTTATAGCTGGTTTCAAGCTTGAAAAGAAGTATTTTAAGATCAACCATATCAAAAGCTTTGGAGAAATCCAGAAGCACTAACACAGTGAGTGAGTTCATTGTTGTCGTAGGCTGGACGTATGTCTTCCATTATCTGTAACATGGATGAAGCACAACTGTGCCCACGTCTTAAACCCGACTGAATGTCCGATAGCAAATTATTCGTATTTATGTGGTCAATTATCTGGGTTGATAATAACTTCTCATATACTTTTGATAAAGATGACAACAGGCTTATCGGTCTAAACTCATTGTAGGAACTCGTAGTTTTAGTTTTGGGGGCCGGGACTACATTGGCCATTTTCCATTGACTGGGAAAACTACTGCTAGTTATAGAAAAATTAAAAATATGAGTAAGCGGAGATGTAACGAAAGGAATAATAATTTTGATAAATCGTAGGCTAATTCCATCAATTCCTACAGCATTCGACTTAATATCAAATATCGCATTTAGCACTTCAGTCTCTGAAACCACTGAGAAATCAAAACCACTGACATTAGGTCTACTTCCTACCCGGAAAATCATATCAGTACTGTCATCTGTATAAGCATCGGAGCTATTGCTCAGAAAATGCAGGTTCATTTCGTTTGGATCAAGATTGCATTGAGTTTTATCTATCCTAGATACTCCCAAAGAGCGAAGATTTTTCCAAAGCATTTTAGGAGGCAAATTTTTATTAAATTTTGTATTCAAGTAAGCTATCTTGGCATTACGAATGCACAGAGTGGCTTGGTTACGCAAAAGACGGTAAGATTCCCAGTGGCTTTTACTTTGAGATTTCTTCCATTCCCTGTATGCTCTTCCCCGTTTTTTTATTATGCTTAAAATGTTTTTTGTAAACCAAGGTTTTCTATTACCTTGGACTTTGATGGTTTTAAGGGGTACAAAACTATTAAAGAGGTATTGGACAAGATTATTAAAATACCTTAATTTTTCATCTAACTGAGGCAGGAAAAAGCACCCATTCCAGTCCAGACGAGAGGCCTCTACACTTAGTGCTTCCATGCATATGCCATTGTAGTCTCTGTATGTCAATTCTAAGTCGTGCTCTATTGTATTAAATTTTAAACCATAAGATAGGAAGATCATTTCATGGTCAGAGATACCCTCCATAGGAATTTGATCAACATGGTTTATATATTTAGTATTGTTAACGCAAATAATGTCTAGCAAGCTAGGTTTACTGTTTGGCGCAAAGCGTGTCGCGAATTGATTAACAATGTTCATATCATAAGTCTGAAAATTACCTTTAATACTTCTACAACGGGAATCGTTAATTAAAAGATCAACATTGATATATTCTACCACACTAGCATCTTCTGAACAATAAACTATCTTTGGGTTTAGTCCATCTCTGCAATAAATTGCAAATCCACCACCACGAATATTATTATTACCCTTTCTATCATTTCGCAGTAACACATAGTCATTAATTGCGTACGAATTAGTTCAATATTTTGTTTAGTAAATACATATGAAAGATAATCTAATTTCTTTTGAAATTTTAGTCAATATAAACTTTACATGCCCACTGTCAGCACAATCAGTATCCACGTTATCCATGATCAAAACAAACAAGCTGGATGATGTTAAGAAAGCAGTAGAAATCACTAAGTAGTGTTGAAAATATGTAGAATAGAGTTAGAAAAGTAAATACAAGAAAGGATGAAGTAATAAAATTTGAAAATAAACAAAAAAGCAAAACTAAGTCAATCATATTTGTAGCTTTGTAATAATTTATGTGCTGATTGCTGCAAATTGATCAACGCTCTCTTTGTCATTGGATTTCTGCGCTTCACTTTGTTGACTAGCGCGCACATATACACACCCACGAATAGAGAAAACAGCAGTGAGTCGCTTTTGCTTTTTCAGTTGGAGTGCATGCTGTAATATTTCGCGGTTATTCTTAGTTAAGCACTCATGTACAAATAATTTGCCATTCCCACTATGCCCAATATCATTGAGCGTCATTGGCCTTTTGTTGGTTTTGCAGAAATTGGCTAGTGCTCTGAAAAGTGAAGAGCGCTCAGTAGGCGAGTTTAGCTTAACTATCACAGGTGCATTGCCGTTTTTGCTCTTTCGAATGCGAAAAGCTGTACGAATTGAAGGCGCGCTTATTTGAACCGTGCGACATATGGCATTAAAGACTTCGGTCAGATCCTCATTTGACATTTGGGGAATCCCACTTACCAATAAGTCAGACAGCACGGCATTGTTTTGACATTCGCTGAGCTGGTTTTTTAAGGAAGTGACATCAGATCGTAGCTGCCTGCATTCGCTTTCAGCCAACTCAACCCTTGTTTCCAATGTACTGCAAGTGTTTTTTAAATTCGCTATCTCTGCTGCCATCTCGCCAACTCTTTGCAAGACTCGCTGCTCCGATTCTCTTATTTCTCCCACGATGCTCTCTTTCCATAAAATCAGTTTAGCCTCTAAGCGCGAAATCTCACTCGAAGTTGGGGGTGGACTCTCAATTGTTGACGATTTAGCGAAGGTTGGAGTGAGAAGCGGGGAAGATGCCGTTTGCCGTGTTTTTTTTTGTCTTAGCTGCTCTTTGTGCCATTTTACGATTTTATGTTAAACTTATTTATTTTATATACTACCAGACCCGGCAGACGTTGTTCTGCCTGACCAGTGACTTCCCTAGAAATACATCTCTACATATAATAAAATTGTAACAGTTCGATGTCTGTACATAGCAGATATCAACAAAAAATTGATTGGGGGAAGCATTATTAAACGAGTAGAATCCAAATCAACCATTTTTTTAATTTTTGTGTCTGTCTGTCTGTCTGTCTGTCTGTCCGTATGTTTGTGGGCTTATCACTCTGAAAGTACTGAATGGAAATGAATGAATTTTTTTTCGTTGGATTCCTAGATACTCAACTTAAAATTTAGGATATTACCTTTTTCGATATCTCAACCGGTTTTGGAGTTATCGCCCAATATGTGGCCCATGTCTGTCTGTATGTTTGTGGTCGTATCACTAAAAGTACTGAATGGAATTGAATGAAACTTCTTTGTTCGATTGTCAGGCGCTCAACCTAAAGTTTAAGATATTAGTTTTTGCGATATCTCAACCGGTTTTGGAGTTATCGGCCAATTTCAATAGCAACCTACCCATTTTCAATAGCAACCTACCTTGGCCAGAAAGTAACCTGTACGCAAAATTTCATGCAAATATCTAAATTTTTACTCAAGTTATCGTGCACACGGACGGACGGACATGCATTTTCTCTTTTCAACCTAAGAACTTTCATACCTGGAACTCTATATCTAATACCTAAGACAGACATATGGTACATAGAATAGTATAATACGGAGACCATGTGTGTGTCGCCAGTTTTCCTAATTTAGTTCGAAAGCATATGGAGTTTAGTTCGAAAGCATATGGAGTTCAGTATGCGATTCTGTAACTTTTAACACCTCGCCGAGTGTTAAGCTTGTCGCCGAATTTTTGCGTTTGCTCTTAACGAAAGTGCGATTCTGTAACTTTCCTTAACACTTTTTTGTGTTAGCTGTTTTATGTATGTATGTATATCTGTTAAAATTGAGGGGAAAACTGCACTCATCTTAAGTACAGCATTTGACAGCGCCGACGTTCATGTCGCAGTAGCGCAGGTGATAAGCGTTCGGACTACAACGTGCGCGTCGCGAGTTCGGTTTCATGTTCGGAGAACTTATTTTCTATGACTTTTAACACCACAAAATTTTTTCGCGTTAACTAAGGTGTTAGCTAAGACTTTTCGGTGTTAAGGGAAGTTAACGCTAACACTTGGCGTTAAAAAAGTTACAGAATCGCGCTACAGGGGTGACCAAAAATGTCTTAGTACAATATGGATGTCAAACGAAAGGTGTCAATGAGTGCTGTAATATGCGATGTGATCAATTGAAATATCCAAAATGGTTTCGGAGATATCTTGAAGTTATCGACGAATATTTGCAAAAAAATGTGTTAGTACAATATGGGTATCAAACGAATGGTGCCAATGGGTACTGTTATATGCGATGTGCTTAATTTCAATATCTCAAATGGTTTCAATTATATATCTTCAAAAATTTCGGACGGAAAAAGAGAAGTATGGGTAGATGCTGTTTCGATAGGTAGAGCACCTATCGAACGATGTTTGCTCAGGCAGAATCGCCTTGAGTGTATTATATAAAAAAAGTAGTATCTTAGGTAGAAGCACCTTAAGATTGGTTATATAAAAAAAGAGTATCTTAGGTAGAAGCACCTTAAGATTGTATGCATCAAAAGAATTGAATCCGTTTCTGCATAATGTTCTTTATTTTACTACGGCTTTTATACAATAAAAATGCTTACACTAGCAATAATATCTTAAGCTATAACTATAAGGAAAAAGTGCATGATTGACAATAAGTGAAGTAAACTAACCGATCTTTATTTGAAATCTTTTTGTTGTAACTATAACGTAATTGCTTTTACCGAAACTTGGCTAAAACCTCATGTTTTCAACTCTGAATTTTTTTGTAACGAATATCAAGTTTATAGAAATGATCGCTTGAACAGGGTCGGGGGTGGAGTTTTACTTGCAGTTCATTCCTCAATACCTTCAGAGGAGGTTGATTTACCTAGCATTGATTCCATTAAGTTCAAATGCATCCGCATTCAGCTAGCAAATGTCTCCATGTACTTATTTGTTTGTTATATCCCTCCAGCATCAGATCTTGCTTTGTACTTACAAGTTATCTCTTTGCTCAAAACGGTTCACTTTTTGACTAAAGATTCTGACTCGATGATTGTTCTGGGTGATTTTAACCTACCTCATATATCGTGGAAAATAGTCGATGGAAATATTATTCCAAATCCATCCAGACCGGGCTTCAATGACTTTTTGGATGGAATTTCTGATCTCTGTCTTAATCAAATAAACGTTACAGCAAACAAGTTTGGCAAAGTCTTAGATTTAGTTCTTGTCGATGATAAAAATTAATTTTCTGTAAGTCGTTGCGATCCGCTGGCTTTACCAGAAGACGTCTACCACCCTTCTATGGAAATATTTCATGAGACCTTAAGTAATGCTCAATGTACACAAGGCTGCTCAAGTTGTAACTTTGATTTTAACTTCTCAAAAGCCAACTATAAGAAATTAAATAAAGAACTGTCTAAAGTAACTTGGCCTGAGGTGTGTGGCGATATCGATTCAAACGTTTTACATTTTAATCAAACTATTTACAACTTATTTGAGAAGATTGTTCCTAAACGTAAAATAACGTATGATCATCCAACGCAGGCTTGGTTTACTAAAGAGCTTATGATGATGAAAAATAGAAAAACGCGTTCTTTCAAATTATTTAAGAAATCGGGATTAAACAAACACTACTTGTTGTATTCTGGTCTACGTAAGAGGTACATCGACTTAAATAAAAAGTGCTATAAAGCCTATATCTCTAAAACAAAAAGGGACATTATTCGCAATCCGAAGTCATTTTATGATTTCGTAAATTCTAAACGAAAAGTAGTGGGATTTCCCTCAGCCATGAAATATAAAGACATTTTATCTAGCGATAATCAAGATATTGCAAATTTCTTTGCGCAATTTTTCACTTCTAACTATTCTGCCGTCACCAATTCTGACTTTCTAAATTATCCCTATGAGCTACATGGGAACAATTTAATTAATTGTCCAACTATATGCGCCAATGATGTTCTTGTTTGTCTGAAAACCTTGAAAGAATCTTTTAAATGTGGTCCTGATAGGATTCCTACATGCTTCTTGAAGAAGTGCGCTAACAATATTTACAAACCATTACCAATTTGTTCAATCTGTCACTAAAGTGTGGTGTTTTTCCAACAGCATGGAAAGAGTCGTTTCTTCTACCGCTTCATAAAAGCGGAAGCAAGGCTTCTATTGAGAACTATCGTGGCATAGCAAAAGTGTTTGAAGCTATTGTTACTAATCAGCTTACGAATCCTATCTCTACCTTGATTTCTGACTGTCAACACGGGTTCTGTAAGGGAAAGTCCACCGTTACAAACTTACTTGAATTTACAAATCATGTCTCAAATGGCTTTAGAAAAAATCTGCACACCGACGTTATTTATACTGATTTCAGCAAAGCTTTCGATAAAGTGTGTCACTCGTTACTTATTCATAAACTAGATCAGCTGGGTTTCCAGCCGGGTCTCAATCGCTGGATCTCCTCTTACCTTAGCGACAGAACACAAAAAGTAGTGTTTAAAAACTGTGAATCCGATGTTATTTATGTCTCCTCTGGAGTTCCTCAAGGAAGCCACCTGGGCCCGATTCTGTTCTTGTTGTTTATAAATGACATTTCTACAGTAATAGAATTTTCTAAAATGTTAATGTATGCCGACGATGTAAAGCTTTTCATGTCATTCGCATCATCCGAAGATAGCAATAAGCTTCAATCAGATCTAAATACCCTAGTTACTTGGTGCGATTTAAATTATATGCCGCTTAATCTAAAGAAATGTAAATACATGCGTTTTTCGAGAGGAATTTCACAGCCAGCTTCCTATACAATCAACAATTATAGTCTTGAGCAAATGTATGATTTTGTTGACCTTGGGGTTACTATGGATTACAAACTCAGTTTCAACTGCCACATTAACGTAACAGTCAATAAAGTTCTAGCATTTGTTAAACGATGGTCTAAAGAATTTAGCGACCCTTATGTAACTAAAACTCTCTTTACTACTTTAGTCAGACCGATACTTGAATACGGTTCTATAATTTGGAACCCGCGTTACCAGGTCCACGTGGATCGCTTAGAATCAGTTCAAAAAAAATTTTTACTATTTGCCTTAAGAGATCTTCACTGGGATCCCTTGTATAATTTGCCATCGTATACGAGTCGCTTAAAACTAATTAATCTTCACAGCCTTTCTAGTCGGAGGGAAATGCTTGGAATTGTCTTCATGATTAAATTACTAAATGGTTCAATCGTAAGCCCGTTTCTTTTGAGCGAAGTGAACTTCAATGTACCTTCTCGTCCATCAAGACATTTTAAACCACTTATCTTGAAACAGTGCCGAACTAATTTTGAATTAAATGAGCCTTTTCGTTGTTTGTGTCAAGATTATAACTCTCATTCTGGTACGTTTGATATTTCAGACTCACTATACAGCATAAAAAAGTCAATTATTTCTATCCTAAATACATAGCAACAATTTTTTTTCATATCCTTTGTTTCTTATCTTTATTCTTAACAATTAACTTTTCGCTGTCAACTAATGATTTATTAATTGTGTAATCTTTTTTACTTAGCTGATGAGGTTTTCTCTGTAGCTGAGCAGTTTTAGATCTCGACGATTAACAAACCAAAGCCTTTCAAAGACTCGGCACGAAAGAACAATCCGCGCGTCATGCGGATGCGCCCCTCGCGCCGGCCGGGCAGGATATGGTGCGTAATCCGTTGGGCATTATTATTATTATTAAATTAATGATTGGTAATAATTATTGAATTTGTGCTTATATTGCGTATTTTGGTTTATTGTGTAATTTTGTTTACGTATGAAAATATGTAGGTCAGTATTTTTTATTGAAGTTAACTTCTTAGGCGGCGATATGAAGTTTTTATTGAGAGTAAAATTGAGAAAATTGTATTGTAATAGATGATATAACGGGAACTATGCAACGGAAATAGAATATTGGTTGTTGTCTTTGAAATCCTCACTACTGCTGCGTAGATGGCACTAGAAACGCCAAACTTGAAATGGTGTTAGGAACAGGCCGAATACATAAAATTGGATCTATTTATGCGAATATTGGTTGTTGTCTTTAAAATCCTCACTACTGCTGCGTAGATGGCACTGAAAACGCCAGATGACGCTAGATGGTGCACACCAACACACACACACGCTGTACAGAATTCCCTGCCAACCATGATCGGATAAAAATCTGGATAATCATTAAGTCGCGCTTACCAAAAAAGAGGATAAAAAAGTGGGTAATTTTGTTCAGAGAGGTTCACTTTTTACCCATGTTGAAAAGATTTTTGCGTGTAAGTGTGAGAGCATACTTTTAGGCACTTGTCGTTTTCCATACAAATTCTAAAAATATGCGTTGGTGTTAGTAAAAATTTGTGAATTTCTGGAATCAGAGTTTCACCATGGTGTAGTGTGTCCAATATGAATACATATCTACATACAAAATACGCAGCACGAGCGCCGTCAGCAATTACTTAGTTGCAGTTTGTTTACGTTTGCGACCAAGTAACTTAGACTCCAAATGTTGTGTGGCTCAGTGCCGAATTGATAATGTTCTCTTTATTATGAAATTCATGCTTATTTATAGTAAACTAATCTAAACATTTTATTATACATATTTACTCTAATTCTTACATAGCTAAGCCTAACATAAGGCATGAAGCCCAACGCACGCTCACACATATGCACGTATTTACATATGTGTATAGCGCTAAGCTACTTCAACGCTTTGGTCGTGGGAAAGTGTCGCAGCAGAGAAATACATAGCGTCAGCAATTACTTAGTTGCAGTTTGTTTACGTTTGCGACCAAGTAACTTAGACGGCGCTCGTGCTGCGTATTTTGTATGTAGATATGTATTCATATTGGACACACTACACCTCCTTTCCTAAAAAGAATCGTTCATATACATATTTATATGAACGATTCTATTTCATTTAATAGGTTTGAGTTTTATAGCTCGCCGTTTACAATTAATGAGCGACCGATCTTATTACATTTAATAGCTCTGGCGCGTTGGACTTTTTGACTTTTCGTTTTGTCTTTATATATGCTGTGTTTACTTTTGTTACAAAGTTTTGGTTGTGTTTACTTTATTTTCAAGTGGACAATACATCAATTTATTTATTTCTGATTTTCTGTTTGTATGTTTCTTTATTTATGCGCTACATTTTTCTTAAGTGTTTAGTTACATTGAGGGTAATGACATGATTGTATTTTAAGAAGTTTTTATTTGTATACAATAAATTTCTGAATTTATGGGTTTATGTGTCAGTGTACCGTAAAAATTTATGAGTAAACGTTTGAGTTAAAATGCAGTGTATTTATTCTAGCAGTTTAAGTCTATTCTTATGAATTAAAATTTTCTTATTCTCATTGTTTATAATATACTTATTATTTCTATTTTTGCTTTCTAGTTTATAAGGAATTATATCTCCTATGTTTATTTCCTTAAGTTGTATATTTTTGTCATAAACGACTTTTTGTTTTTCCTTAGCCTGTTTTACTAACCTATTAGCTCTTTCCTGTGTTAGTTGGAGCCTATATTTAATTTCCTTCTCATAAGCCTCATGATTATATACCGGGCTAATGACATTTTCTTTTAAAAATTCGTAAGTCAGGGGGGATTTTGCAAAAACGAGCTCAAATGGGCAGTAACCATGTACTGTAGATGGTGTTGTATTGTAACAATACGAAAAATACTTTAGATACTCATCCCAATCGTCTTTGTCAATGGATATGTAAGAACGTACATACTCATTGAATGTTCTATGACTACGCTCAATCGTGCCTAAAGTTTGGTGATGATACGGTGTAGATGTTTTATGTTCGATTTTTAGCAATTTGCATAATTCCTCAAATAAACTATTCTTGTATTCGGTTCCCATATCCGTTATGATTGTTTTCATGCAACCATAAATTAGAATGAAATTTTCGAATACAGCTTTAGCTACTACTACTGCATGTTTACTTTGAACAGGGACCGCAACTAAATATTTAGTTAGATCACACACAATTGTAACTGCGTATTCATTTCCGTGAATTGATTTTGGTAGTGGTCCGATCGTGTCAATCTGCACAACATCGAACCCTTTTGTTGGTGTTTCGGTTATTGTCATGGGTTCTTTTAAGTTCACACTTGTTTTATTTTTACTGCAATGAATGCATTTTTTGATATAATTTTTAATATCATTTTTCATATTTTTCCAGTAAAACTTTTGTCTTATTTTATTTAACGTACGATTTATTCCTGGGTGGCCACCAAAAACAGGATCGTCGTGATATTTATGAAGAATTTCTTCAATTTCCTTGTTATTTGTCACATGCATAACCTCCGGAGTCAATGCAATTGTTAAATTTTTGAGAACTTTGGTACCAATTTCTTTAAATGTGTCTACCCGGGTATAATTTTGCTTGAACAATTTGTCTCCTAGGGACAACTGTATTTTTACAATTTCCAAATTGCCGGCTTCTTTCATAAGCCTGGCAAAGAATTGACCTAAGTCAATCTTCGCCTCAACAATAAGGTTTTTAATATTAATTTCACTACAAATTTTCTTTCCTTTTTTGAAACCAGGGCTGAAAAATAACGTTATTTTTATTAATAAACGAAAAAAACTTTTTATTTCGGTTTGTTTTTCAATAATAATAACGTTACAAGCTCAACAAAAAAATATATCGTTGCGTTGAAAATCAAAAAATAATTATCAAAATAAATTTCGTTTCGGTTTTTATCAAAACAATTCACAAAAAATATTTGAATATTTCAAAATAATATTGGTTAAGATGGGTCGCAAAAGAAATCCAGAATCCACCAAAAGCCGAAGAGGTGGTTGAAAAAAGAAAAAATTAAAAACATGACTTTTCGATGGAGCCTAATGTAGATGCGCCCATTTGGTACTTAGTAACTATGTTTTTTTGTTGTGTTCCTTGATTTATTAATTTTTGTACTTGACAAATAAATTCAAATAACGTGGATTTCCGACCCAGCTTAATTTGCAAAATGAATAAACGATAACGAAAAACATTTTTTTGTTATTTTTTGATTTGATATTCAACGAAAAACTTTTTTTTTTGATATTTTTTGATTTTGATATTCAACAAAATATTATTTTTTTTGATATTTATCAAAACGAAATATATTTTTGATACTTTTTTTTGATAATTAACAAAACGAAATTTTTTCGTTTATATCGTTGTGCAGCCCTGTTTGAAACATAATTTCGGAGGATCGAAAACGAGCTGGACTAGTCTTTTTACTTCACATTTATTCAGCGCTTCATAAATTATTGGGTTCTCTTTGTGACATTTTATTTCTTCATTTTTACTACTGGAATTTGTATTGTCATCATAATTTTTATTAGTTTCCGATCTAGTCGTAACTTTTAATATTTTACACGCTTCTACTGAAATTTCTTTAAGATCTTTAATATCTATGCGTGACAGTGCGTCTGCTACATAATTTTGTTTTCCAGCTATATACTCCACCTCGAAGTCATATTCTTCCAAATCTAGTCTGATTCTAGTTAATTTTGATGAAGGGTTTTTCATTGAAAATAAGAATGTTAAAGGTCTATGGTCTGTTTTGACTAAAAATTTTTTTAGGATTTTTTACAATCCTCCGTCCAGTTGAAAACCACATTTTTCTTACAAAGCCTTGTTATTATTCTAGAATATTCTGCGAAGTTTGGGATAAATCTTCTGTAATAGTTGCAAAATGCGACGAATCGTTTCGCCTCATCCGCATTTTTTGGGGTTGGATAATTTTTAATAGTTTCAAATTTACTGGGGTCTGGCAAAATGCCTTTGCTTGTGCATTTATGACCAAGATAAGTTACTTCTTGGTTGAAAAATATGCATTTATCTGGATGTAATTTTAAATTATATTTTCTACAAGTTGCGAAAACGTCTCGTAAATTTTTGATCATATGCTTTTCGGAGCATCCTAGTACGACTAAATCGTCCATGTAAAGGAATGCTTGTGAAGGTTTTAAGCCTGAGAATGCTAATGTCATCATTCTCTGAAATGAGTTTGGTGCTACCTTAAGACCATACGGTAATCTTTTAAAGCGGTACGTGCCATTGTCGGCCGTAAACGACGTGATATCTTTCGATTCTGGGCTAAGTTCTATTTGATGAAAGCCTGACATTAAGTCTAAGCATGAAAAATATTTAGCTCTCCCTAGTTGATCTAGTATGTCATCAATTCTCGGCAACGGAAATTTATCTGCGGTTAGTTTTTTATTGACTTGTCTGTAATCTACAACCATTCTCCATCTTTTTTCTTCTTTGTTTGGGAGTGATTTTTTGGGTACTAATAGAATTGGACTGTTAAATTCAGAGATTGAAGGTTCTATTATATCGTCGTTAATTAATTTATTTACTTGTTTATTGATTTCACTCTTATGAGCTTCTGGTATTCTATAGTTTTTAACATAAACTGGATTATTATCTTTCATATGAAGTTTTTGTTTGTAAAAGTTGTTAGATTCTAATGAAAAAATATCAATGAACTCTGTGCATAATTCATTAAGTGATTTATTTGCAAATTGTGGAAAGTTTTTATTTAGTCTTTCTAATTTTTCTTTATTGTTGGCCTCATTTTCTATTTTATTATTTTTAATTATTGTATAATCATTTAAATTTTCTGTCTTTATATTAAATTCATGGAATGTTGCATTTTTATCTGTTGTATTTATAATTCTAATAAATGTTTGGTGTGAATCTGCTAAGGTATTTGCAATAAATATACCTTCAGCCAATTCTTGTTGTGGAATTAGTAATTCTGAATATTGATTATTTTTAACTTTAATTTGTCTTACTACTTCTGATCTTGCTGGTATTGAAATACTATTAATTGTTGGGTTGCTAGTCATCTGAATTATTATGTTTTCTGGGTAATCATACGGTCTTATTATTAGAGTGTCTCCGTCTTTGTTGTAATCTAAAATGCAATTATATTTTTTGATAAAATCTAAACCCAGTATTCCATCACATGGAATTGGAAAATTGTCCTCTACTATATGAAACTTGTGTTTAATCAATAGATAATCATCTTTTAAATCTGTTTTAACCGTGCCAATAGTGCTTGTTATGCCTTGGCCAATTCCTTTTAAGTCTGTTTTTTGTGAATTGTTAATAGTGACATGATCGTCAATTTGACCCTTTTTTATAATAGAGATATCCGCTCCTGTATCGACTAGGAGGGTTGAAATAGAATCATTTAGAGTTGTTTTGGAAGATATGTAGCTGTTTAGGTGTAAATTGAAAACATATAATTTTTTATTTATTGAGGTGGAGTTTGTTGGTTTTCCTGCTGCGTAGCAGTTCGGACATTTCTAGTATTATTGCGAGCAGTTCCACGCGATCCGAAACTTCGACCGTATCTTTGGTTATTTGATCGGTTATTATTGTTATTATTATTATTGCCGTAATTGTTAAATGTACGCCTTTGATTTCCTCTATAACTATTGTTTTGGTAATTCCTGCGGAAGTTACCCCGGAAATGATTTTGTTGGCGAATATGCAACAGCGAATTTGGATTTCCAGTTACTTCTGTGCAACTGTTAGTGAATTTTGATATGGCTTCGTTCATTGTGGTGGACGTTCCAGCCTGCATTATAGTTTTTACTTTATCATTGGAGCAGTTTTTACACATAGCTTTCACGGCTGACTGTGTAGCATACTTGGTTGCTAACTCAGGTGTTAGTCCATCAGATATGTATGCTCCCTCCAATGATTTTGTTAGCTTTTCAATCTCAGAAGTGTATTGATTTGCAGTTTTACTGCGTTGTTGGATGTTCAGGAGCTTTGCCGACAAAACTTCGACTGATTCACCCTTAACTTTTGACTTCAGTCTTTGTTTTATTTCCTGAATGTTAGATTCAGTACTTATAACGTTTCTAGCTGTTCCTTTGAGTTTAGTTTTAATCATGGATACAGCGATAGCCTCGTGACTATCCTTGATTTGTTCCAGGATATCAAGGGCATCCAGAAAACTGGATAGATTTTCTGATTTGCCATCGAACTCAGGTAAGATCGAAGACGCGGTTTTAATAAATTCTACTACCGTTTGTGCCATTCTTACCTTCTTTGTTTGAGTTTCTTTACTTATGACTTCTTTATGGGCTTCCTCTATATTTGAGGTCTCTTCTAGTGAAAAGTCGTCAAAATCAATTTGAATATCGTGTTCAAATGAAGTTGGCACTGTTACATCTATATTGTATCTTGATAGTGAGGAAACTAATCTATCTCTGACTTGCGAAAAGATTTGCTTTGTTTCTTGCTGATGTGTAGGGTTAGGTTAGGTTAGGTTAATGTGGCCGCCTCTCAGCGGTGCCGAGAGGCGCACTTAGGCCGACTGGCCCATTGTGATACCACTGAGCGGGTTTAAGTCCCTTTTACCTTTAAGAGAACTGTTCATTGAAAGAACCACCCTGTACGCTTAATAAAGCGCAGAATGTCTCCAATTTCGGCAGAGCCTAACTCCGCTAGGCCGAGGAGTAGGCACCTGCTTAGGCACTCCAGCCGGGTTCTGGCTAGTGCGGGGCAGCTGCAGAGGAAGTGCTCTACACTCTCGATTTCCTCCTCGTCCCTGCAGCTGCGACAGAAATCATTTGAAGCAACCCCCATGCGCTTGGCATGTACGCCCATGAGACAATGTCCCGTGAGCACCCCGATCAGCAGACCAAGGGAGGGTCGGTCAAGTTTGAGTATGGACTCGGTTCGTTTGTGGCAGATGCGGGGCCAAGTTTGCCTGGACACCTCGCATGTCGTTTCCGTAGCCCACCTAGAGTTTGCCTTTTTCTCGAATTCACGTTGTAGCCAGAGCTTAGTCGTGGCAAGAGGCGGGGAGATGCTTCTAATGTGGTTCTCCTCTGTATGCTCCGTGGCCTTCCTTGCCAGCTCATCAGCAGCACAGTTTCCAGGAATATCGCTATGGCCTGGAACCCATACTACCGCTGTGGAGCATTTCGAAGACAATTCATTGAGCAATTGCCTACAGTCTTGAGCTACTTTCGAGGTAGAGTTACTACTCTGAAGAGCTTTTATCGCTGCCTGGCTATCGCTGTATATGGACACAGATGTGCGGTTTTCAGATAGAAGCCAGCGAGCAGCCTCCTCTATGGCCGTAAGTTCAGCCTGGAATACGCTGCAGTGGCTGGGTAGTCTAATGCTTAAGCATAGCGAAAGATCCTCCGAATAGACGCCGCTGCCCACGTTGCCGTTGAGCTTCGAGCCGTCTGTAAATATGGAGTCTGAATCCGGGTTTAGAAAGTGCCTGTCCTTCCATTCCTCCCTCTTAGGGATTGTGGTGGAGAACTTGGTATTTGGGGCGTGGCCTATAGGTAGGGTGTAGTCCACGGTTTTCAGATTTTGGGGTATGGTCTCCAAGATTCTCGCGTGTCCAAATCTGGTGTCGTTCCATCGTTGAACAGCGCTCAGTCTTACTGCGCTGCAGCTTGCTTGGAGTTTACCGTACAAGTCAACCGGGAGTAGGTCGAGCATGACCTCCAAAGCTTTGGTAGGCGTGGAGGGGAGTGACCCCGTGATGAGCACCGCCTACGGCTGCTTTGGATGCGTATAGGGCAGTGATAGCTTTCCGGGATCTGTCCTCAACATGCTTGTTCCAGTTGAGTTTGCTATCTAAGATAACGCCGAGGTACCTGACCTCTTGGGAGAGGTTGAGCCTTACCCCGTTCAGACGGGGTGGTGTAAAAGCTGGTACTTTGTATTTTCTTGTGAAAAGGACCATTTCCGTTTTAGAAGGATTTACGCTAAGGCCGCTTGCCATAGCCCAGTCCTCCACGAGGTTCAGGGCCGATTGGAGCAGTTCACTTAGGGTCTGAAGATGCCTGCCAGTGGCCGTAAGAGCGATGTCGTCGGCGTAGGCAATGATTTGGCAACCGGTGTTTTCCAGTTCCAGAAGCAGGGTGTTAACGGTTAGGTTCCACAGTAGAGGAGATAGAACTCCCCCTTGAGGGGTGCCTCGAGATGCGTATCGCACTATTGAGGCCTCACCCAGATCAGCCTGGATGGTTCTCTTTGCCAGGAGCTGACTAACGAATCCCACAAGCGGGGGTTCCAGGCCCGTTCCCCGAAGGGATTGGATGACGGCCTGTGGGAGTACGTTATTGAAGGCTCCTTCAATGTCGAGAAAGATACCCAGCGTGTACTCCTTGAAGGCAAGCCCTTTTTCTATCTTTGAGGTAATAGCATGGAGTGCTGTTTCCACGGACTTGCCCTTAGAGTATGCGTGTTGAGCCTTCGAGAGGTCAAGAGGGCGCATATTATCTCTAATGTGCGCATCTAGTATTCTTTCCAATACTTTAAGAAGAAAGGATGTAAGGCTTATAGGCCGAAAGTCCTTAGGTTTTGAGTGCGAGACTCGTCCTCCTTTCGGTATGAAGACTATCTTCGCCTCGGTCCATTTGTGCGGAACGTGGCATAGCCTAAGACATGATGTGTAGATTTCAGACAGAATGGGACAGAGAATGCCTCTGGCCATTTGAAGTTCGGCGGGAAATATGTTATCGGGTCCCGGAGATTTAAAAGGATCGAAGGTTCCGATTGCCCATTCGACTTTTTGGGGGGTGATTATCCCCTCTATAGAGTCGTAAATTGTCCCGCTGTTGGTGGCTGTTGGTGGCTCCGTGGAACAGCCTGGGAAGTGCGTTTCCATTAGGAGGTCGACCATTTCGCCGCTGGACGATGTCCAGTCTCCATCGGGTTTCTGGATGAAGGTCGGAACAGTGGGACTTTTAGATAGAACTTTACGCAGTCTATTTGCCTCTGAGTTGGTTTCAATGTTGGTACAAAAGTCCCTCCATGAATTCTTCTGGGCTTTGCTGACTGCTTTTTTGAAAGTTTTTAAGGCCTGTTTATATTCGTGCCAAGAACCAGTCCGCTTAGCTTCATTAAACATTCTCCTGCTATTTTTCCTGAGTCGAGAAATTTCGGAGCTCCACCAAGGTGGTCTCGTCTTGTTCCTCGGTCTGGTAACCGGACAGGAGACATTAAAGGCAGCGTTACAGGACTCTGTGATCAGGTCTACCGCTTCGTCAATTTTAGACGATGAGTCGAGCTCACCGATCGAAGCCGACCCGCTTTCCAGATGGATGTGCGCTTCATCAGATCTTTGCGGTAGACCGAGTCTACCGTGAGAAGCGTGTTTACAAAGCGAATTTGATAGAATGCTCCTGAAAACATTCCAATCCGTTCTCTTCCTATTTCTGTAAGCTGCAAGAGTGGGTGGTCTCACAAGGAGACAGAAACAAATGTATTTATGATCAGAGAAGGAGTTGTCCTTTGAGACGTGCCAGTTCTCAATTTGACCCAGTGCCGGGTCAGAGATTAGCGTAATGTCAAGGACTTCCTTTCTATTTGCGGTTACGAACGTAGGTTCGCTTCCAGAATTGCTTATATACAGGTTATGTAATAAAATAAAATCAAGAAGGCACTCACCTCTGGGGTTGGTATCCGTGGAACCCCACACTGTATTGTGCGCATTGGCGTCAGCTCCTATTAATATCGGCAGCTTCCGTCGGTTTGCCTCCTTTACTGCGTTTACCAGGCAGCTGGAAGGTAATTGGGGGGCATCGTGCGCCATATAGGCCGCAGTTAGCCAGATTTGCCTGCCTTCTACTTCAAGGCTGATGCTCACCGTGTCTGCGTCGCTGAAATTGGATAACAGAAAGTAAGAGAGGGTCTTTTTAACAAGGATGCAAGCTCTGGTCCTACCTATAGTTGGGGTCTTAACCACCTGGTAGACATCAGAAGTTAGTCCGCACACCTTGTTGCCGACGATCCAAGGTTCTTGGATTAATACGAGCTCCTCTGCTGTTTCGCCGAGGCGCAAGAGGAGGGCAGCCGAAGCTGCCCTAGAGTGATGCAGGTTGATTTGTAGAACCCGCATCATCAAAAATTTACAGGTCAGTGTCAGAGCCCTCGTCCATCGCCACCGTCTCTACGCGTTCGGGAGCGGCGATGACTGTAATGTCAAGTGCCGCATCCTCCGCATCAGAGTCCAGTAGCTGGCTCTCGGACTGGTGCACCCACCGGCCGAAGGTAGACCCGACGAAGCCCGACACCGAAGCCGTGTCGCTCTCGGAGTCTTCGTTCGCGGTATCATACCCGACCAATGAGTGCGCCTTCCCAGCAGGTTCACTCAAGGTGCTTCCCGTGGGACCTTCACCGCCTGAGACGGTCTCAGAGGCGATGGAGGCATCAACCGCTCCGCTCAGGGCGTTAACGTCTGAAATACCCCCATCGCTGGCTATAGTGGAGGGACCAGGTTCACTCGCGGTGTTCCCTGGTTGCTCTTCCACTCCAAGTTCATCCGTTGCGGGTTCACCCTTCTTTTGTATGCGCAGGGTGATGGAGTAAAAGCAGTAGCTTATGACTCCACCACAGGCTTCCAGAGCAGGGAGAGAGTCTTCGCTAATGACTAGAGTCACATAGCGTTGCTTCTCCCTGACCTCACTAACCCTAACTACCCTCCATTCACTGGTGGGTAGTCCTACGTTACCATCCCGGATGATCTTCAAGATGGCCTCTGGCGTCGACGGCTCGGCTGCTGGAATCCAGGCCCAGGCCCGTAGCCTGCAAGGAATCTCGTTCCTTTGCACGGCTACCAGGTCTGCCCCGGACCACAGTTCGCCTAACGCGGAGATTGCCTCCTTGTAAAGCAATACCGAGCGCTCATCGGCGCAAGAGACCAACTTGATCCTCCGCCGATGCCAACCCGCATCACGGATGCTAGGTGCAGGGCCCGGAAACTTCTCGAGGACTTTTCCGTAGACCCCGCACAAACCAATTAACACCGACTTCCAATTGTCTGGTGTAATGTTCCCATCTGGGTGCCCCTTGTCCAGTACCGCGAGGGTGAGGTGCTCTTTGGCCACCTCACTGAACGGTCTGGGTGGGTTCACCGCAGCAGTTCTCGGGGAGGTCGCCGAGGGTCTGTGCCTCTTGGAGTCACTCGCGGTGCTTTCCTGAGAACGCTGTCTCTTAGAGGCTGGTGCCCTCGGCGGCCTTCCGGCTTCACGCTCCTGCCTAGCGGCGAGGAGGTTGGTTGCCCAAGTTAGGGAGGCCTTCTGGTCCTCCGTTAGTTCGCTGGGAGGCAGGTTACCCAGTCGCGAGACTATCTTGGCCGCAGATCTGCGGTCTCGTTGCGCCCTAACGGAGGGGGAGATCTTGCGCCCGTTCTTCGGTGCTGACCGAGCAGCACTGCTGGCTGCCATCGGGGCTGTGCGCCCTCCCGTGGAGGGATTGGGGCCAGCACTTTTGGGCTGAGGATGTGAGGGTCCCCGAATGGGCCTGGGGAGATTGGCCGTCTGCCCACTGCTCCCCGCGCTAGCCGTACCCTCAAGGGGTTTGGCTGGTGCGGTTACGCGTGGTAACGGCTTTCCCTCAAGGGGTTTAGCCGCACCACTCCGCGCAGACGACCGAAAGGGGGTGACTGCTGGCCGTGGAGGCCTGCCCGAACCCGTCGATGCGGTACTCGGGCGCGTAGCCCCAGCTGGGCTAGCTCTGTTTTGACCTTGTTTAACGCCTTGTCCAGTGGCGGCATTTTTTCCCGTGCAGGGATCCGAGGCGGAGTTAAGTTTTTCCATCTTGTTCGTTGGTCACCTACTTAGACGAGGCCTTTCGGTGACCATAAAAAATATAAAGGGGAAGGGAACGGTCGACTGCGGCAGCGCCCCATACCGCAGCAAGTCCGATTACTCCCGGAGGTGGACCGGTATCCGGGAGGCTCCGTAAGAATACAGTCGGAAGCCCCTGACTGCAAACCACCCAGTAGGCACGGAACGCATGACACCTTGGGTTAGGGGAGAGGGTAAGATCGACACCCTCCGGGTCTAGATCCGTAGTGTTTTGTGCAAACAGGGTCACCTCGTGAAGGTTACGGCCAGTGTTCCACCGCTGTGGTCGAAGGTATTGACTGAAGAAGAACCGTTGCAGACGAGCATGCTCGCATGCGACGGGCTGCAGCCTTCAACATCCGCAACCACAGCAGGAGGGCTTAGCCGTGCACTACGGTCTTGGTGTGGGAGAGGCTGGGAGCCTGGAAGTCCAGGCTCTATATTTCGCGTCTCCACACCCCGCATCATTGTTATTATTATTATTGCCGTAATTGTTAAATGTACGCCTTTGATTTCCTCTATAACTATTGTTTTGGTAATTCCTGCGGAAGTTACCCCGGAAATGATTTTGTTGGCGAATATGCAACAGCGAATTTGGATTTCCAGTTACTTCTGTGCAACTGTTAGTGAATTTTGATATGGCTTCGTTCATTGTGGTGGACGTTCCAGCCTGCATTATAGTTTTTACTTTATCATTGGAGCAGTTTTTACACATAGCTTTCACGGCTGACTGTGTAGCATACTTGGTTGCTAACTCAGGTGTTAGTCCATCAGATATGTATGCTCCCTCCAATGATTTTGTTAGCTTTTCAATCTCAGAAGTGTATTGATTTGCAGTTTTACTGCGTTGTTGGATGTTCAGGAGCTTTGCCGACAAAACTTCGACTGATTCACCCTTAACTTTTGACTTCAGTCTTTGTTTTATTTCCTGAATGTTAGATTCAGTACTTATAACGTTTCTAGCTGTTCCTTTGAGTTTAGTTTTAATCATGGATACAGCGATAGCCTCGTGACTATCCTTGATTTGTTCCAGGATATCAAGGGCATCCAGAAAACTGGATAGATTTTCTGATTTGCCATCGAACTCAGGTAAGATCGAAGACGCGGTTTTAATAAATTCTACTACCGTTTGTGCCATTCTTACCTTCTTTGTTTGAGTTTCTTTACTTATGACTTCTTTATGGGCTTCCTCTATATTTGAGGTCTCTTCTAGTGAAAAGTCGTCAAAATCAATTTGAATATCGTGTTCAAATGAAGTTGGCACTGTTACATCTATATTGTATCTTGATAGTGAGGAAACTAATCTATCTCTGACTTGCGAAAAGATTTGCTTTGTTTCTTGCTGATGTGTAGGTCTGAGTTTACTATATATATTTTTTATTTCATTACCTAATCTATTAAAACTATCTTTTATCAATGTCAAATGTTTAACTATTGTTTCCTTTTTTGTTTCCCTATTTTGGTTTATACACTTGTATGATTTTTCTACTAACAATTTTTCCTCATATAGCCTTGTGCGAATACCTTCCCAAGTATCCATTTAATAAAAAATATTTAGATTTTATCTAGATCGTTTGCTCGACTCTGGTATCTCTTTTTTAAATGTTTGTTGTGGGTCGAGTATAATTTGAGAAACAAATTTAGGCAACTGCAAATTGTTAATATCAATAGCAAGATTTTTATGAAATCCAGTGCCTCAGTGTGGTCAATTATTTGAACCGAATTGACGACATTAGCGTTAGGCTTTTCCAGTTTGGATTCCTGGCCTCCCATTACAAAAGAAAATTATATTGAAAACAGATGTAAAATTTTTTTTTTTTTTTTTTTTTTTTGTTTTGTATGCAAATGTAAATTTTTTATTTTTTTATTTTGTAATTCTTGACATTATTGGCAAAATTTCTTATTATTTATTTTTATCTTATTTATAGTTTTAACGCACTACTAAGATTTTAACCTTAACTATAAATCCATTACTACTCCAAATAGTTGAATTTAAAATGTAATTTTTTTTCTATCTATGTATAATTTTTTTCATACTAAATTAGTTTCCATAATACAGTGTCACTGTAATGTACAATTGTAATTGGATGTACTTGTAATCAAACATAATCAAATCGTATGAAATGTAAAGTAATTGTAATTTTAGGTATGTATTATAAATGTCAACGCTATGTACATAATTGTTATGCAAAGGTAATCTGATTGCAATTCCGTATTTAGATCCTGTTCTTGCATTTTCAATAAAATATGTCCTAAGCAGAAACAAGTCTGCTATTTGGCGGGCGACCTTAGGATGCCAAAGAGTTCTAATAAAATATGCCCTAAGCAGAAACAAGTCTGCTATTTGGTGGGCGACCTTAGGGTGCCAAAGAGTTCTAATATTTATTAAAGTATCTCAGCAGTCTGCCATTTAAAATATAGCAGTCTGCCCTTTTTAAACCTAACAGGATTTCTGCAATCTGCGACTTATGGTATATCGCAGTCTGCTGATTGTCCAGTAGTCCGCTAAAGTCAGCGGTCTATTTCTAAAAAAAAATTCTTATCTTCTAGCCTTACAACATTTTTTTTTGTGTTGGCAGTATTCCAGCTACCAGCTACCAGGATGGCGTTATTTCCTTAATGTGTTCAGGATTGCAGGATTTCCTCAATGTGTCCAGGATGGCAGGATTTCCTCAATGTGTCCAGGATGGCAGGATCGCCATGTTGAGATATTCATTGAAACTCCAAATGTTGTGTGGCTCAGTGCCGAATTGATAATGTTCTCTTTATTATGAAATTCATGCTTATTTATAGTAAACTAATCTAAACATTTTATTATATATATTTACTCTAATTCTTACATAGCTAAGCCTAACATAAGGCATGAAGCCCAACGCACGCTCACACATATGCACGTATTTACATATGTGTATAGCGCTAAGCTACTTCAACGCTTTGGTCGTGGGAAAGTGTCGCAGCAGAGAAATACATAGCGTCAGCAATTACTTAGTTGCAGTTTGTTTACGTTTGCGACCAAGTAACTTAGACGGCGCTCGTGCTGCGTATTTTGTATGTAGATATGTATTCATATTGGACACACTACAATGGTTAGCCATGGTTGGTAGGGTTGCCTTTGGTGCTGGTTAGATTAGTACAGTAATTATGTACATAGTTGATTTTTGTTGCTGCAATTGTCAACTCATTTGTTATTGTCATGCTGGTTGAGTATAATATGTTGAGTAAATAGCTATATTAAATGGACCCAAGGTGGCTTTATGTATGCGTCCAAACCACAACTGCATATAACATCTAAAAATCAATTAGTTTGGCCTAGGGTGTTCATCACCATCTTTTATAGTTTTAAATAATTCTTCGGATTTTGTAAGAATTTAATTCAAGTACATTAGAACTGGAATGTCCCCCCAAATCAATAAAATTCAATCCTCAGACTCGGACGGCTTGATTTTATACCGGCGCATAAATTCGTTCTACCAGGCACGCAGAAAAAATGCGTGCGCGGATGCTATTTGACAAAAATTTCTATTCGCCCCCTTGAGATTGAGACATGCCTTAGGTCGAATTACATATTCCGTGAATGGATGAAATTGGTTCCATTCCATGGAATAAATCGAAATTAGGTAGGTATGTAAGTTTGATAAAGTCGATAGAACTGATACCAATTATGTCCGTTCTTCAAATCCTTATACGAGTGGTTTCATAATCCTCATGTAACTCTGTTGAATTTTAGCGGCCTAGCATGAATACTTCCAGAGATATGCAACATGAAAAATCCCATTTGTATGTCAGGTGCCCGCACCTTTTCCCCTATCCCTCTTAATTCATCGTTGGTTTTCAGTTTCTGTTCTAAAGTTGGTTATGATCGGTCAATCCGTTTAGAAGCAATTTAAGTTATGCATACATACACACATACAATATTTCAATCCTATACATTATATATGTAGTAGAGGCAGACGTCCTGTCTAAATGCGAGCTCACTGTCCTCCCTGTCCTCTATCTCCCCCCTTTTTCTCTTCATTACCCGCTTTCCTTTTACCCCGCCCCTCTTCCTCTATATCCCATTCGTATTGGCCCCTGTTAATTTAGGCATAATTCTACCCACTTACCAAATTTGAAGCAAAACGCACAATGCATAAGATATTTTTGAATGGATCGGTTCCCTGGTCCACTTCCCGGAAGTAAGAAATTGTGAATCTAAACAATTCTCGAATACACCTTATTCATATTTCGTTATTTCTGAATTTAAGAAGTTAACTTCTTTCACGTGTACTGGCTACACGCGGTTTTTTTTCTTGGTTATTTATTATATTCTTAATGTTTAGGTTGTACTATATGTGCGTGTGTTTGAACTTAATTATATATATACATATGTATTAACATTCTCCGCCGCGTTGAGTGGTTAGCGAAAACTTGACTTCAAACTTCTGAGATATGTATCCGTGGCATTGGCTGCGGGGGCGTTGGCGATATGTCGAATTTGTTGCATTGGTTTTTAATCCGTTCGATTAGGAGGCATATGGTTATGCCTAATGACACTAGCAATGCCGCTATGGTTATGTAGGACTGGTGAAGCGAAGAGTGCCCTTCTTTGGTAGGAAGATATTTGATGTCTTGAAGTCGTTTTTGAATGCTGGTGATTTGTTCTAATTGCGACTCGAAATTTATATTTATTAAGTTGCTTGACATTGTTGGGGTTCCCGATGGTAGTTAGATTCCCAAATGAAGCATAGGATGTATGTAAGGAGGTGACACTGGTTTCGTGTCCATGAATAGTTAGATATCTTCCTTTGATGATAGAACTTGGTTCAATAGCCAAAATGCCAGATGCGTTGATATGCACATTAATAATATCGTTGCCGCAAACTGCAGTCATTTCCATAGGTTTGGTTGTTGAGTATACCCACCGGTTATTAGTGTTCATAGCAATAATGGATATGTTGCCTTGAACTTGACTGAAATTGCAGTTTGGCGATGTTCTATTATTGAAGAGGGCAACTTCACAGGAGTAGCTGTCGGATTCTCGGGCGAACCAAACTTGTAGGGACGGACAGAGATACAGATCGTTCATGATTGTGATGCACTTATTGAAATGGAGGCTATTCAACACCACATATTCATCTCGGTGGTCATTTACAGCCAAATACTCAATGTTCGTTTGTATGACGATCGTCGTGTTTCCTGCCTGCGTAGGAATGGGAATGACCTTATACAGCTCAAAACGTTCATGGTTGACTAAAGGTATATCAGCGATGAAAATGATTTTTCCCTTTGTTACTGCACCCTTTAGTTCCATAACCTTGTATAACTCTACTAAGTCGTCGTCGTCAACTGGTAGGGTGCGTCCAGTGGAAAGGTGTCCCTTGATTCTGATGATTTCTGACCTTAACTGCCTTGGAGTGAGAATAAGTGGGCTTAAATTTCCGTGGTTGGTGTGGGTGAGGGCAGCTACTAGGTCAGTTTCGATTCGTTGCAAGTCTGAAGCGAGCTTATTGAGTTGAATTGCTAAAGACATTATGTGTTGTCCTTGTCTTAACTTCGAATTTTCATCTTCAATAGAATTTAAGTCACTGTAAATTCTTTGCGTAAGTTGCGACAGGCGTGTTTTTGTATTGATTTCGCTCTCCCTGAGGATGTTGATTGTAGAATCAATCACGGAGGTTTGATTTTTGACCAGAACCTGTACGAAGTTTTCATTTTCCTTAACGTCGGTTATAATTTGAGACATATGCTCTGCGTAATCTGAATCCAAGACCCCAAAAAGAGCATGAGCCACATTGCCAATTACGTTTATGGCTCCTCTTCGCCTTCGTTTCATCGATGAAAGGTCAGATTCCTGAATTAGATTGTCCCAGGTATGTCGAAGTTGTTGTGACATAGAGTCACAAGACTCGCTGGCTACTGATCGGTTGCAGGACCTTGCCAGTGCTGTTATTCCGTCTTCCAGAACCTTGTTTCTTTCCCAGAGGGGTGCGAGATCGTAATATATGATAAACCTCCAAGTATCTGCTTTGTTGATCCTATACCTTCGGGGTTGCTTGGGAATTCCATAATCTTGATGGGAGAGGCTAATATCAGAGGCAGCAATAGGAGTGAGATAAAAACTGTACTGAACAGTCCTTGTGAGCTATATGAGACAATCTTTCTTTTTCGTTGGTTTGTGCTGTTGTCGTCCTTCGATGAATGTTGTCTTTCTTGCCTTCTTTCACGTTGGGTGAGGCCGATTTCCACTTTCCTCTTTGCTGTAACTCTTGTAGGTAGTTTTGTGTCCATTCCTTCCAAAAGTTATGTTTAATTTCTGAGGTTAATTTCCATCTACCGCCCAGGGACATTTTTGTAGGTTTAGCATTGACATGCACAGCTGATGTTAGTGGTTCTCCCACCAGAAAGTGACCTGGAGTGAGCGCGTCGAAATCATCATAACTAGGCGAGAGTGGGACTAGTGGTCTGGAATTTAAAATGGCTTCTATTTCCACAATGACTGTTTCTAACTCTTCATACGTTCCAAATTGGTCCAAAGTAGTCCACTCCCGCTGTTATGAACGGTCGTGCTGGTGTCACCCTGGAAGCGGCTAGATTTCCCATTAGTTGCTTGAAGAGGATTGGCCTTGCTTTGGTGCACCGTATGCATTTGTGTACGATGCTTCGTGCAACTGACTTTCCGTTTGTGATCCATAAGTTTGTTCTTGTTGCGGCTAACAAAGCCTGTGGGCCGCAGTGACGGTTTTCTTCGTGAATCAGGGTGACTAGAAGTTTTACTATGTCGTGATTGTGAGGAAGTATGGCAGGATGTTTTGTTTTGAATGGTAGCGTGGATTGCTGAAGACGGCCACCTACTCGCATTATTTGGTGTTCGTCTAAGAATGGGTTAAGTGAAGCCAATGGGCTAGCTTTGTTAACAGCTGTATTGTTCGAGATTTTTCAAGTTCTTCCTCAAATTCAGTTGCTTGAATCATCCTCATTATCACTATTAATGCATTTTCCATTTCGAATGCATTGAGTGCCTTATTGGTTGGCCTGAGCTGTTTGGCTATTTTGGTGTTTTCTGGGAACCTTAGTATATACTCAATTATTCGTTGAAGTGTTTTGAAGGAGTTTCGGTGGTTTATTTGGCCTATTATCTCTATCCAATTTAATTTCCTTGATGATACAGTCAGGACACGTTTTGTCATCTTACGTTCCTCGTCACCTGTGGAATTCGGGGTTTGTGACCATGGTTTTGGCCAATCTCTTTTTCCAGAAAGGAATAGTGGGCCATAAAACCATATCGAGTGGTGTGCTAAAGTTTCTGGAGGTATTCCCCTGGATATTGCGTCCGCTGGATTTTCTTTGGTGCTGACATGATGCCATTGCTCTGGCAAGCTTAGGCACTGAATCTTGGCTATTATGTTTGCCACAAAGGTATGAAATGATCCTGATGGTGAATTTATCCAGGCTAGGACAATTTGGGAGTCTGTCCAAAAGAAATTCTCGTTATTTTGAAGTCGTAGGTCCTGTTTCACCTTGCTTGTCAGCTCTGCACCTAACACGGCCGCGCAGAGCTCCAATCGTGGCAAGGTTTGTTTTTTTATTGGCGCCACTCTTGACTTAGAACAGATCAGCCTGGTTGTTATGGTACTATCGGTATATGTTGACCGAATGTAGATTGCAGCTCCGTAGGCACGTTCTGATGCATCGACAAAGGTGTGAACTTCAATTGATGTTGTTCTTTTATGGTTGAACACAAACCGGTCGACCTTGATCTCATTAACCGCTTCTATGCTTGATCGGAAGTCATTCCATTGCCTTTGAAGATGTGCGGGTAATTCGTCATCCCATGTGAGTGGTAGTTGCCATAATTCTTGTCAAAATATTTTTGCCTTTACTACCACTGGACCAAAAAGCCCTAGTGGATCGAAGATTTTTGCGATTTCTGAGCTTACTACTCTTTTGGTAATGCCCTTTGCAGGAGATGATATCCTTTGTGCTCATCCGCACAATTGGTCGGACCTTGGTAGCCAGATAAGCCCAAGAGTTTTTATTATACAAGTTGCGGATTCTTCAAGATTTAGATTAATCTCCTGGTCTTCTGGTGGAATTCCACTTAGCAGTTGCGGATGGTTTGAGCACCACTTTCGTAGTTTGAAACCAGCCCCCTTCAGAATTGAGTCAACTTGCTGCTGTGACTCTATCGCGTTGTTTAGGGTGTCTGCCCCACTGATGCAATCATCAACGTAGAAATCATCGTGTAGTACTGCGGCTCCAAGCGGATACTTTATAGTGTTTTGGTTGGCTAGGTACTGCAGGCATTTTGTTGCTAAGTATGGTGCTGAGGAGGTTCCATACGTTACTGTTTTCAAGCGATAACATTTTATATCTTGGTCCTTGTGGAATCTCCAAAGGATCAGCTGGAATGGTTGATCCGCATCGTCGACTAGGATTTGTCGATACATTTTTTCGATATCTGCCGTGGAGACATACTTATGCATTCGGAAGCGTAGCAAAATGGAGAATAGCTCGATCTGAACAGTCGGACCGGCGTGAAGAATATCGTTAAGTGATGAGCCACTATATGTTTTGGCTGATGCATCGAAGACAACCCGTAGTTTCGTAGTAGAACTTTCAGGTTTCAGAACACAATGGTGCGGTAATACGTAGTGGCAGTCTGGAATGTTTTTCTCCAGGATTTCTTCCATATGATCAAGGGACTCGTATTCCAGCATAAACTTGTTGTACTCTTGTCTAAGGTGAGAATTGTTCTCCAACCGTCTTTCTAGTGCCAAAAAGCGATTGAATGCCATTGACCTTGAGTTTCCGAGGACTGACGGATTCTCGGAAAACGGTAGACGCACGATGAATCGTCCTTCCTTATTTCTTTTTACGTTATGGGTAAAGTGGCTCTCACATCGTTTATCAGCCAGAGACATAGATCGAGTTGAAGTATCGTTTGCATCGTCAAGCTTCCAAAATTTTTCAATTAATTCATTGGTTGTTTGATCTTCAGAGGTTAGGCTGCACACGTAGCACTGTTGCTATTGTATTCCTGAAGTCTTCCTGTAACGATCCATCCGAGTCTCGTTCGTTGTAGCGTCGGAAGTTCATTGCTGAGTTTAATTTGCTGGGCACACATGAGTTGATGATAAAACTCTGAATCAGTAGATCAATTTTGGCTGTTGCGTTGAAGTATGGATCAGCCAGTTGAATTCCATCTGGAATGTCCCATCCTGATGTCTCGAATGACGTTGTAGGTTGTGGGGATACAATATTCGGAAGCACAAAAGCTTCAATCCTTGTAGAATATCCGCCTGTCATTGACGTGAGTTCGAGGTTTATGCGTCTTGATACATTTCGAATTTTGCGGCCAATCGCTTCAATGCAAAGTGAAGATGGGGAGGCATTCAAAGAAAGCTTATTGAGCACTTTCTCTGTTATTAAATTTACTTGCGATCCAGAATCCAGCAGGGCTCGGAAAACGCCCACGCGTCCATTGCTTCCAGTCAATTGTACTCTTGCTGTTGCCAGTAGTATATAATGATTGTCGGACATCTGCTGGTTTGCTGATGCTACGATTGGACTGTTTGAGGTTGTATTACCCTTTATTTGAGAGGGATCCTGTTTTTGTATCTTCTGATTGATCTGGGGCTCAGTCGCACTTGTTGGCGGCTTATCTCTTGCTAGTTCCAAATGTAGCAATGTGTTGTGCTTCTTTGTGCACTTTGAGCAAGAACGTGATGTACATTCCCTGCTCCGATGATCTGGTTTGAAGCAGTTGACGCACAACCTCTTCTTCTGAGTCCACTGTAGCCTTTCAGCCGGTGCCATTTTGAGGAACTTCGCACAGTAATACATAGCATGTTCTCCTGATCCGCACACTTTACAGACTGTTGTCGAAGCGATTGTCGATGTCTTGGCCCTGTCTCTTCCTGGGCCAGTTTCTATGGCCTTTCCTCGAGTTTCCAATGCTTGGAACCGGTGCTCTATGAATGTAAGCAGCTCGGTTACATTTATCAGCCTCTTGTTATTGTTGAGGGATTGTTCAAACAGGGTTTCAGTGGACGGGTCCAATTTCATTAATAGTATATGCACTATCATAGCATCCCATTGTTCTACTGGAATTCCCTGTGCCTTTAACCCATGGATGCATTCCTTAGCGAGGTCGTGTAGACACTTAAGGGCTTGAGATGTTTCATTCTTTATTTTGGGATGAGACAGTAGGTTGTTCAGCAATGAGGTTACAATGAGCCTTTTATTGTCGTATCTATTCATCAGTAGGTTCCATGCGGTTTCATAGTTTGCCGTTGAGATTGGCAAATGCTTAATGAGATTCTTTGGTTCATCTGACAAATGAGTGGTTAGATAGAACATTTTTTGGACTTCGCTCATTGGTGCATTGTGTATTAGTTGCACATAGAGGTCCTTGAAGGCTACCCAATGTAGGTAGCTACCATTGAACCTTGGAATTTGGATTTTTGGTAGTCGTACCAAGTGTTGCTCATTTGCGTTCGTAGTCGGCGTCATATTTGGGTTGATAGAAGCAGTGCGTTGCTGCAGGTTAGAGAGGGTATTGTGTGCTTGAGCCTCTAATTCGTAATACGCAAAGTTTTCCTCAAACTCGTCGATATTTCGACTTAAGGCTCGCATTAATGCCTTTTGGTTTCGAACTAACTTATTAATCGATGCATCATGTGGCTCCTGCTCGTTGACTTTGCCTGCTGGCCTTTCGTTGAATGCCCCCTCATGATCTTTCCGATGAATTTCTGTCGCCTTCAACAGCTTGAGCATTTCTGATTCAAAAATATTCCTGTGTTCCAACGTCGTGTTCGAAATGTGCAGATATAGGTGCGTAAAGTATTGGTGGGTCAATGGTAGATCAGAGAGACATCTTATCTTATTGTCAGTGCTCTCAAACTTCGACCACGAAACTTCAAGGCGTTGGAGACGTTCCTCATAGTACTTGTGAGTCTTCCTTGAGCTGGAATCTTACTTGACATTCCGGATTAGGGTTTCAATCTCAGTCGCCAAACTCTGCTGGTACGCGACAAGCTCCTCGAACGTGGCCATGGTGCTGGTCAAAGATTAGCAACGATAGGGATTGTATGGACTATGATGTATAGACCAATGGGTTGATTGGTGGCGTGATCCTGTGCCTTGTTACAGGATCAATTTGTTTGGTAGCTTCACGGCAACGTACTGTTGCCGGCGAGTGTATATTTTAGTGACGTCCTTGATGCAGGGTCACCAGTTTACCACCACGATGTGAGTGATTGAATTGACGAAAATGGCTCGTATGGTGTGATCCTTGATGCAGGGCCACAAAATTACCACTCTGAGGTGGTTGATTGACGACAATGATTCGTCCTTAGATGTTGCGTCTTCTAGTGTGATCCTGGTCCTTGTTGCCGGATCACGTCGGGGTCACCAAAAATGTTTCGATAGGTAGAGCACCTATCGAACGATGTTTACTCAGGCAGAATCGCCTTGAGTGTATTATATAAAAAAAAGTAGTATCTTAGGTAGAAGCACCTAAAGATTGGTTATATAAAAAAAGAGTATCTTAGGTAGAAGCACCTTAAGATTGTATGCATCAAAAGAATTGAATCCGTTTCTGCATAATGTTCTTTATTTTACTACGGCTTTTATACAATAAAAATGCTTACACTAGCAATAATATCTTAAGCTATAACTATAAGGAAAAAGTGCATGATTGACAATAAGTGAAGTAAATTAATGATTGGTAATAATTATTGAATTTGTGCTTATATTGCGTATTTTGGTTTATTGTGTAATTTTGTTTACGTATGAAAATATGTAGGTCAGTATTTTTTATTCTTGGTTATTTATTATATTCTTAATGTTTAGGTTGCACTATATGTGCGTGTGTTTGAACTTAATTATATATATACATATGTATTAACAGATGCCATGTACAGACATCGACCTGTTACAATTTTATTATATGTAGAGATATGTATGTATTTCAAATTTCGAAAACTGGCCCAAATGTATTTTTTAACTGTTGTTGTGAACTATACAATCAAGTTATAGAAAGAAAGTTGAACTTCTAAAAAGTGCGTATAGGCTATAATGATTAAAATCGGACTCAGTCTGTTATAAGTTCTGATACGCAGCGAAGCAAGCGGGCCTTACTAGTTTTCAAATATTTTTCAATTAATTTTTAACATTTCATTTATTGCAGTGCTTTAGGGTATACAATATTTCTGGATTTAACTTCTTTGGTATAAACAAATAAATTTTTTGGATGTCCAACTCAAAAAACGGATCTTTTGAACTCAATGAGTATGACAAAAACCATTATGCGCTGCTGAGCAGATGTGTAGTTAGTATTTATTTAATTATATCCTATATCTACCACTTAACGCCACTATTATGATTTTATGAAAATCCTATAATACTCTGGATATGTATAAACGGCAATAACAAAAAAGAAAAATTATATGCTTTGATTAAGATTTAAGAACGGTAAAATCTCAGTAAAGCAAATACATTCAGGGATAGATATAACGAATTGAAATATTACTTAGCTTGTGATCTTGGAACTGCCCACATTTCCAAAAAGTTTACAAATGTAGCCTATGTATGTCGTACCCAACGAAGATTTTAACGTATTGGAAAAGTTTAAAACAGATCAACCATAAACTTTGGACATTATTGAAGTAAAAACAAAGTACTGAATACAAAAAATGTGGGCGTCGCACCGCCCACTTTTCCCAAATTATATAATTCTTGACCAATGGACACACATATCCAAAAATCATTAGTTTAGACGAAACATATTGAAAGTTATGATGATTTAAATTTTATAAAGCCTGGGGGCATGGCACCGCCCTCTTTTCCAAAAATTAATATAGCCTAAATCGTACACAACAATCTTCTGAACCAATCTGGAAAGTTTAGAAAAGATCGACCATAAACTTTGGACATTATTGAAGTACAAACAAAACACAATTTTAATTTAGACCCAATATGTTCAGAGTTATGCAGAACTTAAATTTTATATAGCCTGGGGCGGGGCACTGCCTACTTTTCCAAAAATTGATATAGCCTGAATCGTACACAACAATTTTCTTAACCAATCTGGAATGTTTAAAAGAGCTCGACCATAAACTTTGGACATTATGGAAGTACAAACAAACACACAAAAAATGTGGGCGTGGCACCGCCCACTTTTCCAAAATTATATAAATCTTGACCAAAGGACACACATATCCAAAAATCATTAATTTAGACCAAATATGTTCAGAGTTATGAAGAATTGTAGTTTTATATTGCCTGGGGCGTGGCACCGCCTACTTTTCCAAAAATTGATATAGCCTAAATCGTACACAACAATCTTCTGAACCAATCTGGAAAGTTTAGAAAAGATCGACCATAAACTTTGGACATTATTGAAGTACAAACAAAACACAATTTTAATTTAGACCCAATATGTTCAGAGTTATGCAGAACTTAAATTTTATATAGCCTGGGGGCGGGGCACTGCCTACTTTTCCAAAAATTGATATAGCCTGAATCGTACACAACAATTTTCTTAACCAATCTGGAATGTTTAAAAGAGCTCGACCATAAACTTTGGACATTATGGAAGTACAAACAAACACACAAAAAATGTGGGCGTGGCACCGCCCACTTTTCCAAAACTACATAAATGTTGACCAATCAACACACATATCCAAAAATCATTAATTTACACCAAATATGTTCAGAGTTATGAAGAATTGTAAATTTATATAGCCTGGGGCGTGGCACCGCCCACTTTTCCAAAAATTAATATAGCCTATGCTTTAACCCATGATCCCAAGAATATACTGTGAAAATTTCATAAAAATCGGTTGAGTACTTTGGACGCCTATAAAGGACACACAGACACACAGACACACATTAATTTTTATTTATAAGATAAAGCAAAATAAGACAAAAGGGATTCAACACACTGGTTTCAAATGTTTTAACCAAGAACTGCCGCGTTGTTTAAACAATTAAAATGACGTATATCTCTGTTTGAAAAGTAATTTATTGCAGCTATAACAAGTGCACGTCTACTCGTTTTGCATGTTATTCTGTAAATAATCCGGCAAAATCGGTTAAAAGCCACTTTCTATACATATAATATTTTCGAAAATACAAAAAGAGTGATTATTCAGTACATAATACACCTATAAGAATAATACTTGGTGTGCGCTTTAGCGTTAAGGCAACAAATACATTTTTGAAGAAATTTTTAAAAAGGGGCGTGGTACCGCCCACTTTTGATTTAGTCAAATTTGGAAATATTAATCATAAATCAAAAACCGCTCAAGATAGCAGAATCAAATTAAGCACACATATTTATAATAATACCGGCGATGTTCCGAAAAAAATGCTCGAAATCGGGTAAGGTCCCAATTTTATACTAAAGATTTTGAAAAGGATCATAGATATCTTGAATATGCAATAACTTTGCTTAAACTAGCTGTATATCAATTCTATTTTACCTTTAAAGAGCTCGTGGGCAAGGAAAGTCGAATGCACACAATTTTTGGAAAATGGTCGTGGCCCCGCCCTTCTATGGTGGATTATTACACAAAAACTTTTCATGCCATAGCTCCGGTAAAAATTAATTTATTGAAACGATATTTGGAGAAGAGAAATTGTTCAACATATACTCTTTGCTGGAATAATAAACAAAATTGGTTAACGGACACGCCCACTTTTTGAACACAGTTCTGAAAAATTTCTTTGTAAAATCAAAATGCGATATTTCCATAATTGTATAAGTTATATAAATAAGATTTTGCGCACATTATAAGCTTTTTAAGCAAACCTTTGTAAAAAATTGTTGTGGATTTTGTTGAAGGAGGCGTAGGGCCGCCCACTTTTCAGCAAAAAATATGTCTGCTATTTTCAAAAGCGATTGCTTGAAATTCCAAAAAGGTATTTCCATGAAAGTTAGTGAGATGCTTCCCAATAGTATGTAGTATACTCCTGCCAAGAATTACGCAAATCAAATAACAACCAAGCAAGATTTACGGGCAAGACCCTATTGCCTTTTTATAGCTAGTAGTGCTTCGCATACAAGGTATATTGAGATATCTCAATGATATTTGGTTTCTTTTCACTTATCTCGGAGCGCTATTGAAAAAAAGAGTGATTATTCAGTACATAATACACCTATAAGGATAAAATTTGGTGTGTACTTTAGCGTTAAGGCAACAAATAAGTTTCTGAAGAAATTTTTAAAAAGGGGCGTGGCACTTGATTAAGTCAAATTTGGTAGTTAATAAATTTCAATATGAAAGCTATAATATATGATTTATTGAACACATACACAAATGTCTAACATGACAAACGCTAAAGGACAAACTTAATTTTTAGAATTAAGCCGTAAAATGAACATATCTTGTGAGGTCTTCATTTAAAGTTGACATATAGTCATTAATTATGTATTTTAATGTGGAGAAAGCGCGTTCTACACTGACTTGAGTAGCGGGTGCAGCGTGGATTATTTAGTATAAGTCATAAAGTGTCTTTTGCAAGTATTTTTTCGCTTCCCAATATGCAGCGAGGTCCATTTCTAATTCGCAGTTTTCATTAAAGCTATCTATAATTTCAAATGCTTCTGTTTGAATCTTAATTGAATGATCAATATCAATGTTATTAAGATTGAAAAATATCATGGACAAAGCATAGACACCGATGACAAATCCATTTTCACCACATACTACAAGGCTTATTGGGGTTGCAGTGAGGGTAGGTTGCATTGATCTTTAATATTCCGCCCACCTCGTTTATCTAGTGGGACGAAAGCTCCCAGTGAGAACCGCCCACCGTGAGGTTCACAATCAGCATCTGCCGGAAAGGCAACCAGCTTAAATGTTGACGTGGCAGTCCGAATAGTTGCCACCCTCACAATGCCATCGTTTCCTGGATGTACTGCTAACACTCGGCCAAGAGGCCACTGCAGATTAGGAGTGCGCTCATCACGAAGCAGCACTAAATCGCCAATCTTCAGATTCTGTGATGTCTGCTTTCACTTGTATCTCACTTGTAGCTGAGGGAGGTATTCGTGGCTCCAGCGTTTCCATACATCTTGTTGTATTTGTTGTAGCATCTTCCATCGCTTGAGTCGATTTGTGCTTATTTCAAGTAAATTGGGTTCAGGTATAGCGAGAAGCGGACCGCCCACCAAAAAGTGGCCAGGAGTGAGCGCTATGGTCACCTGTCAAAGCACTCAATGGTCGAGATTTCAGTGATGCCTCTATTTGCTTTAGCACAGTGAAAAATTCCTCAAATAGTAGTGTGGCTCGGCCGATGTCGCGCTTTAAGCGATACTTCGCTCCTTTGCTTCCAGCTTCCCATAACCCGCCGAAGTTCCGAGAACCTGGTGGTATAAAGTGCCAAGAAATGCCTCTGACAGCAGTAAATCGAGCTGCAGCTTCCAACTGCTGTGTACAGGCCTTAAGATCAGCCTTAAGTTCTGCATTCGCTCCCACAAATGTAGGTGCGCAATCGCTTTATATGTGAGAAACATATCATCGCTGAGCGATAAACCGCCTTAGAGCAGCAAGAAAGGCATCGGTGGTTAGGCCGCTAACGAGCTCCAAGTGTACCGCCCGAGTAACAAAGCATACAAACAATGCGATGTACCCCTTGTAACTGTGATGGCATCTACCCTTTGCAGTGCGTATATAGAACGGTCCACCATAATCGACACCACAATAGTCAAATGCTTCAGCTGGACTCCAACGATGCGAAGGTAGGTTTCCCATAAGCTGCGTGAGTGTTGTGGGATTTTGCTGGAAACATTTTATAAATTTACGAATATGTTTGACCGCTGGTCGAGCTTTTATAATCCAGTAACGCTGTCTTAAAAAGTTGAGAGTCGCCTGCGTACCTCCGTGTAGAGTGGATTCTTGTGCATGAGCAATTAACAGCTTACTAATTACTCCATCGTGCGGTAGAATGATTGGGAACCGTTCATGTACGGATAGAAATCGCGTATTCTGTAATCGCCCATTAAGCCGAGCAATGCCATCGCCATCAATGATTGGGTTTAACTGAAGTAGCAAGGCAAATTCATTACAGGTGGCCGTAGTAAAATATATGTAAATTTCCCATGTATTTTGATTTGTATCTTTGAACCCATCTGTCGAAACCATATCTCGCATTTTGAATATGTCGAGCTCTGTTTATTGAAAAGCGAATTCAATTGTATTGTAAATAATATGTGTTAATGAAGTAAAACTGCAAAAAACTAAATAAAAGTGAATAAAATCAAAGTGCATGTTTTACTACATAAACAGAGCAAAAGTGTGTTATAGATTAATGCGCGCTTTGGAAAACGAAGGTTGTGTGGTCACTTTTTTGCCCGTAAAAGCTAGTGGTATAGTTGACATAAAACAAGTAGATTATGCTCTAACCCCAGACACATCATTAGTATCTATAATGGCTGTAAACACTGAAATTGGTATGTATTCTGCATAATTCTGGATTGCATCAATTATAATTATCTCTTTATGCAAGCGCTAAACATTCAGTGGCAGATATTGGTTCAAAATATTCTTCCATACAGACGCAAGGCGCCTTGGTTTCTTGTATCAGAACCAGCATATTTACATCACTACCAGAATATTTACATCACGTTTATTAGCTCATTATAATGATAAAAGGAATAAAGGGCAAATGTTTACACGCGCCATCCGAAAAAACAGAGGCTTAAACGTTGGCTTATGCAAATTTCGCCATGGTATTGCAAAAAATCGAATACTATCAACAAGTCTGTGGTTGTACACTAGAAACGTAAAAATATCCGCAACGCCTGTTGCATAAAGTTCAAAACGACAAGCCTTTTGTGCTTTGTATATTAAGGATAGGGAAAGATTGGCAACCCATTTGGCAGAATTGGAGGGAGAATTTCGCACAACAGGTACTGGAGTTGAAAACAGGTTTGGAGGCTTTAATCAAGGCAGAAGAAAACAAAGTTAAAAATGATATCGAAAAAGAAATTCAATTGCCAAATACAGAAGCAACACAAGTGTGAGTATAAGGGACACCAATATAGTTTTTATAACCTTTATTAAAACATAATACCCTTGGTGATGGTATGTATTTTGTCTATTATTAATTACAACATTGATACGAAAGATGTTACTCGTGGACGATATATGACAGCTGCGAAACCAATCAAATCTGGAGAATTCATATTTGGTGAAACTTGTAGTAGTTTATTACCTGTGGCTGGTTTCCGCATATGTGAGAAATGCGATTCAATGCTTATGATTCCTATACCATGCAAAGTCTGTTAGGGCCGAGTTATTTATTGTCCGTTAAAATGTCGAAACCTGAACCGCAATGTGCATCGAACTGAATGTATAGCTCATCGTATCGAACTATTGGAGCATCTTTTTTCTACAAGTGGTTCACTTAACCGAAATATGTAATTAGCAAAAATATAAATCGCATGCAGCCAATCTACGGGTGGAGAGAATATCCCCTATATAAGATTTTTGTTTGTTATACGGCCAACTTCTATGTAAACTTCTTTATCACAAATACAACTGATTTGGAATTGGCTAGTATAGGTTAGATACCAAGACATTTATAAGCTTCTTTTCCACCCTATCTCGGCAGTCAGTTCGAAAACGCCCTATTTAATTTTTTTTTTTCAAAAACGCCCTATCTCAGAATTTGTTTGAGAAACGCCCTGTTTCAATTTTATTTCGAAAACGCCCTATCTCAGATTTTGTTTCAAAAACGCCCTATTTCAATTTTTTGTTCAAAAACGACCTATCTCAGAATTTGTTTCAAAAACGCCCTATTTCGGCTGCCTGATTATAAAAGCTGTAACACAAAAGTAATGAATAATTTAAAACTTCTAGTGGCTGAGGTTAAATTAGTTTTATTTTATTAGAGAATCATAAAATTCGTGGTGTACTTCGGGAATTATAAGTTTGGTGCACATTTCTCTCAAATCCTTTTCTCTATTTTTATCCAGCTCTATGGGATTAACATGCAGTTGAGCAAGCGGATATTGTTTTTCAAAAGACTTTTTTGTTGGAATCAATATTGCCGTTGGGTTGTCTTTATATTCGTATTTTATATAAGCATTATTTTGTTGGGGCAGGACTGCAATTTCCCTCAAATTCATTATTCTGATGGCCTTCCAATTTTCGTCATTTGCAAGTGGCCGAAAATCATAAATTTCCTTTTGTTTCATCTCGGTCACAATATAATTCGGATTACATTTTTTAGCGTTTTTAATTATTTTACACCATTGCTTTTGTGTAAATACGTTCTGATTTCTGCATGGATTTTAATACAAGCATGCATGGAATCGCCTTCATTATATGTGTGACCTTTCTCATTTTTATATAAAATTCTGTGGAGGTGTCAGCCCTTGTGTATAAGTACAGGCAAGTGGGGAAAGTTTCTGATTGCCATTCAACTGGGGATGGCGAGAGCGATTCTTCTATGTGCGGTCCAGGTAGCTCACAACGTCCGGTGAACTGATGTGAGAAGGCGACAACCTGACAAGGCCAGTCCGACATAATCATCATGAGGAGGTGTCATTAGTTGCAAAAAAATAACGTGTATTTGCGTTCTATACAGTTATTTAATTATACAAACTTTTTCGATTTATTTACTAATATTTGAGTTAAAGCTTTTTTAATCAGCTACCCCAAATAGGGCGTTCTTGAAACGTTTTCTCAGATAGGGCGTTGTTCAAACAAATTCTGAGATAGGGCGTTTTTGAAAAAACATTTGAGATACAGCGTTGTTCAAACGAATTCTGAGATAGGGCGTTATTGAAAAAAATTCTGAGATAGGGCGATCTTCCACTCAGCCGTCGATATACCCTTATTTTCATAGACTGCAACAAATCAGTTGCCATCGAAATCAAGCATGACGACAAACTACCGCCTGAGGAGGATATTGTATTGCACATGAAAAGATGTTGGAAGATGGTGCCTACATACTTGAAAATGATGTACATCTATTTGTTTGGTTGGGTGAATCGTTGCCACAAACTTTCATACAGCAAATATTCGGTGTACAGTAACCAATATTCGGTATGCAGAACCCTCTGAATTGAAGCGACCAAAAGCACTAAATTGTATTAGTGCTGCGCCCCCAAGATAAGGTTTTTAATCTATTTTCTTATTAAATTCCCTATGTTCGTTGAATCGTTCTTAGTAACTACATATTGTTATAAGTATTGTTAGTTAATAAATGTATAAATATTGGACCGATTTTAACTATCCAAGCTAATAGTTTAGTTACCAATCTCTAATGGAATTTTGAAAGCCCTGCATATTTGGTAAAGAACAAAATTTTTTCTCTTTGAATTTTTTGGTAGCCCTGAAAAGGGCTGTTTGTTAGTCCTAAAAAGGACTGTTTGTTGTGCTCACAATTCCACCTCCGAGTTTCTCTTGGTACTGCGATAAAAATGAATTGGCTGTGAAGATAAATACTGATAAAATATCGCAATATTAAAGACTTTACCTGTTCCACATGTAATCATACATGGATTTTTATGAATTTTTTAAAGCCCATCATCCTTTGTTTTGCTTTTTGCACTCTAAGCCGTCTGTTCAAGCTTCGGATGCGAAAATATATGCGGCATTTGAAAAAGAGACGTTTCACGCTTTCTGGTACTTGAACATGCGCGCTAGAGTTTACCAATCGCTCAGGTAGGTTTTTGCAATTTGAGATTTCCGACTTGTTAACGTTTTCAAATATTTTCTCCATTGCTTTGACACCGTGTAAGATATGTGGAGACGGCTTTTTCGAAAACCCTTTACTTACTTCGTCCACAAAACCGATAGAAGGGCGAAAATCACGAAGCTCTTCTAAGAGCCGTTTTTTAATCATATACCCTGAGATATATGGCAAAGCGTCCTCCTGTAAAACGCCGCAATCGTCCGGGTAGGATGAGACTACCGCGCTGATGACATCCGCCACATCTTCACGGCCACCATCTTGGGTTTCATTTTCTATGCTTATCATACTGGCACTTGAATGAGCACTGGTACTTGCCTTGTTGTTGTTAGCAGTTGTTGCCTTGAACGGAGTTGATGTTCCCTGAGGGACCAGCCACCCGGTCGAATCTTTGCTAACACTTCCCGTACCCCGCAATGATTCCGTATTTCGAGCTCAAAAAAGAGAAAATAAAATTAGGACGTATATCATATCCGTGTGATATAGGATCCATTTTACCCAAAATATATTTTCGCATCCTATATTCAAATTCTTTTGGTGTCGGGTGATCGTTCAAGCCGCCTTTACTCCGAAGAGAAATTTTCAAGAACGTCTTGGTTCAGGCGGTTTGTGAGCAGATATTCCAACTAACGCTCTATTGGTCATGAGTATACCTTTCTGGAAAAACTCAATGCTCTTTTTTGTCGGAAGAATGGGCGACGACATGAATTCATTCATGCGATATAAAACGTCCACTTGGTTCGTCAAATCTCTACCGAACTGTTTCTTGAGTTTTAAAGCAGTAAGAAAAATAAATAAACCTTTAGTTATAAATAATACCTTCCCCGGATACGCAAAGGTTCCCATGTTGGAATTTAAAATGTCAAACCAGTCATTTAAGAGCTGAATAAAGTCTGCAGTCTCCAGTGGTTTGTACAGCTCAAACCATACCGCATGACAGCGACGGAGTGCACCGGCAACGAGCTGAAATTATATACATACTAGCAGGGTACCCGGCGTTGCTCGGGATGTAAGTAGTTACACTGAAAAAAAAAATCTACAGTAAACGGCCGTCAAATTGATAGTAAACCCTGTCATTTTTCGTCCAACAGTGGGTAATATAAATTTTGAAAGTGAGCCCCTATCATTCTTCGAATATACTATCATATTGACATGAATTACTGTAAATTTTAAAGTGGACTCATATCATTATGCAAAAATCACATGTTTTTACTGCCAATTTTACAGTGAATACTGTAATATTTACAGTGTTACCATCAATCGCTTGAAAGTGGTTTTGATATGTTACTTTCAATGTGCACTTTCAACTTTTTTATTTCAGTGTGGGGGGCCTTTCAAAATCAATAATATACTTTAAGATTTCATATTTATATAATATTATTGCCTACTGAAGAAAAAATTTTCTTTTGCGGTATTCGTTGGTAACGTTAGGGGGCCTTTCAAGAATTCAATTTTGACAAATTGTGCCAGGATGAATGCAAATTCAAATGTTGATTTGATACCATATTGTAGGGTAATATTAAGGTTTTTCTGCAATTGCATTTTTACTGATAACTCAGTTATAGATACATTTATCGAAACCTATCGAAGTCCAAATGAAACCTGCGGCCTTCTCCTTCCGTCTCATACCCATATTATAGGGTAATGTTAAGTTTTTTGGGCAATCACTGATAACTCAGTTATCGATAAATTTATCGAAATATATCGAAGTCCAAATGAAACCTGGACCTATCCCCTTTCGTTTGATACCCCTATTGTAGGGCAAGTTTAAGGTTTTTGGGAAATCATATTTTCACCGATAACTCAATCATCGATAAATTTATCGAAACCTATCGAAGTCCAAATGAAACCTGGGGCCATCCCCTTTCGTTTGCTACCCATATTGTAGGGTAATATAGAGGCTTTCGAGCAATCGCATTTTGGCCGATAACTCAGTTATCGATCAATTTATCGAAATATATCGAAGTACAAATGAAATCTGGGGCCTCCCCTCTCGTTTGATACCCATATTGTAGGGTAATTTTAAGGTTTTTGTGCAATAACATTTTCACCGATAACTCATCATCGATAAATTTATCGAAACCTATCGAAGTCCAAATGAAACCTGCGGCGCTCTCCTTTCGTTTTATACCCATATTATACGGTAATGTTAAGTTTTTTGGGTAATCACCGATAACTCAATCATCGATAAATTTATCGAAACCTATCGAAGTCCAAATGAAACCTGGGGCCATCCCCTTTCATTTGATACCCATATTGTAGGGTAATATAGAGGTTTTCGAGCAATCGCATTTTGACCGATAACTCAGTTATCGATCAATTTATCGAAATATATCGAAGTACAAATGAAACCTGGGGCCTCTCCTTTCGTTTGATATCCATATTGTAGGGTAATTTTAAGGTTTTTGTGCAATAACATTTTCACCGATAACTCAGTTATCGATAAATTTATCGAAATATATCGAAGTCCAAATGAAACCTGGAGCTATCCCCTTTCGTTTGATACCCATATTGTAGGGTAATATAGAAGTTTTCGGGCAATCGCATTTTGACCGATAACTCAGTTATCGATCAATTTATCGAAATATATCGAAGTACAAATGAAACCTGGGGCCTCCCCTTTCGTTTGATACCCATATTGTAGGGTAATTTTAAGGTTTTTGTGCAATAACATTTTCACCTATAACTCATCATCGATTAATTTATCGAAACCTATCGAAGTCCAAATGAAACCTGCGGCGTTCTCCTTTCGTTTTATACCCATATTATACGGTAATGTTAAGTTTTTTGGACAATCACCGATAACTCAGTTATCGCTAAATTTATAGAAATATATCGAAGTACAAATGGAACCTGGGGCCTTCCCCTTTCGTTTGATACCCATATTGTAGGGCAAGTTTAAGGTTTTTGGGCAGTCACATTTTCACCGATAACTCATCATCGATAAATTTATCGAAACCTATCGAAGTCCAAATGAAACCTGGAGCTATCCCCTTTCGTTTGATACCCCTATTGTAGGGCAAGTTTAAGGTTTTTGGGAAATCATATTTTCACCGATAACTCATCATCGATAAATTTATCGAAACCTATCGAAGTCCAAATGAAACCTGGAGCTATCCCCTTTCGTTTGATACCCATATTGTAGGGCAAGTTTAAGGTTTTTGGGAAATCATATTTTCTCCGATAACTCAATCATCCATAAATTTATCGAAACCTATCGAAGTCCAAATGAAACCTGGGGCCATCCCCTTTCGTTTGATACCCATATGGGAGGGTAATATTAAGGTTTTCGGGCAATCGCATTTTGACCGATAACTTAGTTATCGATAAATTTAACTAACACTTCCCGTACCCCGCAATGATTCCGTATTTCGAGCTCAAAAAAGAGAAAATAAAATTAGGACGTATATCATATCCGTGTGATATAGAATCCATTTACCCAAATTTTCAAGAACGTCGTGGTTCAGGCGGTTTGTGAGCAGATATTCCACATTTGTTATACCTAGTAGTGCTTCGCACACAAGGTATATTAACTTCATTCGCGTAACGGTAGTATGTAACGGCATAAACGAATCGAGATAGATATTGACTTATACATATCAAAATGCTCAGGAGGAAAAGAGAAATTGATTGAGCCATGTCCGTCCGTCTGTCCGTCCGTCCGTCTGTGAACACGATAACTTGAGTAAATCTTGAGATATCACTTATCTCGGAGCGCTATTTAAAATAGGGCAAATCGGTTAAAAGCCACGCCCACTTTCTATACATATAATATTTTCGAAAATACAAAAAGAGTGATTATTCAGTATATAATACAACTAAAAGGATAATATTTGGTGTGTACTTTAGCGTTAAGGCAACAAATACATTTCTGAAGAAATTTTTAGAAAGGGGCGTGGTACCGCCCACTTTTGATTAAGTCAAATTTTGAAATATTATTAATCATAAATCAAAAACCGCTCAAGATAGCAAAATGAAATTCGGCACACATATTTATATTAATACCGGCTATATTCAGAAAAAAAATTGGCGAAATCGGGTAAGGTCCACTCCCAATTTTATACGAAAGATTTTGAAAAGGATCATAGATACATATATTGAATATGCAATAACTTTTCTTAAACTAGCTGTATATCATTTCTATTTTACCTCTAAAGTGTTCGTGGGCAAAGAAAGTCGAATGCACAAACTTTTTGGAAAATGGGCGTGGCCCCGCCCCTTTATGGTGGATTATTCCACAAAACTTTCCATGGCATAACTCCTGTAAAAATTAATTTATTGAAACGATATTTGGAGAAATTTTTCAACATATAAAGCTTACTCTTTGCTGTGAAAATTAACAAAATTAGTTAACGGACACGCCCACTTTTTAAACACAGTACTGAAAAATTTCTTTGTAAAATTAAAATCGCGATATTTCCATAATTGTATAAGTTATATAAAAAAGATTTTACACACATAAAAAGCTTTTTAAGCAAAACTTAACTGTAAAAAAATGTTGTGGATTTTGGTGAATTAGGCGTGGCGCCGCCCACTTTTCAGCAAAAAAGGTCAGCTATTTTCAAAAGCGATTGCTTGAAATTTCAAGAAGGTATTTTCATGAAAGTTAGTGAGACGCCAATAGAATGTAGTATACTCCTGCCAAAAATTACGCAAATCGGATAGCAAACACGCAAAATATACGGACAAGTAGTTAACACCCTACTGCCTTTTTTTTATAATTTTTTTTTATTTTCATACCTTTCATGAACATGAAGAAAGCTATTTATATTTTGTTATTTAGTGATAATTTAATTTACCACTCACAAAAGAAGTGTTTTTAATCGAAAACAATCAGTTGCCTTTATAACAACTTTTCCGTTATTAAAATAGACCTGAGTAAATTGGGATACCAAAACAGATCACTACTAGGTATTTAATGTTCGGTTACACCCGAACTTAGACTTCCTTACTAGTTTTGTTTTCAGGTTGTTGTATAAACCAACTAACGCTCTATTGGTCATGAGTATACCTTTCTGGAAAAAATCAATGCTCTTTTTTGTCGGAAGAATGGGCTACGACATGAATTCATTCATGCGATATAAAACGTCCATTTGGTTCGTCAAATCTCTACCGAACCGTTCCTTGAGTTTTAAAGCAGTAAGAAAAATAAATAAAACCTTTAGTTATAAATAATACCTTTCCCGGATACGCAAAGGTTCCCATGTTGGAATTTAAAATGTCAAACCAGTCATTTAAGAGCTGAATAAAGTCTGCAGTCTCCAGTGGTTTGTACAGCTCAAACCCTACCGCATGGCACCGACGGAGTGCACCGGCAACCGTGTTGAAAAACAACTGAGCGGCTGTTTTAACTTTTTGACGAGCTGAAATTATATACATACTAGCAGGGTACCCGGCGTTGCTCGGGATGTAAGTAGTTAGGGGGCCTTTCAAAATCAATAATATACTTTAAGATTTCATATTTATATAATATTATTGCCTACTGAAGAATTTACCAAATTCGAATATTTTGAAAAAAGAGTACCTACTGAAAACCGGTTTTCAAAAATTTTCTTTTGCGGTATTCGTTGGTAACGTTAGGGGGCCTTTCAAGAATTCAATCTTGAGAAATTGTGCCAGGATGAATGCAAATTCAAATGTTGATTTGATACCATATTGTAGGGTAATATTAAGGTTTTTCTGCAATTGCATTTTTACTGATAACTCAGTTATAGATAAATTTATCGAAATATATCGAAGTACAAATGGAACCTGGCGCCTTCCCCTTTCGTTTGATACCCATATTGTAGGGCAAGCTTAAGGTTTTTGGGCAATAACATTTTCACCGATAACTCATCATCGATACATTTATCGAAACCTATCGAAGTCCAAATGAAACCTGCGGTCTTCTCCTTTCGTCTTATACCCATATTATAGGGTAATGGTAAGTTTTTTGGGCAATCACCGATAACTCAGTTATCGATAAATTTATCGAAATATATCGAAGTCCAAATGAAACCTGGACCTATCCCCTTTCGTTTGATACCCCTATTGTATGGCAAGTTTAAGGTTTTTGGTAAATCATATTTTCACCGATAACTCAATCATCGATAAATTTATCGAAACCTATCGAAGTCCAAATGAAACCTGGGGCCATCCCCTTTCGTTTGATACCCATATTGTAGGGTAATATAGAGGTTTTCGCGCAATCGCATTTTGACCGATAACTCAGTTATCGATCAATTTATCGAAGTACAAATGAAACCTGGGGCCTCCCCTTTCGTTTGATACCCATATTGTAGGGTAATTTTAAGGTTTTTGTGCAATAACATTTTCACCGATAACTCAGTTATCGATAAATTTATCGAAATATATCGAAGTCCAAATGAAACCTGGAGCTATCCCCTTTCGTTTGATACCCATATTGTAGGGTAATATAGGGGTTTTCGGGCAATCGCATTTTGACCGATAACTCAATCATCGATAAATTTATCGAAACCTATCGAAGTCCAAATGAAACCTGGGGCCATCCCCTTTCGTTTGATACCCATATTGTAGGGTAATATAGAGGTTTTCGAGCAATCCCATTTTGACCGATAACTCAGTTATTGATCAATTTATCGAAGTACAAATAAAACCTGGGGCCTCCCCTTTCTTTTGATACCCATATTGTAGGGTAATTTTAAGGTTTTTGTGCAATAACATTTTCACCGATAACGCATCATCGATAAATTTATCGAAACCTATCGAAGTCCAAATGAAACCTGCGGCGTTCTCCTTTCGTTTTATACCCATATTATACGGTAATGTTAAGTTTTTTGGGCAATCACCGATAACTCAATCATCGATAAATTTATCGAAACCTATCGAAGTCCAAATGAAACCTGGAGCTATCCCCTTTCGTTTGATACCCATTTTGTAGGGTAATATAGAGGTTTTCGGGCAATCGCATTTTGAACGATAACTCAGTTATCGATCAATTTATCGAAATATATCTAAGTACAAATTAAACCTGGGGCCTCCCCTTTCGTTTGATACTCATATTGTAGGGTAATTTTAAGGTTTTTGTGCAATAACATTTTCACCTATAACTCATCATCGATAAATTTATCGAAACCTATCGAAGTCCAAATGAAACCTGCTTCGTTCTCCTTTCGTTTTATACCCATATTATACGGTAATGTTAAGTTTTTTGGGCAATCACCGATAACTCAATCATCGATAAATTTATCGAAACCTATCGAAGTCCAAATGAAACCTGGGGCCATCCCCTTTCGTTTGATACCTATATAGGAGGGTAATATTAAGGTTTTCGGGCAATCGCATTTTGACCGATAACTTAGTTATCGATAAATTTATCGAAATATATCGAAGCCAAAATGAAACCTGGGGCCTTCCCCTTTCGTTTGATACCCATATTGTACCATCTTTCTATACCTGTATGCGAAATATCATAAATATAGGTCCAAATATATGGAATAAAAAAATTTCGAAAAGTAACGGTCCGTAGCAGGGTCGGAACAACCAAAATTAAAAAAAAAAAATAGCCTATAGCTCCTTCCAGACTATAACCTGTAGGCGTGCCAAATTTCAACAAAATCCGTCTTGCCATTCTCACGTTTTTAGGGAACAAAAGCAAACGTCTGGACATCCAAACATCGCTACATTCACATTTATAATATTAGTATGATTATTGCCTACTGAAGAATTTACCAAATTCGAATATTTTGAAAAAAGAGTATTGAAAACCGGTTTTCAAAACTTTTCTTTTGCGGTATTCGTTGGTAACGTTAGGGGGCCTTTCAAGAATTCAATTTTGAAAAATTGTGCCAGGATGAATGCACATTCAAATGTTGATTTGATACCATATTGTAGGGTAATATTAAGGTTTTTCTGCAATTGCATTTTTACTGATAACTCAGTTATAGATAAATTTATAGAAATATATCGAAGTACAAATGGAACCTCGGGCCTTCCCCTTTCGTTTGATACCCATATTGTAGGGCAAGTTTAAGGTTTTTGGGCAATCACATTTTCACCGATAACTCATCATCGATACATTTATCGAAACCTCTCGAAGTCCAAATGAAACCTGCGGCCTTCTCCTTTCGTCTTATACCCATATCATAGGGTAATGTTAAGTTTTTTGGGCAATCACCGATAACTCAGTTATCGATAAATTTGTCGAAATATATCGAAGTCCAAATGAAACCTGGACCTATCCCCTTTCGTTTGATACCCATATTGTAGGGCAAGTTTAAGGTTTTTGTGAAATCATAATTTCACCGATAACTCAATCATCGATAAATTTATCGAAACCTATCGAAGTCCCAATGAAACCTGGGGCCATCCCCTTTCGTTTGATACCCATATTGTAGGGTAATATAGAGGTTTTCGGGCAATCGCATTTTGACATATAACTTAGTTATCGATAAATTTATCGAAATATATCGAAGCCAAAATGAAACCTGGGCCCTTCCCCTTTCGCTTGATACCCATATTGTACCATCTTTCTATACCTGTATGCGAAATATCATAAATATAGGTTCAAATATATGGAATAAAAAAATTTCGAAAAATCCGTCTTGCCATTCTCACGTTTTTAGGGAACCAAAGCAAACGTCTGGACATCCAAACATCGCTACATTCACATTTATAATATTAGTATGATTAGTATGATTATTGCCTACTGAAGAATTTACCAAATTCGAATATTTTTAAAAAAGAGTGTTGAAAACCGGTTTTCAAAAATTTTCTTTTGCGGTATTCGTTGGTAACGTTAGGGGGCCTTTCAAGAATTCAATTTTGACAAATTATGCCAGGATGAATGCAAATTCAAATGTTGATTTGATACCATATTGTAGGGTAATATTAAGGTTTTTCTGCAATTGCATTTTTACTGATAACTCAGTTATAGATAAATTTATCGAAATATATCGAAGTACAAACGGAACCTGGGGCCTTCCCCTTTCGTTTGATACCCATATTGTAGGGCAAGTTTAAGGTTTTTGGTAGGGCTGTGCCTTTATTCTATTAACAGAGTAAGTTGATTAATCAAATTTTCAATTAATCGATTACTTGATTAATCAAAATTCTGAGTAATCAAAACGAGTGTTACTAGAGTATTTTCAAAAATGGTTAATCAAAAACTGATTAATTTACTCATTTTTTTATGTGAAAGTTTGCCTTGAAATAGTTGAAAATAAAAAAAATTAAAAACCAAACATACTTCAAAATATTAAAAAATAAAAAAATTTTAGAGAATTTTGAGATGTTGTCCGGTCGCGAATGGGCAAAATGTCGAAGATGCAACAAATGGTTGAAGTATTAAGGAACTTCTAAATTTAAGCCGTTTTAATATATGCTTAATCATTTTATTCAAAAAACGATTAATCAAAAAGGCGATTAATCAATTAAATTTCATTTTGATTAATCAAAATCTTGATTAATCGAGTAAACACCCTGTTTGATTAATCAAAAATCATAATTAATCGATTAATTGAGTAATCGAAATTATGAATAATCAAAATTTTGATTAATCAGTTAATCGCACAGCCCTAGTTTTTGGGCAATCACATTTTCACCGATAACTCATCATCGATACATTTATCGAAACCTATCGAAGTCCAAATGAAACCTGCGGCCTTCTCCTTTCGTCTTATACCCATATTATAGGGTAATGTTAAGTTTTTTGGGCAATCACCGATAACTCAGTTATCGATAAATTTATCGAAATATATCGAAGTCCAAATGAAACCTGGACCTATCCCCTTTCGTTTGATACCCATATTGTAGGGCAAGTTTGAGGTTTTTGTGAAATCATATTTTCACCGATAACTCAATCAGCGACAAATGTATCGAAACCTATCGAAGTCCAAATGAAACCTGCGGCGTTCTCCTTTCGTTTTATACCCATATTATTAGGTAATGTTAAGTTTTTTGGGCAATCACCGATAACTCAGTTATCGATAAATTTATCGAAATATATCGAAGTCCAAAAGAAACCTGGAGCTATCCCCTTTCGTTTGATACCCATATTGTAGGGTAATATAGAGGTTTTCGGGCAATCGCATTTTGACCGATAACTCAGTTATAGATAAATATATCGAAGTACAAACGGAACCTGGGGCCTTCCTCTTTCGTTTGATACCCATATTGTAGGGCAAGTTTAAGGTTTTTGGGCAATCACATTTTACCGATAACTCAGTTATCGATAAATTTATCGAAACCTATCGAAGTCCAAATGAAACCTGGGCCCATCCCCTTTCGTTTGGTACCCATATTGTAGGGTAATATAGAGGTTTTCGGGCAATCGCATTTTGACCGATAACTCAGTTATCGATCAGTTTATCGAAATACAAATGAAACCTGCGGCGTTCTCCTTTCGTTTTATACCCATATTATAAGGTAATGTTAAGTTTTTTAGGCAATCACCGATAACTTAGTTATCGATAAATTTATCGAAATATATCGAAGTCCAAATGAAACCTAGAGCTATCCCCTTTCGTTTGATACCCATATTGTAGGGCAAGTTTAAGATTTTTGGGAAATCATATTTTCACCGATAACTCAATCATCGATAAATTTATCGAAACCTATCGAAGTCCAAATGAAACCTGGGGCCATCCCCTTTCGTTTGATACCCATATAGGAGGGTAATATTAAGGTTTTCGGGCAATGGCATTTTGACCGATAACTCAGTTATAGATAAATATATCGAAGTACAAACGGAACCTGGGGCCTTCCTCTTTCGTTTGATACCCATATTGTAGGGCAAGTTTAAGGTTTTTGGGCAATCACATTTTACCGATAACTCAGTTATCGATAAATTTATCGAAACCTATCGAAGTCCAAATGAAACCTGGGCCCATCCCCTTTCGTTTGGTACCCATATTGTAGGGTAATATAGAGGTTTTCGGGCAATCGCATTTTGACATATAACTTAGTTATTGATAAATTTATCGAAATATATCGAAGTCCAAATGAAACCTGGACCTATCCCCTTTCGTTTGATACCCATATTGTAGGGCAAGTTTAAGGTTTTTGTGAAATCATATTTTCACCGATAACTCAATCATCGATAAATTTATCGAAACCTATCGAAGTCCAAATGAAACCTGGGGCCATCCCCTTTCGATTGATACCCATATAGGAGGGTAATATTAAGGTTTTCGGGCAATGGCATTTTGACCGATAACTCAGTTATAGATAAATATATCGAAGTACAAACGGAACCTGGGGCCTTCCTCTTTCGTTTGATACCCATATTGTAGGGCAAGTTTAAGGTTTTTGGGCAATCACATTTTCACCGATAACTCATCATCGATACATTTATCGAAACCTATCGAAGTCCAAATGAAACCTGCGGCCTTCTCCTTTCGTCTTATACCCATATTATAGGGTAATGTTAAGTTTTTTGGGCAATCACCGATAACTCAGTTATCGATAAATTTATCGAAATATATCGAAGTCCAAATGAAACCTGGAGCTATCCCCTTTCGTTTGATACCCATATTGTAGTGTAATATAGAGGTTTTCGGGCAATCGCATTTTGACCGATAACTCAGTTATCGATCAGTTTGTCGAAATATATCGAAGTACAAATGAAACCTGCTGCGTTCTCCTTTCGTTTTATGCCCATATTATAAGGTAATGTTAAGTTTTTTGGGCAATCACCGATAACTAGTTATCGATAAATTTATCGAAATATATCGAAGTCCAAACGAAACCTGGAGCTATCCCCTTTCGTTTGATACCCATATTGTAGGGCAAGTTTAAGATTTTGGGGAAATCATATTTTCACCGATAACTCAATCATCGATAAATTTATCGAAACCTATCGAAGTCCAAATGAAACCTGGGGCCATCCCCTTTCCTTTGATACCCATATAGGAGGGTAATATTAAGGTTTTCGGGGAATGGCATTTTGACCGATAACTTAGTTATCGATAAATTTATCGAAATATATCGAAGCCAAAATGAAACCTGGGGCCTTCCCCTTTCGTTTGATACCCATATTGTACCATCTTTCTATACCTGTATGCGAAATATCATAAATATAGGTTCAAATATATGGAATAAAAAAATTTCGAAAAGTAACGGTCCGTAGCAGGGTCGGAACAACCAAAATTAAAAAAATAAATAGCCTATAGCTCCTTCCAGACTATGACCTGTAGGCGTGCCAAATTTCAACAAAATCCGTCTTGCTATTCTCACGTTTTTAGGGAACAAAAGCAAACGTCTGGACATCCAAACATCGCTACATTCACATTTATAATATTAGTATGATTAGTATGATTATTGCCTACTGAAGAATTTACCAAATTCGAATATTTTTAAAAAAGAGTATTGAAAACCGGTTTTCAAAAATTTTCTTTGGTAACGTTAGGGGGCCTTTCAAGAATTCAATTTTGACAAATTGTGCCAGGATGAATGCAAATTCAAATGTTGATTTGATACCATATTGTAGGGTAATATTAAGGTTTTTCTGCAATTGCATTTTTACTGATAACTCAGTTATAGATAAATTTATCGAAATATATCGAAGTACAAACGGGACCTGGGGCCTTCCCCTTTCGTTTGATACCCATATTGTAGGGTAAGTTTAAGGTTTTTGGGCAATCACATTTTCACCGATAACTCATCATCGATACATTTATCGAAACCTATCGAAGTCCAAATGAAACCTGGGACCATCCCCTTTCGTTTGATACCCATATTGTAGGGTAATATAGAGGTTTTCGGGCAATCGCATTCTGGCCGATAACTCAGTTATCGATCAATTTATCGAAATATATCGGAGTTGAAATGAAACCTGGGGCCTCCCCTTTCGTTTGATACCCATATTGCAGGGTAATTTTAAGGTTTTTGTGCAATAACATTTTCACCGATAACTCATCATCGATAAATTTATCGAAACATATCGAAGTCCAAATGAAACCTGCGGCGTTCTCCTTTCGTTTTATACCCATATTATAAGGTAATGTTAAGTTTTTTGGGCAATCACCGATAACTCAGTTATCGATAAATTTATCGAAATATATCGAAGTCCAAATAAAACCTGGAGCTATCCCCTTTCGTTTGATACCCATGTTGTAGGGCAAGTTTAAGGTTTTTGTGAAATCATATTTTCACCGATAACTCAATCATCGATAAATTTATCGAAACCTATCGAAGTCCAAATGAAACCTGCGGCGTTCTCCTTTCGTTTTATACCCATATTATAAGGTAATGTTAAATTTTTTGGGCAATCACCGATAACTCAGTTATCGATAAATTTATCGAAATATATCGAAGTCCAAATGAAACCTGGACCTATCCCCTTTCGCTTGATACCCATATTGTACCATCTTTCTATACCTGTATGCGAAATATCATAAATATAGGTTCAAATATATGGAATAAAAAAATTTCGAAAAATCCGTCTTGCCATTCTCACGTTTTTAGGGAACCAAAGCAAACGTCTGGACATCCAAACATCGCTACATTCACATTTATAATATTAGTATGATTAGTATGATTATTGCCTACTGAAGAATTTACCAAATTCGAATATTTTTAAAAAAGAGTATTGAAAACCGGTTTTCAAAAATTTTCTTTTGCGGTATTCGTTGGTAACGTTAGGGGGCCTTTCAAGAATTCAATTTTGACAAATTATGCCAGGATGAATGCAAATTCAAATGTTGATTTGATACCATATTGTAGGGTAATATTAAGGTTTTTCTGCAATTGCATTTTTACTGATAACTCAGTTATAGATAAATTTATCGAAATATATCGAAGTACAAACGGAACCTGGGGCCTTCCCCTTTCGTTTGATACCCATATTGTAGGGCAAGTTTAAGGTTTTTGGTAGGGCTGTGCCTTTATTCTATTAACAGAGTAAGTTGATTAATCAAATTTTCAATTAATCGATTATTTGATTAATCAAAATTCTGAGTAATCAAAACGAGTGTTACTAGAGTATTTTCAAAAATGGTTAATCAAAAACTGATTAATTTACTCATTTTTTTATGTGAAAGTTTGCCTTGAAATAGTTGAAAATAAAAAAAATTAAAAACCAAACATACTTCAAAATATTAAAAAATAAAAAAATTTTAGAGAATTTTGAGATGTTGTCCGGTCGCGAATGGGCAAAATGTCGAAGATGCAACAAATGGTTGAAGTATTAAGGAACTTCTAAATTTAAGCCGTTTTAATATATGCTTAATCATTTTATTCAAAAAACGATTAATCAAAAAGGCGATTAATCAATTAAATTTCATTTTGATTAATCAAAATCTTGATTAATCGAGTAAACACCCTGTTTGATTAATCAAAAATCATAATTAATCGATTAATTGAGTAATCGAAATTATGAATAATCAAAATTTTGATTAATCAGTTAATCGCACAGCCCTAGTTTTTGGGCAATCACATTTTCACCGATAACTCATCATCGATACATTTATCGAAACCTATCGAAGTCCAAATGAAACCTGCGGCCTTCTCCTTTCGTCTTATACCCATATTATAGGGTAATGTTAAGTTTTTTGGGCAATCACCGATAACTCAGTTATCGATAAATTTATCGAAATATATCGAAGTCCAAATGAAACCTGGACCTATCCCCTTTCGTTTGATACCCATATTGTAGGGCAAGTTTGAGGTTTTTGTGAAATCATATTTTCACCGATAACTCAATCAGCGACAAATGTATCGAAACCTATCGAAGTCCAAATGAAACCTGCGGCGTTCTCCTTTCGTTTTATACCCATATTATTAGGTAATGTTAAGTTTTTTGGGCAATCACCGATAACTCAGTTATCGATAAATTTATCGAAATATATCGAAGTCCAAAAGAAACCTGGAGCTATCCCCTTTCGTTTGATACCCATATTGTAGGGTAATATAGAGGTTTTCGGGCAATCGCATTTTGACCGATAACTCAGTTATAGATAAATATATCGAAGTACAAACGGAACCTGGGGCCTTCCTCTTTCGTTTGATACCCATATTGTAGGGCAAGTTTAAGGTTTTTGGGCAATCACATTTTACCGATAACTCAGTTATCGATAAATTTATCGAAACCTATCGAAGTCCAAATGAAACCTGGGCCCATCCCCTTTCGTTTGGTACCCATATTGTAGGGTAATATAGAGGTTTTCGGGCAATCGCATTTTGACCGATAACTCAGTTATCGATCAGTTTATCGAAATACAAATGAAACCTGCGGCGTTCTCCTTTCGTTTTATACCCATATTATAAGGTAATGTTAAGTTTTTTAGGCAATCACCGATAACTTAGTTATCGATAAATTTATCGAAATATATCGAAGTCCAAATGAAACCTAGAGCTATCCCCTTTCGTTTGATACCCATATTGTAGGGCAAGTTTAAGATTTTTGGGAAATCATATTTTCACCGATAACTCAATCATCGATAAATTTATCGAAACCTATCGAAGTCCAAATGAAACCTGGGGCCATCCCCTTTCGTTTGATACCCATATAGGAGGGTAATATTAAGGTTTTCGGGCAATGGCATTTTGACCGATAACTCAGTTATAGATAAATATATCGAAGTACAAACGGAACCTGGGGCCTTCCTCTTTCGTTTGATACCCATATTGTAGGGCAAGTTTAAGGTTTTTGGGCAATCACATTTTACCGATAACTCAGTTATCGATAAATTTATCGAAACCTATCGAAGTCCAAATGAAACCTGGGCCCATCCCCTTTCGTTTGGTACCCATATTGTAGGGTAATATAGAGGTTTTCGGGCAATCGCATTTTGACATATAACTTAGTTATTGATAAATTTATCGAAATATATCGAAGTCCAAATGAAACCTGGACCTATCCCCTTTCGTTTGATACCCATATTGTAGGGCAAGTTTAAGGTTTTTGTGAAATCATATTTTCACCGATAACTCAATCATCGATAAATTTATCGAAACCTATCGAAGTCCAAATGAAACCTGGGGCCATCCCCTTTCGATTGATACCCATATAGGAGGGTAATATTAAGGTTTTCGGGCAATGGCATTTTGACCGATAACTCAGTTATAGATAAATATATCGAAGTACAAACGGAACCTGGGGCCTTCCTCTTTCGTTTGATACCCATATTTTAGGGCAAGTTTAAGGTTTTTGGGCAATCACATTTTCACCGATAACTCATCATCGATACATTTATCGAAACCTATCGAAGTCCAAATGAAACCTGCGGCCTTCTCCTTTCGTCTTATACCCATATTATAGGGTAATGTTAAGTTTTTTGGGCAATCACCGATAACTCAGTTATCGATAAATTTATCGAAATATATCGAAGTCCAAATGAAACCTGGAGCTATCCCCTTTCGTTTGATACCCATATTGTAGTGTAATATAGAGGTTTTCGGGCAATCGCATTTTGACCGATAACTCAGTTATCGATCAGTTTGTCGAAATATATCGAAGTACAAATGAAACCTGCTGCGTTCTCCTTTCGTTTTATGCCCATATTATAAGGTAATGTTAAGTTTTTTGGGCAATCACCGATAACTAGTTATCGATAAATTTATCGAAATATATCGAAGTCCAAAAGAAACCTGGAGCTATCCCCTTTCGTTTGATACCCATATTGTAGGGCAAGTTTAAGATTTTGGGGAAATCATATTTTCACCGATAACTCAATCATCGATAAATTTATCGAAACCTATCGAAGTCCAAATGAAACCTGGGGCCATCCCCTTTCCTTTGATACCCATATAGGAGGGTAATATTAAGGTTTTCGGGGAATGGCATTTTGACCGATAACTTAGTTATCGATAAATTTATCGAAATATATCGAAGCCAAAATGAAACCTGGGGCCTTCCCCTTTCGTTTGATACCCATATTGTACCATCTTTCTATACCTGTATGCGAAATATCATAAATATAGGTTCAAATATATGGAATAAAAAAATTTCGAAAAGTAACGGTCCGTAGCAGGGTCGGAACAACCAAAATTAAAAAAATAAATAGCCTATAGCTCCTTCCAGACTATGACCTGTAGGCGTGCCAAATTTCAACAAAATCCGTCTTGCTATTCTCACGTTTTTAGGGAACAAAAGCAAACGTCTGGACATCCAAACATCGCTACATTCACATTTATAATATTAGTATGATTAGTATGATTATTGCCTACTGAAGAATTTACCAAATTCGAATATTTTTAAAAAAGAGTATTGAAAACCGGTTTTCAAAAATTTTCTTTGGTAACGTTAGGGGGCCTTTCAAGAATTCAATTTTGACAAATTGTGCCAGGATGAATGCAAATTCAAATGTTGATTTGATACCATATTGTAGGGTAATATTAAGGTTTTTCTGCAATTGCATTTTTACTGATAACTCAGTTATAGATAAATTTATCGAAATATATCGAAGTACAAACGGGACCTGGGGCCTTCCCCTTTCGTTTGATACCCATATTGTAGGGTAATATAGAGGTTTTCGGGCAATCGAATTCTGGCCGATAACTCAGTTATCGATCAATTTATCGAAATATATCGGAGTTGAAATGAAACCTGGGGCCTCCCCTTTCGTTTGATACCCATATTGCAGGGTAATTTTAAGGTTTTTGTGCAATAACATTTTCACCGATAACTCATCATCGATAAATTTATCGAAACATATCGAAGTCCAAATGAAACCTGCGGCGTTCTCCTTTCGTTTTATACCCATATTATAAGGTAATGTTAAGTTTTTTGGGCAATCACCGATAACTCAGTTATCGATAAATTTATCGAAATATATCGAAGTCCAAATAAAACCTGGAGCTATCCCCTTTCGTTTGATACCCATGTTGTAGGGCAAGTTTAAGGTTTTTGTGAAATCATATTTTCACCGATAACTCAATCATCGATAAATTTATCGAAACCTATCGAAGTCCAAATGAAACCTGCGGCGTTCTCCTTTCGTTTTATACCCATATTATAAGGTAATGTTAAATTTTTTGGGCAATCACCGATAACTCAGTTATCGATAAATTTATCGAAATATATCGAAGTCCAAATGAAACCTGGACCTATCCCCTTTCGCTTGATACCCATATTGTACCATCTTTCTATACCTGTATGCGAAATATCATAAATATAGGTTCAAATATATGGAATAAAAAAATTTCGAAAAATCCGTCTTGCCATTCTCACGTTTTTAGGGAACCAAAGCAAACGTCTGGACATCCAAACATCGCTACATTCACATTTATAATATTAGTATGATTAGTATGATTATTGCCTACTGAAGAATTTACCAAATTCGAATATTTTTAAAAAAGAGTATTGAAAACCGGTTTTCAAAAATTTTCTTTTGCGGTATTCGTTGGTAACGTTAGGGGGCCTTTCAAGAATTCAATTTTGACAAATTATGCCAGGATGAATGCAAATTCAAATGTTGATTTGATACCATATTGTAGGGTAATATTAAGGTTTTTCTGCAATTGCATTTTTACTGATAACTCAGTTATAGATAAATTTATCGAAATATATCGAAGTACAAACGGAACCTGGGGCCTTCCCCTTTCGTTTGATACCCATATTGTAGGGCAAGTTTAAGGTTTTTGGTAGGGCTGTGCCTTTATTCTATTAACAGAGTAAGTTGATTAATCAAATTTTCAATTAATCGATTACTTGATTAATCAAAATTCTGAGTAATCAAAACGAGTGTTACTAGAGTATTTTCAAAAATGGTTAATCAAAAACTGATTAATTTACTCATTTTTTTATGTGAAAGTTTGCCTTGAAATAGTTGAAAATAAAAAAAATTAAAAACCAAACATACTTCAAAATATTAAAAAATAAAAAAATTTTAGAGAATTTTGAGATGTTGTCCGGTCGCGAATGGGCAAAATGTCGAAGATGCAACAAATGGTTGAAGTATTAAGGAACTTCTAAATTTAAGCCGTTTTAATATATGCTTAATCATTTTATTCAAAAAACGATTAATCAAAAAGGCGATTAATCAATTAAATTTCATTTTGATTAATCAAAATCTTGATTAATCGAGTAAACACCCTGTTTGATTAATCAAAAATCATAATTAATCGATTAATTGAGTAATCGAAATTATGAATAATCAAAATTTTGATTAATCAGTTAATCGCACAGCCCTAGTTTTTGGGCAATCACATTTTCACCGATAACTCATCATCGATACATTTATCGAAACCTATCGAAGTCCAAATGAAACCTGCGGCCTTCTCCTTTCGTCTTATACCCATATTATAGGGTAATGTTAAGTTTTTTGGGCAATCACCGATAACTCAGTTATCGATAAATTTATCGAAATATATCGAAGTCCAAATGAAACCTGGACCTATCCCCTTTCGTTTGATACCCATATTGTAGGGCAAGTTTGAGGTTTTTGTGAAATCATATTTTCACCGATAACTCAATCAGCGACAAATGTATCGAAACCTATCGAAGTCCAAATGAAACCTGCGGCGTTCTCCTTTCGTTTTATACCCATATTATTAGGTAATGTTAAGTTTTTTGGGCAATCACCGATAACTCAGTTATCGATAAATTTATCGAAATATATCGAAGTCCAAAAGAAACCTGGAGCTATCCCCTTTCGTTTGATACCCATATTGTAGGGTAATATAGAGGTTTTCGGGCAATCGCATTTTGACCGATAACTCAGTTATAGATAAATATATCGAAGTACAAACGGAACCTGGGGCCTTCCTCTTTCGTTTGATACCCATATTGTAGGGCAAGTTTAAGGTTTTTGGGCAATCACATTTTACCGATAACTCAGTTATCGATAAATTTATCGAAACCTATCGAAGTCCAAATGAAACCTGGGGCCATCCCCTTTCGTTTGATACCCATATAGGAGGGTAATATTAAGGTTTTCGGGCAATGGCATTTTGACCGATAACTCAGTTATAGATAAATATATCGAAGTACAAACGGAACCTGGGGCCTTCCTCTTTCGTTTGATACCCATATTGTAGGGCAAGTTTAAGGTTTTTGGGCAATCACATTTTACCGATAACTCAGTTATCGATAAATTTATCGAAACCTATCGAAGTCCAAATGAAACCTGGGCCCATCCCCTTTCGTTTGGTACCCATATTGTAGGGTAATATAGAGGTTTTCGGGCAATCGCATTTTGACATATAACTTAGTTATTGATAAATTTATCGAAATATATCGAAGTCCAATTGAAACCTGGACCTATCCCCTTTCGTTTGATACCCATATTGTAGGGCAAGTTTAAGGTTTTTGTGAAATCATATTTTCACCGATAACTCAATCATCGATAAATTTATCGAAACCTATCGAAGTCCAAATGAAACCTGGGGCCATCCCCTTTCGATTGATACCCATATAGGAGGGTAATATTAAGGTTTTCGGGCAATGGCATTTTGACCGATAACTCAGTTATAGATAAATATATCGAAGTACAAACGGAACCTGGGGCCTTCCTCTTTCGTTTGATACCCATATTTTAGGGCAAGTTTAAGGTTTTTGGGCAATCACATTTTCACCGATAACTCATCATCGATACATTTATCGAAACCTATCGAAGTCCAAATGAAACCTGCGGCCTTCTCCTTTCGTCTTATACCCATATTATAGGGTAATGTTAAGTTTTTTGGGCAATCACCGATAACTCAGTTATCGATAAATTTATCGAAATATATCGAAGTCCAAATGAAACCTGGAGCTATCCCCTTTCGTTTGATACCCATATTGTAGTGTAATATAGAGGTTTTCGGGCAATCGCATTTTGACCGATAACTCAGTTATCGATCAGTTTGTCGAAATATATCGAAGTACAAATGAAACCTGCTGCGTTCTCCTTTCGTTTTATGCCCATATTATAAGGTAATGTTAAGTTTTTTGGGCAATCACCGATAACTAGTTATCGATAAATTTATCGAAATATATCGAAGTCCAAAAGAAACCTGGAGCTATCCCCTTTCGTTTGATACCCATATTGTAGGGCAAGTTTAAGATTTTGGGGAAATCATATTTTCACCGATAACTCAATCATCGATAAATTTATCGAAACCTATCGAAGTCCAAATGAAACCTGGGGCCATCCCCTTTCCTTTGATACCCATATAGGAGGGTAATATTAAGGTTTTCGGGGAATGGCATTTTGACCGATAACTTAGTTATCGATAAATTTATCGAAATATATCGAAGCCAAAATGAAACCTGGGGCCTTCCCCTTTCGTTTGATACCCATATTGTACCATCTTTCTATACCTGTATGCGAAATATCATAAATATAGGTTCAAATATATGGAATAAAAAAATTTCGAAAAGTAACGGTCCGTAGCAGGGTCGGAACAACCAAAATTAAAAAAATAAATAGCCTATAGCTCCTTCCAGACTATGACCTGTAGGCGTGCCAAATTTCAACAAAATCCGTCTTGCTATTCTCACGTTTTTAGGGAACAAAAGCAAACGTCTGGACATCCAAACATCGCTACATTCACATTTATAATATTAGTATGATTAGTATGATTATTGCCTACTGAAGAATTTACCAAATTCGAATATTTTTAAAAAAGAGTATTGAAAACCGGTTTTCAAAAATTTTCTTTGGTAACGTTAGGGGGCCTTTCAAGAATTCAATTTTGACAAATTGTGCCAGGATGAATGCAAATTCAAATGTTGATTTGATACCATATTGTAGGGTAATATTAAGGTTTTTCTGCAATTGCATTTTTACTGATAACTCAGTTATAGATAAATTTATCGAAATATATCGAAGTACAAACGGGACCTGGGGCCTTCCCCTTTCGTTTGATACCCATATTGTAGGGTAATATAGAGGTTTTCGGGCAATCGCATTCTGGCCGATAACTCAGTTATCGATCAATTTATCGAAATATATCGGAGTTGAAATGAAACCTGGGGCCTCCCCTTTCGTTTGATACCCATATTGCAGGGTAATTTTAAGGTTTTTGTGCAATAACATTTTCACCGATAACTCATCATCGATAAATTTATCGAAACATATCGAAGTCCAAATGAAACCTGCGGCGTTCTCCTTTCGTTTTATACCCATATTATAAGGTAATGTTAAGTTTTTTGGGCAATCACCGATAACTCAGTTATCGATAAATTTATCGAAATATATCGAAGTCCAAATAAAACCTGGAGCTATCCCCTTTCGTTTGATACCCATGTTGTAGGGCAAGTTTAAGGTTTTTGTGAAATCATATTTTCACCGATAACTCAATCATCGATAAATTTATCGAAACCTATCGAAGTCCAAATGAAACCTGCGGCGTTCTCCTTTCGTTTTATACCCATATTATAAGGTAATGTTAAATTTTTTGGGCAATCACCGATAACTCAGTTATCGATAAATTTATCGAAATATATCGAAGTCCAAATGAAACCTGGACCTATCCCCTTTCGTTTGATACCCATATTGTAGGGCAAGTTTAAGGTTTTTGTGAAATCATATTTTCACCGATAACTCATCATCGATAAATTTATCGAAACCTATCGAAGTCCAAATGAAACCTGCGGCGTTCTCCTTTCGTTTTATACCCATATTATAAGGTAATGTTAAGTTTTTTGGGCAATCACCGATAACTCAGTTATCGATATATTTCGAAATGAAACCTGGAGCTATCCCCTTTCGTTTGATACCCATATTGTAGTGTAATATAGAGGTTTTCGGGCAATCGCATTTTGACCGATAACTCAGTTATCGATCAATTTATCGAAATATATCGAAGTACAAATGAAACCTGCTGCGTTCTCCTTTCGTTTTATACCCATATTATAAGGTAATGTTAAGTTTTTTGGGCAATCACCGATAACTCAGTTATCGATAAATTTATCGAAATATATCGAAGTCCAAATAAAACCTGGAGCTATCCCCTTTCGTTTGATACCCATATTGTAGGGCAAGTTTAAGATTTTTGGGAAATCATATTTTCACCGATAACTCAATCATCGATAAATTTATCGAAACCTATCGAAGTCCAAATGAAACCTGGGGCCATCCCCTTTCGTTTGATACCCATATAGGAGGGTAATATTAAGGTTTTCGGGGAATGGCATTTTGACTGATAACTTAGTTATCGATAAATTTATCGAAATATATCGGAGTTGAAATGAAACCTGGGGCCTCCCCTTTCGTTTGATACCCATATTGTAGGGTAATTTTAAGGTTTTTGTGCAATAACATTTTCACCGATAACTCATCATCGATAAATTTATCGAAACCTATCGAAGTCCAAATGAAACCTGGGACCATCCCCTTTCGTTTGATACCCATATTGTAGGGTAATATAGAGGTTTTCGGGCAATCGCATTCTGGCCGATAACTCAGTTGTCGATCAATTTATCGAAATATATCGGAGTTGAAATGAAACCTGGGGCCTCCCCTTTCGTTTGATACCCATATTGTACCATCTTTCTATACCTGTATGCGAAATATCATAAATATAGGTTCAAATATATGGAATAAAAAAATTTCGAAAAGTAACGGTCCGTAGCAGGGTCGGAACAACCAAAATTAAAAAAATAAATAGCCTGTAGCTCCTTCCAGACTATGACCTGTAGGCGTGCCAAATTTCAACAAAATCCGTCTTGCCATTCTCACGTTTTTAGGGAACAAAAGCAAACGTCTGGACATCCACATTTTACATTCACATTTATAATATTAGTATGATTAGTATGATTATTGCCTACTGAAGAATTTACCAAATTCGAATATTTTTAAAAAGAGTATTGAAAACCGGTTTTCAAAAATTTTCTTTTGCGGTATTCTTTGGTAACGTTAGGGGGCCTTTCAAGAATTCAATTTTGACAAATTGTGCCAGGATGAATGCAAATTCAAATGTTGATTTGATACCATATTGTAGGGTAATATTAAGGTTTTTCTGCAATTGCATTTTTACTGATAACTCAGTTATAGATAAATTTATCGAAATATATCGAAGTACAAACGGGACCTGGGGCCTTCCCCTTTCGTTTGATACCCATATTGTAGGGTAAGTTTAAGGTTTTTGGGCAATCACATTTTCTCCGATAACTCATCATCGATACATTTATCGAAATCTATCGAAGTCCAAATGAAACCTGCGGCCTTCTCCTTTCGTCTTATACCCATATTATAGGGTAATGTTAAGTTTTTTGGGCAATCACCGATAACTCAGTTATCGATAAATTTATCGAAGTCCAAATGAAACCTGGACCTATCCCCTTTCGTTTGATACCCATATTGTAGGGCAAGTTTAAGGTTTTTGTGAAATCATATCTTCACCGATAACTCAATCATCGATAAATTTATCGAAACCTATCGAAGTCCAAATGAAACCTGGGACCATCCCCTTTCGTTTGATACCCATATTGTAGGGTAATATAGAGGTTTTCGGGCAATCGCATTCTGGCCGATAACTCAGTTGTCGATCAATTTATCGAAATATATCGGAGTTGAAATGAAACCTGGGGCCTCCCCTTTCGTTTGATACCCATATTGTAGGGTAATTTTAAGGTTTTTGTGCAATAACATTTTCACCGATAACTCATCATCGATAAATTTATCGAAACATATCGAAGTCCAAATGAAACCTGCGGCGTTCTCCTTTCGTTTTATACCCATATTATAAGGTAATGTTAAGTTTTTTGGGCAATCACCGATAACTCAGTTATCGATAAATTTATCGAAATATATCGAAGTCCAAATGAAACCTGGAGCTATCCTCTTTCGTTTGATACCCATGTTGTAGGGCAAGTGTAAGGTTTTTGTGAAATCATATTTTCACCAATAACTCAATCATCGATAAATTTATCGAAACCTATCGAAGTCCAAATGAAACCTGCGGCGTTCTCCTTTCGTTTTATACCCATATTATAAGGTAATGTTAAGTTTTTTGGGCAATCACCGATAACTCAGTTATCGATAAATTTATCGAAATATATCGAAGTCCAAATGAAACCTGGACCTATCCCCTTTCGTTTGATACCCATATTGTAGGGCAAGTTTAAGGTTTTTGTGAAATCATATTTTCACCGATAACTCATCATCGATAAATTTATCGAAACCTATCGAAGTCCAAATGAAACCTGCGGCGTTCTCCTTTCGTTTTATACCCATATTATAAGGTAATGTTAAGTTTTTTGGGCAATCACCGATAACTCAGTTATCGATAAATTTATCGAAATATATCGAAGTCCAAATGAAACCTGGAGCTATCCCCTTTCGTTTGATACCCATATTGTAGTGTAATATAGAGGTTTTCGGGCAATCGATAACTCAGTTATCGATCAGTTTATGGAAATATATCGAAATACAAATGAAACCTGCTGCGTTCTCCTTTCGTTTTATACCCATATTATAAGGTAATGTTAAGTTTTTTTGGGCAATCACCGATAACTCAGTTATCGATAAATTTATCGAAATATATCGAAGTCCAAATGAAACCTGGACCTATCCCCTTTCGTTTGATACCCATATTGTAGGGCAAGTTTAAGGTTTTTGTGAAATCATATTTTCACCGATAACTCATCATCGATAAATTTATCGAAACCTATCGAAGTCCAAATGAAACCTGCGGCGTTCTCCTTTCGTTTTATACCCATATTATAAGGTAATGTTAAGTTTTTTGGGCAATCACCGATAACTCAGTTATCGATAAATTTATCGAAATATATCGAAGTCCAAATGAAACCTGGAGCTATCCCCTTTCGTTTGATACCCATATTGTAGTGTAATATAGACGTTTTCGGGCAATCGCATTTTGACCGATAACTCAGTTATCGATCAGTTTATCGAAATATATCGAAATACAAATGAAACCTGCTGCGTTCTCCTTTCGTTTTATACCCATATTATAAGGTAATGTTAAGTTTTTTGGGCAATCACCGATAACTCAGTTATCGATAAATTTATCGAAACCTATCGAAGTCCAAATGAAACCTGGGGCCATCCCCTTTCGTTTGATACCCATATAGGAGGGTAATATTAAGGTTTTCGGGGAATGGCATTTTGACCGATAACTTAGTTATCGATAAATTTATCGAAATATATCGAAGCCAAAATGAAACCTGGGGCCTTCCCCTTTCGTTTGATACCCATATTGTACCATCTTTCTATACCTGTATGCGAAATATCATAAATATAGGTTCAAATATATGGAATAAAAAAATTTCGAAAAGTAACGGTCCGTAGCAGGGTCGGAACAACCAAAATTAAAAAAATAAATAGCCTATAGCTCCTTCCAGGCTATGACCTGTAGGCGTGCCAAATTTCAACAAAATCCGTCTTGCCATTCTCACGTTTTTAGGGAACAGAAGCAAACGTCTGGACATCCAAACATCGCTACATTCACATTTATAATATTAGTATGATTAGTATGATTATTGCCTACTGAAGAATTTACCAAATTGGAATATTTTTAAAAAAGAGTATTGAAAACCGGTTTTCAAAAATTTTCTTTTGCGGTATTCTTTGGTAACGTTAGGGAGCCTTTCAAGAATTCAATTTTGACAAATTGTGCCAGGATGAATGCAAATTCAAATGTTGATTTGATACCATATTGTAGGGTAGTATTAAGGTTTTTCTGCAATTGCATTTTTACTGACAACTCAGTTATAGATAAATTTATCGAAATATATCGAAGTACAAACGGAACCTGGGGCCTTCCCCTTTCGTTTGATACCCATAGTGTAGGGCAAGTTTAAGGTTTTTGGGCAATCACATTTTCACCGATAACTCATCATCGATACATTTATCGAAACCTATCGAAGTCCAAATGAAACCTGCGGCCTTCTCCTTTCGTCTTATACCCATATTATAGGGTTATGTTAAGTTTTTTGGGCAATCACCGATAACTCAGTTATCGATAAATTTATCGAAGTCCAAATGAAACCTGGACCTATCCCCTTTCGTTTGATACCCATATTGTAGGGCAAGTTTAAGGTTTTTGTGAAATCATATTTTCACCGATAACTCAATCATCGATAAATTTATCGAAATATATCGAAGTCTAAATGAAACCTGGAGCTATCACCTTTCGTTTGATACCCATATTGTAGGGTAATATAGAGGTTTTCGGGAAATCGCATTTTGACCGATAACTCAGTTATCGAGCAATTTATCGAAATATATCGAAGTACAAATGAAACCTGGGGCCTCCCCTTTCGTTTGATACCCATATTGTAGGGAAATTTTAAGGTTTTTGTGCAATAACATTTTCACCGATAACTCATCATCGATAAATTTATCGAAACCTATCGAAGTCCAAATGAAACCTGCGGCGTTCTCCTTTCGTTTTATACCCATATTATAAGGTAATGTTAAGTTTTTTGGGCAATCACCGCTAACTCAGTTATCGATAAATTTATCGAAATATATCGAAGTCCAAATTAAACCTGGGGACATCCCCTTTCGTTTGATACCCATATTGTAGGGTAATATAGAGGTTTTCGGGCAATCGCATTTTGACATATAACTTGGTTATCGATAAATTTATCGAAATATATCGAAGTCCAAATGAAACCTGGACCTATCCCCTTTCGTTTGATACCCATATTGTAGGGCAAGTTTAAGGTTTTTGTGAAATCATATTTTCACCGATAACTCAATCATCGATAAATTTATCGAAACCTATCGAAAACCAAATGAAACCTGCGGCCATCCCCTTTCGTTTGATACCCATATTGTAGTGTAATATAGAGGTTTTCGGGCAATCGATAACTCAGTTATCGATCAGTTTATCGAAATATATCGAAATACAAATGAAACCTGCTGCGTTCTCCTTTCGTTTTATACCCATATTATAAGGTAATGTTAAGTTTTTTGGGCAATCACCGATAACTCAGTTATCGATAAATTTATCGAAATATATCGAAGTCCAAATAAAACCTGGAGCTATCCCCTTTCGTTTGATACCCATATTGTAGGGCAAGTTTAAGATTTTTGGGAAATCATATTTTCACCGATAACTCAATCATCGATAAATTTATCGAAACCTATCGAAGTCCAAATGAAACCTGGGGCCATCCCCTTTCGTTTGATACCCATATAGGAGGGTAATATTAAGGTTTTCGGGGAATGGCATTTTGACTGATAACTTAGTTATCGATAAATTTATCGAAATATATCGAAGTACAAATGAAACCTGCTGCGTTCTCCTTTCGTTTTATACCCATATTATAAGGTAATGTTAAGTTTTTTGGGCAATCACCGATAACTCAGTTATCGATAAATTTATCGAAACCTATCGAAGTCCAAATGAAACCTGGGGCCATCCCCTTTCGTTTGATACCCATATAGGAGGGTAATATTAAGGTTTTCGGGCAATCGCATTTTGACCGATAACTCAGTTATCGATCAATTTATCGAAATATATCGAAGTACAAATGAAACCTGCTGCGTTCTCCTTTCGTTTTATACCCATATTATAAGGTAATGTTAAGTTTTTTGGGCAATCACCGATAACTCAGTTATCGATAAATTTATCGAAATATATCGAAGTCCAAATAAAACCTGGAGCTATCCCCTTTCGTTTGATACCCATATTGTAGGGCAAGTTTAAGATTTTTGGGAAATCATATTTTCACCGATAACTCAATCATCGATAAATTTATCGAAACCTATCGAAGTCCAAATGAAACCTGGGGCCATCCCCTTTCGTTTGATACCCATATAGGAGGGTAATATTAAGGTTTTCGGGGAATGGCATTTTGACTGATAACTTAGTTATCGATAAATTTATCGAAATATATCGGAGTTGAAATGAAACCTGGGGCCTCCCCTTTCGTTTGATACCCATATTGTAGGGTAATTTTAAGGTTTTTGTGCAATAACATTTTCACCGATAACTCATCATCGATAAATTTATCGAAACCTATCGAAGTCCAAATGAAACCTGGGACCATCCCCTTTCGTTTGATACCCATATTGTAGGGTAATATAGAGGTTTTCGGGCAATCGCATTCTGGCCGATAACTCAGTTGTCGATCAATTTATCGAAATATATCGGAGTTGAAATGAAACCTGGGGCCTCCCCTTTCGTTTGATACCCATATTGTACCATCTTTCTATACCTGTATGCGAAATATCATAAATATAGGTTCAAATATATGGAATAAAAAAATTTCGAAAAGTAACGGTCCGTAGCAGGGTCGGAACAACCAAAATTAAAAAAATAAATAGCCTGTAGCTCCTTCCAGACTATGACCTGTAGGCGTGCCAAATTTCAACAAAATCCGTCTTGCCATTCTCACGTTTTTAGGGAACAAAAGCAAACGTCTGGACATCCACATTTTACATTCACATTTATAATATTAGTATGATTAGTATGATTATTGCCTACTGAAGAATTTACCAAATTCGAATATTTTTAAAAAGAGTATTGAAAACCGGTTTTCAAAAATTTTCTTTTGCGGTATTCTTTGGTAACGTTAGGGGGCCTTTCAAGAATTCAATTTTGACAAATTGTGCCAGGATGAATGCAAATTCAAATGTTGATTTGATACCATATTGTAGGGTAATATTAAGGTTTTTCTGCAATTGCATTTTTACTGATAACTCAGTTATAGATACATTTATCGAAACCTATCGAAGTCCAAATGAAACCTGCGGCCTTCTCCTTCCGTCTCATACCCATATTATAGGGTAATGTTAAGTTTTTTGGGCAATCACTGATAACTCAGTTATCGATAAATTTATCGAAATATATCGAAGTCCAAATGAAACCTGGACCTATCCCCTTTCGTTTGATACCCCTATTGTAGGGCAAGTTTAAGGTTTTTGGGAAATCATATTTTCACCGATAACTCAATCATCGATAAATTTATCGAAATATATCGAAGTCCAAATGAAACCTGGACCTATCCCCTTTCGTTTGATACCCCTATTGTAGGGCAAGTTTAAGGTTTTTGGGAAATCATATTTTCACCGATAACTCAATCATCGATAAATTTATCGAAACCTATCGAAGTCCAAATGAAACCTGGGGCCATCCCCTTTCGTTTGATACCCATATTGTAGGGTAAGTTTAAGGTTTTTGGGCAATCACATTTTCTCCGATAACTCATCATCGATACATTTATCGAAATCTATCGAAGTCCAAATGAAACCTGCGGCCTTCTCCTTTCGTCTTATACCCATATTATAGGGTAATGTTAAGTTTTTTGGGCAATCACCGATAACTCAGTTATCGATAAATTTATCGAAGTCCAAATGAAACCTGGACCTATCCCCTTTCGTTTGATACCCATATTGTAGGGCAAGTTTAAGGTTTTTGTGAAATCATATCTTCACCGATAACTCAATCATCGATAAATTTATCGAAACCTATCGAAGTCCAAATGAAACCTGGGACCATCCCCTTTCGTTTGATACCCATATTGTAGGGTAATATAGAGGTTTTCGGGCAATCGCATTCTGGCCGATAACTCAGTTGTCGATCAATTTATCGAAATATATCGGAGTTGAAATGAAACCTGGGGCCTCCCCTTTCGTTTGATACCCATATTGTAGGGTAATTTTAAGGTTTTTGTGCAATAACATTTTCACCGATAACTCATCATCGATAAATTTATCGAAACATATCGAAGTCCAAATGAAACCTGCGGCGTTCTCCTTTCGTTTTATACCCATATTATAAGGTAATGTTAAGTTTTTTGGGCAATCACCGATAACTCAGTTATCGATAAATTTATCGAAATATATCGAAGTCCAAATGAAACCTGGAGCTATCCTCTTTCGTTTGATACCCATGTTGTAGGGCAAGTGTAAGGTTTTTGTGAAATCATATTTTCACCAATAACTCAATCATCGATAAATTTATCGAAACCTATCGAAGTCCAAATGAAACCTGCGGCGTTCTCCTTTCGTTTTATACCCATATTATAAGGTAATGTTAAGTTTTTTGGGCAATCACCGATAACTCAGTTATCGATAAATTTATCGAAATATATCGAAGTCCAAATGAAACCTGGACCTATCCCCTTTCGTTTGATACCCATATTGTAGGGCAAGTTTAAGGTTTTTGTGAAATCATATTTTCACCGATAACTCATCATCGATAAATTTATCGAAACCTATCGAAGTCCAAATGAAACCTGCGGCGTTCTCCTTTCGTTTTATACCCATATTATAAGGTAATGTTAAGTTTTTTGGGCAATCACCGATAACTCAGTTATCGATAAATTTATCGAAATATATCGAAGTCCAAATGAAACCTGGAGCTATCCCCTTTCGTTTGATACCCATATTGTAGTGTAATATAGAGGTTTTCGGGCAATCGATAACTCAGTTATCGATCAGTTTATGGAAATATATCGAAATACAAATGAAACCTGCTGCGTTCTCCTTTCGTTTTATACCCATATTATAAGGTAATGTTAAGTTTTTTTGGGCAATCACCGATAACTCAGTTATCGATAAATTTATCGAAATATATCGAAGTCCAAATGAAACCTGGACCTATCCCCTTTCGTTTGATACCCATATTGTAGGGCAAGTTTAAGGTTTTTGTGAAATCATATTTTCACCGATAACTCATCATCGATAAATTTATCGAAACCTATCGAAGTCCAAATGAAACCTGCGGCGTTCTCCTTTCGTTTTATACCCATATTATAAGGTAATGTTAAGTTTTTTGGGCAATCACCGATAACTCAGTTATCGATAAATTTATCGAAATATATCGAAGTCCAAATGAAACCTGGAGCTATCCCCTTTCGTTTGATACCCATATTGTAGTGTAATATAGACGTTTTCGGGCAATCGCATTTTGACCGATAACTCAGTTATCGATCAGTTTATCGAAATATATCGAAATACAAATGAAACCTGCTGCGTTCTCCTTTCGTTTTATACCCATATTATAAGGTAATGTTAAGTTTTTTGGGCAATCACCGATAACTCAGTTATCGATAAATTTATCGAAACCTATCGAAGTCCAAATGAAACCTGGGGCCATCCCCTTTCGTTTGATACCCATATAGGAGGGTAATATTAAGGTTTTCGGGGAATGGCATTTTGACCGATAACTCAGTTATCGATCAGTTTATCGAAATATATCGAAATACAAATGAAACCTGCTGCGTTCTCCTTTCGTTTTATACCCATATTATAAGGTAATGTTAAGTTTTTTGGGCAATCACCGATAACTCAGTTATCGATAAATTTATCGAAATATATCGAAGCCAAAATGAAACCTGGGGCCTTCCCCTTTCGTTTGATACCCATATTGTACCATCTTTCTATACCTGTATGCGAAATATCATAAATATAGGTTCAAATATATGGAATAAAAAAATTTCGAAAAGTAACGGTCCGTAGCAGGGTCGGAACAACCAAAATTAAAAAAATAAATAGCCTATAGCTCCTTCCAGGCTATGACCTGTAGGCGTGCCAAATTTCAACAAAATCCGTCTTGCCATTCTCACGTTTTTAGGGAACAGAAGCAAACGTCTGGACATCCAAACATCGCTACATTCACATTTATAATATTAGTATGATTAGTATGATTATTGCCTACTGAAGAATTTACCAAATTGGAATATTTTTAAAAAAGAGTATTGAAAACCGGTTTTCAAAAATTTTCTTTTGCGGAATTCTTTGGTAACGTTAGGGAGCCTTTCAAGAATTCAATTTTGACAAATTGTGCCAGGATGAATGCAAATTCAAATGTTGATTTGATACCATATTGTAGGGTAGTATTAAGGTTTTTCTGCAATTGCATTTTTACTGACAACTCAGTTATAGATAAATTTATCGAAATATATCGAAGTACAAACGGAACCTGGGGCCTTCCCCTTTCGTTTGATACCCATAGTGTAGGGCAAGTTTAAGGTTTTTGGGCAATCACATTTTCACCGATAACTCATCATCGATACATTTATCGAAACCTATCGAAGTCCAAATGAAACCTGCGGCCTTCTCCTTTCGTCTTATACCCATATTATAGGGTTATGTTAAGTTTTTTGGGCAATCACCGATAACTCAGTTATCGATAAATTTATCGAAGTCCAAATGAAACCTGGACCTATCCCCTTTCGTTTGATACCCATATTGTAGGGCAAGTTTAAGGTTTTTGTGAAATCATATTTTCACCGATAACTCAATCATCGATAAATTTATCGAAACCTATCGAAGTCCAAATGAAACCTGCGGCGTTCTCCTTTCGTTTTATACCCATATTATAAGGTAATGTTAAGTTTTTTGGGCAATCACCGATAACTCAGTTATCGATAAATTTATCGAAATATATCGAAGTCTAAATGAAACCTGGAGCTATCACCTTTCGTTTGATACCCATATTGTAGGGTAATATAGAGGTTTTCGGGAAATCGCATTTTGACCGATAACTCAGTTATCGAGCAATTTATCGAAATATATCGAAGTACAAATGAAACCTGGGGCCTCCCCTTTCGTTTGATACCCATATTGTAGGGAAATTTTAAGGTTTTTGTGCAATAACATTTTCACCGATAACTCATCATCGATAAATTTATCGAAACCTATCGAAGTCCAAATGAAACCTGCGGCGTTCTCCTTTCGTTTTATACCCATATTATAAGGTAATGTTAAGTTTTTTGGGCAATCACCGCTAACTCAGTTATCGATAAATTTATCGAAATATATCGAAGTCCAAATTAAACCTGGGGACATCCCCTTTCGTTTGATACCCATATTGTAGGGTAATATAGAGGTTTTCGGGCAATCGCATTTTGACATATAACTTGGTTATCGATAAATTTATCGAAATATATCGAAGTCCAAATGAAACCTGGACCTATCCCCTTTCGTTTGATACCCATATTGTAGGGCAAGTTTAAGGTTTTTGTGAAATCATATTTTCACCGATAACTCAATCATCGATAAATTTATCGAAACCTATCGAAAACCAAATGAAACCTGCGGCCATCCCCTTTCGTTTGATACCCATATTGTAGTGTAATATAGAGGTTTTCGGGCAATCGATAACTCAGTTATCGATCAGTTTATCGAAATATATCGAAATACAAATGAAACCTGCTGCGTTCTCCTTTCGTTTTATACCCATATTATAAGGTAATGTTAAGTTTTTTGGGCAATCACCGATAACTCAGTTATCGATAAATTTATCGAAATATATCGAAGTCCAAATGAAACCTGGAGCTATCCCCTTTCGTTTGATACCCATATTGTAGTGTAATATAGAGGTTTTCGGGCAATCGATAACTCAGTTATCGATCAGTTTATCGAAATATATCGAAATACAAATGAAACCTGCTGCGTTCTCCTTTCGTTTTATACCCATATTATAAGGTAATGTTAAGTTTTTTGGGCAATCACCGATAACTCAGTTATCGATAAATTTATCGAAATATATCGAAGTCCAAATGAAACCTGGACCTATCCCCTTTCGTTTGATACCCATATTGTAGGGCAAGTTTAAGGTTTTTGTGAAATCATATTTTCACCGATAACTCATCATCGATAAATTTATCGAAACCTATCGAAGTCCAAATGAAACCTGCGGCGTTCTCCTTTCGTTTTATACCCATATTATAAGGTAATGTTAAGTTTTTTGGGCAATCACCGATAACTCAGTTATCGATAAATTTATCGAAATATATCGAAGTCCAAATGAAACCTGGAGCTATCCCCTTTCGTTTGATACCCATATTGTAGTGTAATATAGACGTTTTCGGGCAATCGCATTTTGACCGATAACTCAGTTATCGATCAGTTTATCGAAATATATCGAAGTCCAAATGAAACCTGGAGCTATCCCCTTTCGTTTGATACCCATATTGTTGTGTAATATAGAGGTTTTCGGGCAATCGCATTTTGACCGATAACTCAGTTATCGATCAGTTTATCGAAATATATCGAAATACAAATGAAACCTGCTGCGTTCTCCTTTCGTTTTATACCCATATTATAAGGTAATGTTAAGTTTTTTGGGCAATCACCGATAACTCAGTTATCGATAAATTTATCGAAATATATCGAAGTCCAAATGAAACCTGGACCTATCCCCTTTCGTTTGATACCCATATTGTAGGGCAAGTTTAAGGTTTTTGTGAAATCATATTTTCACCGATAACTCATCATCGATAAATTTATCGAAACCTATCGAAGTCCAAATGAAACCTGCGGCGTTCTCCTTTCGTTTCATACCCATATTATAAGGTAATGTTAAGTTTTTTGGGCAATCACCGATAACTCAGTTATCGATAAATTTATCGAAATATATCGAAGTCCAAATGAAACCTGGAGCTATCCCCTTTCGTTTGATACCCATATTGTAGTGTAATATAGACGTTTTCGGGCAATCGCATTTTGACCGATAACTCAGTTATCGATCAGTTTATCAAAATATATCGAAATACAAATGAAACCTGCTGCGTTCTCCTTTCGTTTTATACCCATATTATAAGGTAATGTTAAGTTTTTTGGGCAATCACCGATAACTCAGTTATCGATAAATTTATCGAAACCTATCGAAGTCCAAATGAAACCTGGGGCCATCCCCTTTCGTTTGATACCCATATAGGAGGGTAATATTAAGGTGTTCGGGGAATGGCATTTTGACCGATAACTTAGTTATCGATAAATTTATCGAAATATATCGAAGCCAAAATGAAACCTGGGGCCTTCCCCTTTCGTTTGATACCCATATTGTACCATCTTTCTATACCTGTATGCGAAATATCATAAATATAGGTTCAAATATATGGAATAAAAAAATTTCGAAAAGTAACGGTCCGTAGCAGGGTCGGAACAACCAAAATTAAAAAAATAAATAGCCTATAGCTCCTTCCAGGCTATGACCTGTAGGCGTGCCAAATTTCAACAAAATCCGTCTTGCCATTCTCAAGTTTTTAGGGAACAGAAGCAAACGTCTGGACATCCAAACATCGCTACATTCACATTTATAATATTAGTATGATTAGTATGATTATTGCCTACTGAAGAATTTACCAAATTGGAATATTTTTAAAAAAGAGTATTGAAAACCGGTTTTCAAAAATTTTCTTTTGCGGTATTCTTTGGTAACGTTAGGGGGCCTTTCAAGAATTCAATTTTGACAAATTGTGCCAGGATGAATGCAAATTCAAATGTTGATTTGATACCATATTGTAGGGTAGTATTAAGGTTTTTCTGCAATTGCATTTTTACTGACAACTCAGTTATAGATAAATTTATCGAAATATATCGAAGTACAAACGGAACCTGGGGCCTTCCCCTTTCGTTTGATACCCATATTGTAGGGCAAGTTTAAGGTTTTTGTGAAATCATATTTTCACCGATAACTCAATCATCGATAAATTTATCGAAACCTATCGAAGTCCAAATGAAACCTGCGGCCATCTCCTTTCGTTTGATACCCATATTGTAGGGTAATATAGAGGTTTTCGGGCAATCGCATTTTGACATATAACTTAGTTATCGATAAATTTATCGAAATATATCGAAGTCCAAATGAAACCTGGACCTATCCCCTTTCGTTTGATACCCATATTATAGGGCAAGTTTAAGGTTTTTGTGAAATCATATTTTCACCGATAACTCAATCATCGATAAATTTATCGAAACCTATCGAAAACCAAATGAAACCTGCGGCCATCCCCTTTCGTTTTATACCCATATTATAAGGTAATGTTAAGTTTTTTGGGCAATCACCGATAACTCAGTTATCGATAAATTTATCGAAATATATCGAAGTCTAAATGAAACCTGGAGCTATCACCTTTCGTTTGATACCCATATTGTAGGGTAATATAGAGGTTTTCGGGAAATCGCATTTTGACCGATAACTCAGTTATCGGGCAATTTATCGAAATATATCGAAGTACAAATGAAACCTGGGGCCTCCCCTTTCGTTTGATACCCATATTGTAGGGAAATTTTAAGGTTTTTGTGCAATAACATTTTCACCGATAACTCATCATCGATAAATTTATCGAAACCTATCGAAGTCCAAATGAAACCTGGACTTATCCCCTTTCGTTTGATACCCATATTATAGGGCAAGTTTAAGGTTTTTGTGAAATCATATTTTCACCGATAACTCAATCATCGATAAATTTATCGAAACCTATTGAAAACCAAATGAAACCTGCGGCCATCCCCTTTCGTTTGATACCCATATTGTAGGGTAATATAGAGGTTTTCGGGCAATCGCATTTTGACATATAACTTAGTTATCGATAAATTTATCGAAATATATCGAAGTCCAAATGAAACCTGGACCTATCCCCTTTCGTTTGATACCCATATTATAGGGCAAGTTTAAGGTTTTTGTGAAATCATATTTTCACCGATAACTCAATCATCGATAAATTTATCGAAACCTATCGAAAACCAAATGAAACCTGCGGCCATCCCCTTTCGTTTGATACCCATATTGTAGGGTAATATAGAGGTTTTCGGGCAATCGCATTTTGACCGATAACTCAGTTATCGATCAATTTATCGAAATATATCGAAGTACAAATGAAACCTGGGGCTTCCCCTTTCGTTTGATACCCATATTGTAGGGTAATTTTAAGGTTTTTGTGCAATAACATTTTCACCGATAACTAATCATCGATAAATTTATCGAAACTTATCGAAGTCCAAATGAAACCTGCGGCGTTCTCCTTTCGTTTTATACCCATATTATAAGGTAATGTTAAGTTTTTTGGGCAATCACCGATAACTCAGTTATCGATAAATTTATCGAAATATATCGAAGTCCAAATGAAACCTGGAGCTATCCCCTTTCGTTTGATACCCATATTATAGGGCAAGTTGAAGATTTTTGGGAAATCATATTTTCACCGATAACTCAATCATCGATAAATTTATCGAAACCTATCGAAGTCCAAATGAAACCTGGGGCCATCCCCTTTCGTTTGATACCCATATAGGAGGGTAATATTAAGGTTTCGGGCAATCGCATTTTGACCGATAACTTAGCTATCGATAAATTTATCGAAATATATCGAAGCCAAAATGAAACCTGGGGCCTTCCCCTTTCGTTTGATACCCATATTGTACCATCTTTCTATACCTGTATGCGAAATATCATAAATATAGGTTCAAATATATGGAATAAAAAAATTTCGAAAAGTAACGGTCCGTAGCAGGGTCGGAACAACCAAAATTAAAAAAATAAATAGCCTATAGCTCCTTCCAGACTATGACCTGTAGGCGTGCCATTCTCACGTTTTTAGGGAACAAAAGCAAACGTCTGGACATCCAAACATCGCTACATTCACATTTATAATATTAGTACCTATGATTAGTATGATTATTGCCTACTGAAGAATTTACCAAATCCGAATATTTTTAAAAAAGAGTATTGAAAACCGGTTTTCAAAAATTTTCTTTTGCGGTATTCTTTGGTAACGTTAGGGGGCCTTTCAAGAATTCAATTCTGACAAATTGTGTCAGGGTGAATGCAAATTCAAATGTTGATTTGATACCATATTGTAGGGTAATATTAAGGTTTTTCTGCAATTGCATTTTTACTGATAACTCAGTTATAGATAAATTTATCGAAATATATCGAAGTACAAACGGAACCTGGGGCCTTCCCCTTTCGTTTGATACCCATATTGTAGGGCAAGTTTAAGGTTTTTGGGCAATCACATTTTCACCGATAACTCATCATCGATACATTTATCGAAACCTATCGAAGTCCAAATGAAACCTGCGGCCTTCTCCTTTCGTCTTATACCCATATTATAGGGTAATGCTAAGTTTTTTGGGCAATCACCGATAACTCAGTTATCGATAAATTTATCGAAATATATCGAAGTCCAAATGAAACCTGGACCTATCCCCTTTCGTTTAATACCCATATTGTAGGGCAAGTTTAAGTTTTTGTGAAATCATATTTTCACCGATAACTCAATCATCGATAAATTTATCGAAACCTATTGAAGTCCAAATGAAACCTGGGACCATCCCCTTTCGTTTGATACCCATATTGTAGGGTAATATAGAGGTTTTCGGGCAATCGCATTCTGGCCGATAACTCAGTTATCGATCAATTTATCGAAATATATCGGAGTTCAAATAAAACCTGGGGCCTCCCCTTTCGTTTGATACCCATATTGTAGGGTAATTTTAAGGTTTTTGTGCAATAACATTTTCACCGATAACTCATCATCGATAAATTTATCGAAACATATCGAAGTCCAAATGAAACCTGCGGCGTTCTCCTTTCGTTTTATACCCATATTATAAGGTAATGTTAAGTTTTTTGGGCAATCACCGATAACTCAGTTATCGATAAATTTATCGAAATATATCGAAGTCCAAATGAAACGTGGAGCTATCCCCTTTCGTTTGATACCCATATTGTAGGGTAATATAGAGGTTTTCGGGCAATCGCATTTTGACCGATAACTCAGTTATCGATCATTTTATCGAAATATATCGAAGTACAAATGAAACCTGCGGCGTTCTCCTTTCGTTTTATACCCATATTATAAGGTAATGTTAAGTTTTTTGGGCAATAACCGATAACTCAGTTGTCGCTAAATTTATCGAAATATATCGAAGTCCAAATGAAACCTGGAGCTATCCCCTTTCGTTTGATACCCATATTGTACCATCTTTCTATACCTTCTTCTTCTTTAAATGGCCATCTAACCGCCTGAGCGATTTTGACCGTCCAACATAGCTCGCCAGTCATTTCTTCTTTGCGCCAACTGGCGCCAATTGGAGACCCCACGAGATCGCAGGTCGGTCTCCACTTGGTCCTTCCATCGGAGTGGTGGTCTTCCTCTTCCTCTGCTTCCACCGGCGGGTGCCGATAAGTACACCTTCTGGGCTGGAGCGTCTTCGTTCATTCGCACGACGTGGCCTAGCCAGCGAAGCCGCTGTGTTTTAATGCGCCGTACTATGTCGACGTCTGCGTAAAGCTCATATAACTCATCATTAAATCTTCTTCGGTACTCGCCGTCGCCAACGCGTATAGGCCCATAAATCTTTCGCAGAACTTTTCTCTCGAATACTCCCAATGCAGCCTCGTCAGATGTTGTTAGTGTCCACGCCTCTGCACCATATAGCAGGACGGGAGCGATGAGTGATTTGTAGAGTGTGATTTTCGTGCGTCGAGAGAGGACTTTACTTTTTAATTGCCTACTCAGTCCAAAGTAGCATTTATTTGCAAGAGCAATTATTCGTTGGATTTCTAGGCTGGCATTATTGTTGGAGTTTATGCTGGATCCAAGGTAAACGAAGTCCTTCACTATTTCGAACTTTCTGCTGCCAGCAGTTGCGTGGGTGCCAAGGCGCGAATGCGCTGACTCTTTGCTTGATGACAGCATGTACTTCGTTTTGCCTTCGTTCACCACCAAACCCATTTTTTTTCGCTTCTTTTTCTAGCTTGGAGTACGCAGAGGTTACGGCGCGGTTGTTAAGGCCGATAATGTCAATGTCGTCAGCATATGCTAACAGTTGCACGCTTTTATAGAATATTGTTCCAGCGCGGTTAAGTTCTGCAGATTGTATTATTTTCTCCAACATCAAATTAAAGAAATCACACGATCACCTTCTCTGAAACCTCGTTCAGTTTCAAACGGCTCGGAGAGGTCCTTCCCAATTCTGACTGAGCTGGTGGTGTTGCTCAATGTCCTTTTGCAAAGCCGTATAAGTTTTGCGGGGAAACCAAATTCAGACATAGCGGCATATAGGCAGCTCCTTTTCGTGCTATCGAAAGCGGATTTAAAATCAACAAAGAGGTGGTGTGTGTTGATTCTTTTCTCACGGGTTTTCTCCAGGATTTGACGTATTGTAAAAATCTGGTCGATGGTAGATTTTCCAGGTCTGAAGCCACACTGATAAGGTCCAATCAGTCTGTTCACGTCGGGCTTCAATCGTTCGCACAATACGCTTGACAAGACCTTATATGCGATATTCAAAAGGCTGATTCCGCGGTAGTTGGTGCAGTCACCAGGTCGCCATTCTCGTTCTTCAGGAATTTGCCCCGGGTTTGAAAGCTTCCGTCATTCGTCGAATTTTTTGATAGAATTTTCGGGCATTATTTCCATTGGCTAGCATCTCAAGCTTATTGATTTCACGCTTTTCTGCCTCTCTTTTTTTTGCCCGGAAAAGTCGCCTCGCTTCCCTTTTCACCATCAGTACCGTGTGAACAAGAAGTTATTTAATATTGCCCGCTAGGTGTTCGAGAAATCGAATGAAATGATACTTCACATCAACGCCATAAACAAAAACATCACCGAAGAAAATCTGGATCCTGAAAGAACAAGTACCGGAAATCATCCAGGCATGCCAAATGGCCTAATCCAGTATTATAAATACAAATCTACTAGCAGCGAAAGTTCAAAGGCTGATACAAGAGGAAGACACTCACCCGGTTTAGAAAATTATCAAAGCGATAGAATACAGATCAACGGAAGTGTATCGTTATCGTCTCCTGCTAACTCGTGCAGGAATCATTTGTGGACGGCACGTGGAATTAAATTTAAAGAAAATACTACTAAACGAAGATGAAGCAAATCGACGAACTGCCCACATGAATCACTAACGAGAATATCTGAAGTGGAATGCCTGGCCAGAGTTGTAAGACGAGGCGACGCGAGATAAGTATACCTTCTCGCCTTCGCCTAGCCAGCGAAACCGCGGTACTATGTCGACGTCGGCGTAAAGCTTATACACCTCGTCATTAAAACTTCTTCGGTACTCACCGTCGCCAACGCGTAGAAGCCCACAAATCTTTCGCAGAAGTTTTCTCTCGAATACTCCCAATGTTGCCTCCTCAATGTTTTTAGTGTCCACGCTTCTGAACTATTTGGCAAAACTCGAGCGGTGAGTGACTTGTAAAGTGCGATTTTCGTGCGTCGAGAGAGGACTTTACTTTCCAATTGCCTCTTCAGTCCAAAGTAGCATTTACTTGTAAGAGTAGTTCTTCGTTTTCTTTCCAGGCTGACATTATTGTTGGGGTGCTGCCAGAAGTGGCGTGGGGTGAATGCGCTGGCGCTTTCTTGATAACAGTATGTACTTCGTTTTGCCCTCGTTCACCACCAAACCCATTTTCCCCTTCTTTTTCTAGTTTGGAGTAGGTAGAGGTTACTACGCGGTTGTTAGGGCCGATAACTTCAGCATATGCTAACAGTTGCACGCATTTATAGAATATTGCCCCGGCGCGGTTAAGTTATGCAGATTGTATTATTTTTTCCAACATCGAAATAAACAAATCGCACAATGGGGGTTACCTTGTCTGAAACCTTGTTTAGTTTTAAACGGCTCGGAGAGGTCCTTCCCAATTCTGACTGAGCTGGTGGTGTTGCTCAATTTCAATTTGTATAGCCGTATAAGTTTAGTATAGCGGCATATAGGCAGCTCCTTTTCGCGCTATCGAAAGCGGCTTTCAAATTAACAAGGAGGTGATGAGTGTCGATTCTTTGCTCACGGGTTTTCTCCAGGATTTGGCATATTGGAAAAATCTGGTAGATGGTAGATTTTCCACACTCATAAGGTCCAATCATTCTGGTCACGTCATGCTTAAATCTTTGCACAATACGCTTGACAAGGCCTTATATGCGATCTTCAAAACCCTGATTCCACTATAGTTGGTGTATAGTGTTCTTTAAACATCTATCATCAGATCGCCCTTCTCGTTTTTACAGGAATTTGCCCCGGACTTGGAACCTTCCGTCATTCGCCGAATTTTTCTATAGAATTGTCGGACATTATTTTTGTTAGCTAGCATCTCAAGCTCATTGATTTCACACTTTTATTTTCACACTCTTCCCTTTTCAACTTGCGGTAGTGTTCACACACACTCCTTGTTGCACTCGATCTTAGCATTGCCTTGTAGGCTTCGTTCTTTCTTTTCGTTGCAGCTCGGTACTCTTCATCATAGTACCAGTTGCTTCTTCTCGTTCGCCGGAATCCAATTACTTCTTCGGCTGCGGTACGGAGTGCTCCCACTGCTCATGCATTCCACTGGGTTGAATTGTGCTCTCAGAGAGCAGGTGTGAGAGGCGGTCTGTTGCGACGTCCAGCTTTCCTTGCGTTTTCTGTTGCACCTGTTTTGTCGTACAGAGGCGGGTACGAATCTTAGCTGCTACTAGGTAGTGATCGGAGTCGATGTTTGGACCTCTTATTGTGCGAACATCTAAAACGCTAGAAGCATGCCGTCCGTCCATCACAATGTGGTCGATCTGGTTTCGCGTTTTTCGATCGGGAGACAGCCATGTAGCCTGATGGATCTTCTTGTGCATAAACCTGGTGCTGGCAATGACCATGTTTCGGGCACCGGCAAAGTCGATCAGCCTGTACCCATTTGGCGAAGTCTGGTCGTGCAGACTGAAGTTCCCGACTGTGGGTCCAAATACACCCTCTTTGCCCACCCTGGCGTTAAAGTCACCAAGCACGAGTTTGATGTCATGACGGGGGCAGAGCTCGTATGTTTCCTCCAAGCGCTCGTAGAATGCATCCTTTTCCACGTCGTTTTTCTCTTCCGTCGGAACGTGGGCGCAGATAAACCAGATGTTAAATAATCGTACTTTTACGCGGATTGTAGAGAGACGCTCATTCACGGGTGTGAACGACAGTACTCGATTACGGAGTCTCTCTCCCACCACAAATCCCACGCCAAATCTGCGCTTGTCGACATGCCCACTCCAGTAAATGTTACAAGGTGGTTTGTTCATATTACCTTGCCCCGTCCATCGCATCTCCTGTATGGCGGTGATGTCAGCTTTAGCCTTCCTCAGGGCCTCAACCAACCGGGCAGGGGCACCTTCCCCATTGAGGGACCGGACATTCCAGGTGCATGTCCTTAAATCGTAGTCCTTGTTTCGTTTACGTGTGTCGTCATCTAAAAAGGGGGTTCTCATATCCGAGGCTTTTTTGGATTTCATTAGTACGTTGTTTTACGTGGTGGGTCCCAAACTCACCGCACAACCCGTTCCACGGGAGGTTGTAATTTAAGCGCACGTTTATATAGCGAGCCGCTTGATAAATGTCGGAGTGGCCTTGCCAGGTTGTCGCCTTCTCACGTTTAGCTCACCACCAAACGGGTGTTCGGTGGCTACCCAGAGGATACTTGGACGCAAGCTCCCGGAAGTAGTGAGCTGCTTGGACCGCATGCAAAAGAATCGCTCTGGCCATTCCCAAGTGAATGGCGATCAGAAACTTTCCCCACTTACGTGGATTTCTACACGCGGACCCATCCTCATAAATATAGGTTCAAACATATGGAATAAAAAATTTTCGAAAAGTAACGGTCCGTAGCAGGGTCGGAACAACCAAAATTAAAAAAATAAATAGCCTATAGCTCCTTCCAGACTATAACCTGTAGGCGTGCCAAATTTCAACAAAATCCGTCTTGCCATTCTCACGTTTTTAGGAAACAAAAGCAAACGTCTGGACATCCAAACATCGCTACATTCACATTTATAATATTAGTATGATATGATTATTGCCTACTGAAGAATTTACCAAATTCGAATATTTTGAAAAAAAAGTATTGAAAACCGGGTTTCAAAAATTTTCTTTTGCGGTATTCGTTGGTAACGTTAGGGGGCCTTTCAAGAATTCAATTTTGACAAATTGTGCCAGGATGAATGCAAATTCAAATGTTGATTTGATACCATATTGTAGGGTAATATTAAGGTTTTTCTGCAATTGCATTTTTACTGATAACTCAGTTATAGATAAATTTATCGAAATATATCGAAGTCCAAATGAAACCTGGAGCTATCCCCTTTCGTTTGATACCCATATTGTAGGGCAAGTTTAAGGTTTTTGTGCAATCACATTTTCACCGATAACTCATCATCGATACATTTATCGAAACCTATCGAAGTCCAAATGAAACCTGCGGCCTTCTCCTTTCGTCTTATACCCATATTATAGGGTAATGTTAAGTTTTTTGGGCAATCACCGATAACTCAGTTATCGATAAATTTATCGAAGTCCAAATGAAACCTTGGCCTATCCCCTTTCGTTTGATACCCATATTGTAGGGCAAGTTTAAGGTTTTTGTGAAATCACATTTTCACCGATAGCTCATCATCGATACATTTATCGAAACCTATCGAAGTCCAAATGAAACCTGTGGCCTTCTCCTTTCGTCTTATACCCAGATTATAGTTATCGATCAATTTATCGAAATATATCGAAGTAAAAATGAAACGTAGGGCCTCCCCTTTCGTTTGATACCCATATTGTAGGGTAATTTTAAGGTTGTTGTGCAATAACATTTTCACCGATAACTCATCATCGATAAATTTATCGAAACCTATCGAAGTCCAAATGAAACCTGCTGCGTTCTCCTTTCGTTTTATACCCATATTATAAGGTAATGTTAAGTTTTTTGGGCAATCACCGATAACTCAGTTATCGATAAATTTATCGAAATATATCGAAGTCTAAATGAAACCTGGAGCTATCCCCTTTCGTTTGATACCCATATTGTAGGGTAATATAGAGGTTTTCGGGCAATCGCAATTTGACCGATAACTCAGTTATCGATAAATTTATCGAAATATATCGAAGTCTAAATGAAACCTGGAGCTATCCCCTTTCGTTTGATACCAATATTGTAGGGTAATATAGAGGTTTTCGGGCAATCTCATTTTGACCGATAACTCAGTTATCGATCAATTTATCGAAATATATCGAAGTACAAATGAAACCTGGGGCCTCCCCTTTCGTTTGATACCCATATTGTAGGGTAACTTTAAGGTTTTTGTGCAATAACATTTTCACCGATAACTCATCATCGATAAATTTATCGAAACCTATCAAAGTCCAAACGAAACCTGGAGCTATCCCCTTTCGTTTGATATCCATATTGTAGGGCAAGTTTAAGGTTTTTGGGAAATCATATTTTCACCGATAACTCAATCACCGATAAATTTATCGAAACCTATCGAAGTCCAAATGAAACCTGGGGCCATCCCCTTTCGTTTGATACCCATATAGGAGGGTAATATTAAGGTTTTCGGGCAATCGCATTTTGACCGATAACTTAGTTATCGATAAATTTATCGAAATATATCGAAGTACAAATGAAACCTGGGGCCTTCCCCTTTCATTTGATTTCCATATTGTACCATCTTTCTATACCTGTATGCGAAATATCATAAATATAGGTTCAAATATATGAAATAAAAAAATTTCGAAAAGTAACGGTCCGTAGCAGGGTCGGAACAACCAGAGTCCTTCCAGACTATAACCTGTAGGCGTGCCAAATTTCAACAAAATCCTTCTTGCCATTCTCACGTTTTTAGGGAACAAAAGCAAACGTCTGGACATCCAAACATCGTTACATTCACATTTATAATATTAGTATGATATACAAATGCAAAATAACTAGAGAACACACGTCCCAATAAGCAAAGTAAACAAACAGTTTGAATTCGTCTTGAATTTGGCATTAGTTTGACATACGGGCCCAATTGGTAATAAAAAAGTTGAATACATATATTTTACTGCGGCCACCTGTATAAATTCGCCTTGTGAAGCATCTTGCTTTTTGTATCGATTGGCCTGTTCATACGAAGACAAGACAATTCGTTACTAAAATATTCATTTTGAACGTACCTGAGCCAGAGTTTCAATGCTTCTGTGCGCTCCTTTGCCGTGGACCATTTAGTAGTTTCGTGTGGTTTCTTCATGATTGCATCTATGAATCGTTGAACAAATACGGTAACTGCCAATAATTTGCTAAGGGTTGAATACTTAGGGAGTAGGGCTGTGAAGAATGATGGAGGCTGCTCTAGAGGCGTTCTAACTAGCAACGAAACAGTTCCTTCAGTCTTATCCGGCAAAGTAATAGGTTGTGAGGGCCATTGATGCGGCTGCAGCGAATGCCAAGAAGGTCCATCCCACCAGATAGAGAGGTCTAGCAGCTGTGGGGGTAGGATGCCATGGGATGCTACATCCGCAGGATTACTTGTTGTTGGAACGTATCTCCAAGAATTAACCGATGTGTAGGCTTGAATTTTGCTCAGACGATTACTAACATATTGTTTATGTTTTCCGGGATTTGACCGGATCCAGCTGAGTACTGTTTTGGAATCAGACCAACAGTATTTGTGAAGGGATGGTAATTTAAGCGTTTCTGAAAGCTGGCTTACTAACTTGGCTGGCAATCGAGCACCGTTTAATTCCAAGCACGGAATTGTGATTTTAGTTAAAGGAGCAACCTTTGTCTTTTCCGCTAAAAAAGAAACCTGTGCGATGCCTTGCGGTGAGTTAATTCGAAGATATGCTACTGCAGCAAAGGCAGTGGTAGATGCGTCAGAAAACACATGTAGTGGAAAACCTCTAGATCCTGGTTCTACACCCAGCCATCTTGGAATCCTTAAATGTTCAATTTCAGCCAACTCAGCTCTAAACCTTTTCCATTCCTGCTGTAATGGTTCGGGGATTGGGTCATCCCAATCTAACCCGGCAACCCACAGTCACATAGCTTTTCAAGTTACCGTTATGGGGGCTAACAAACCTGGGGGATCATACATTTTTCCGATGTCTGATAATTGATGGCGTTTGGTGATTTGTTTCGGCGACGGGCCTAAGCTAACGTTATATGTCAACGAATCGGAACCCACTAACCAATAAATACCAAGAGCTTTCGTTTCGCGGCCCAGATTCAAGTTAGCGCAAATATTTTTCTGCTGGTCATCTTCACTTGGACACTGCATGAAGTCCGCCGAATTAGAACTCCACTTTTTCAAGGAGCTGTCGCAGTTGGTGTTGTATTTCCAGAGCCCTTGCGACAGTGCCAGCTGCATGCAAGCAATCATCTACGTAGAACGATTCCTCAAGGATTCTCGATGCTTCCGGATAATTTTGTTTTTCATCCTCCGCTAACGTTCGCAGTACTTTAATTGCGAGGTAGGGTGAACAATTCAACCCATAGGTGACCGTTAAAAGCCGATATGCTGCTGGCTCACCTTGCTCATCTCTGAATATAATACGCTGCATATCAGCGTCTCGATTGACCAGAATCTGGCGATAGCACTTGTATGTCGGCCATGAACCCAGTGCGATTGAGGCGCCATCGAATAATTATTTGACTTAACTCGCTTTGCAGCTTTGGCCCGACATGGAGACAATCATATAAGGATATACCTTCTGCAGGTTTGCGGGGCGCGTTAAAGACGTTACGTAGTTTGGTAGTAGAACTTGATTCCTTGTACACCCCATGATGTAGGATATAGCAAACAGCTGCCGGCTCCTCGAATTCAACTACTTTCTCCATGTGCACCAAAGATATGTACTCCGCCATGAAGCTTGTATATAGGTGATCCAGCTGGGGGTTATTTCGAAGCCTAGCTTCTTGCGACTTGAAAAGGTCTTTTGATCTTGATAATTTCGTAACATCACAGCTGTCTTTGAATGGATAACGAATTTGATACAGTTCTAAACTGGTTCGCTGAACAGTGGAAAGAAAGTATACTTCGCAGTCCAGTTCGTCTTGCGTCATATTACTTGGGGGTGATATATCGCTTTGAGATATGGAGAAACCACATGAGGTGTGATGGACCCCACTCTTCATTAAGAGACCATAGCGGTCAGCGCCAATGATGACGTCAACTGAGCTAGGTTCGAAGAAATTAGGCTAGCGGGTGTAAGGTCTAAAAATTTAGGTCGACTCGCGTCAAGGGTAAAAGATTTCCTAACCTTGGCAAGATGAGTGCCGAGCAGTTGACGCTAAAAGAGGAATCTATAGGTGAGCGTAAACTGAATGAGACTAGACCCCTTGATTCACCTATGCTGCGACCGCCAATGCCAGTGATAGGGATATGTATCCAATTCCTACGAAGTCTTAATTGTTGAACGGCATATTCGCTTATAAAGGATGCCTGCGATCCGTTGTCGAGTAATGCTCGAAGTTGTATGTCATGCCCAGTGGATGACTGAGCTTTAATATAAGCGATGGCTAGCAGAACAGCGGAAAGACAGGCTTCCTGATCAGGGACCCTTTTTAATAATAAAAAAAATTTTTGAAGTCAAAAAACTCCGGGCCTAAAAATGTTCCTAAGCGAAAATCATCGAGGTTACGTTGATCCCCAGGTCGCTAGCATGTCCATTCATGCATCTTTTTTATTTTTCGTACTTTTTTTCAAACACTCCGGGAATAATAATTCAATCCGTACTTTTTTTGTTTTACTCCGGGTAAAAAAATTAAATCCGGCCATTTATATTCATGACTCCGGGAATAATAATTAAGTCCGGCCATTTAATTTAACTGGCTAATATAAAACTCCAGCCGCTCTAATAAGACAACTACCCAGCCGAATTCAATGGATTTGGTATCCATCGATTCCTCTGGACATCAAGAATTCAAAAATATATAGATTTATGACAATATATTCATTTATAACTATTTATTTATTTATTGTAATACCGTCTTTGAAACAAAATTTCTTACAGACTACCAAACAGTAAATACATGCATTTGCAATAAAAAAAACCTACAAATATGTTACATACTAAGCTTATGAAATTTATATGCATAGCATTTAAAACTTTACATATCTTAACATATTGACCGAAAAAGATTTAAGAAAGCTTCTGTGGTCATTGAAAAATCGATGACGATTGTTTGAGACAAAATATTAAATTCACGCATAGATCTTGCAAGAGGAGCGTTACTGGCAAATTTTGTTCTAACCTTTTTGCAATAAAAAGGGTAAGTGACCCGAAGGTTACGCCTAGGAACATTAAAAGTAATCCTTTCCATGAGATAAGTACAATCAAGGATCCCTTTAATAACATTAAATATAAAAGACAACGCCAGCATAGACCTACGACTTTCCAAGGATTGTAGGTCAATAAGCATGAGACGCGATGAATACGACGGGACTGGATCATCGAATTTTAAGGTTTTTAAAGCGAATTTAAGAAATACCTTTGAATACGTTCAATTCTTTTGATAGAAACTTGGCTATAGGGCCTCCATATGAAAACTGCGTACTCAAGACGCGAACGTACAAATGTAATATATAACATTTTCAGAGTGTAAGGGTCAGAAAATTTAGTGGAGTTCCTACGGATAAAACCAAATACTGAGTAAGACTTCGCAATTATGTAATCAACGTGATTATTAAAGCTCAACTTCGAATCGAAGATAACCCCTAGATCTTTTACTTCTGTAACATTGCGTAAGAAAGTATTCGAAATGCTATAGTTCGTAATACGAACATTCAAAATTTTAGCAAACGTCATCTTAAAGCATTTGTTTATATTTAGAGAGAGTCTATAAAGAAGACACCACGATTGAACAGCGTCAATGTCGCATTGAAACTTAGCTTCATCAGATGTATCCCTGACTACCGCGAATATTTTGAGATCATCTGCATACAGTAGATAATTTGCAAAAGAAAAGCAGCTACTTATGTCGTTGATGAAAAGGACAAATAGTAGAGGGCCTAGAACGCTTCCTTGCGGCACACCAGATGAAGCAATGAAAGGTTCCGACAATATACCATCGATGGTAACAACACAGCGTCTATTAGAGAGGTATGATTGTATCCATTTCAAAAAACAGGAATGGAATCCTATATTTGCAAGCTTGTCAAGTAACACTCTGTGGCAAACTTTGTCAAAGGCTTTCGAGAAGTCTGTATATACGCAGTCAACCTGGAATCCAGCTGAGAAAGCAGTATTACAGTAATCTACAAATACAGCTAGATTCGTGGCTGTGGACCGTCCAGACACAAACCCGGTGGCGCGAACTAACGTCAGTGGAATTAACGTCAGTGACGTTAATTCGCACCCAAAAAGCGAATTAATGTCAGTGACATTAAGACGCATGACCCAAAACGAATTAAAGTCAGTGCCGTTAATTCGGACAATATTTTGACTTTAGTTCGCTTTGGACAAACGAATTAATGTCATTGAGGCATTTGGGTTTGAGATTCGACGAAGTAGCGCCGCAGGCGAAAATTTGACTTAGCTCAGATCACCAATTCGGGGCGTGATCCACGGTATTTATGTGCAGAACTCCTTTCCGCATTGGCGGCCTTCGCCCGCGCTTCAAAAAATAACCCTGGGCTACGCCATTCCAACTCCGGGTGTGTGCCATAGCCGTGGCTACCGCCACGGTGATGTCCTTCCGCGTGCCACGTTTCCCACTTTTTCACTTTTTTGGCTGAGCCTAATGTGCCATTACAACAACCACATGAAAATGGCAGAACATTTTTAACTTTAACTGCAAATAACTTTTGAACGGTTGAAAGAAATCTCATTTCAGATTCTAAATCTAGACGTGGGTTGTCGTTTACGTGGGGTACCGAGCGCTAATACACAACCAAAAATGTTGAGATATGTATCAGGAGACGCGCTTTGGTCCCAGGAGCATGAATATAACTCCGCTGAACCAATATTTTTAGTAGTTTCCGAGATATTTGCAAGTTCAGAATTTTCTGTCATTTTCATGTGGTTGTTGTAATCACATTACCCTGTGAAAATAGAGTGGCACGCGGAAGGACATCACCGTGGCGGTAGCCACGGCTATGGCACACACCCGGAGTTGGAATGGCGTAGGGTTATTTTTTGAAGCGCGGCCGAAGGCCGCCAAAGCGGAAAGGAGTTCTGCACATAAATACCATGGATCACACCCCGAATTGGGGATCTGACCTAAGTCAATCCCAGATTCATTTTTTAAATCCCAGATTCATGATATAATGATCATAAGTCGAAGGTGATAGTGAAAAATGAAAATTTGGAACATAAAAAAAATGTACTGACTTTAGTTCGCTTTCTTAATGCGAATTAATGTCAATGACGTTAGTTCGCTAAAAATATTGACCTTAGTTCGCTTTTGGCATGCGTCTTAATGTCATTGACATTAATTCGCTTTTGGGGTGCGAATTAACGTCACTGACGTTAATTCCACTGACTTTAGTTCGCGCCACCACAAACCCATGTTGATTTTGACAAATTAGAGATTTAGCTGCAAAATACAGTTTATCTCTTACAATGCACTCAAAAAGCTTGGAAATGGTAGAGAGCTTCGATATGGGTCTATAATTGCGAACATCGTTTTTCTTACCTGATTTCAAGATTGGAACTATGAGAGCAACTTTCCAATCATTAATGAAGGTTCCTGAAGCAAGAGACTTATTAAAAATAATTTTTAACGGTTCGATTAGAGCAGGACATTTTTTTAAAAAGAGTGCCGACAGGCCGTCAACATCTGTTTGAGATGATGGCTTTAGTTTGGCAAGACCTTTGGCAATGTCTTCTGAAGATAGGGTAAGAGAACCAAAATTCAGGTGTGAGAAGTTTGGAGAAAAACTAGATGTGGGGGCATCATTGTCACTAGTAAAATTGGACTTAAAAAAGTTAGCAAACAGATTAGCTACATCCTTGGGCCCTTCGGCGAACTGATCGTCAAGAAAAACTGACGTTGGAATAAAAGAGCGCGATCTTTTTGATTTGATAAACGTCCAGAAATATTTCGGATTACTTTTAATACTCCACTCGGCGCCGCGGATGAATTTACTGTAAAGATATTTATCTAGGCGATTGAACTCGGCAGCAAAGTGTTTATATTTACAAAAAAAATAGATATTATTAGTGAGCTGGAAACGTTTTTGAAATTTGTTCCTCAGGTTTTTAAGCTTTTTTAGTTCTTTTGTGTACCATGGGATATTATGTGGTCTCATCTTTTTAATGGATATATTTTCCATACAAAACTCGTGCATAAATGCTTTGATACTAGAAAAACAATCGGCGGTACTTAAATTTGATGTAAGAGCAGTCCAGTTGACTTCCAATAATAAATTGTTAAGATTCACAAAATCACAGGTATCATATTTGAAAATGATTTTATCACTAGTATTCAGACAAGTCGGAAGGTATTCATAAGACTCAACGCTTAAAATGATGGGCTTATGATGCTTATCACATTGACTAATGGGCGACATACATTCAGAAATAGAGTAGTTAATATTATCACTGACAAATATGAGATCTAAGATTTTGCCTATCTCGTTAAATTGACTTGATTCAAATTAAGACTTAAAATACAATCTATAAAATAAGTCTCGTAAGAGGCTGTTACATTAGATGGTGAGAGGCAGGAGTTACAAGCATTGTCGGTCCAATGGACGTTACTCAAGTTAAAATCACCTAAAATGCATAAGTTATCGTCTAATACGTTGTTTTCAGCTAGCGATGTAATATTATCTGCGTGCATTTTATAGAGATCAAAATCACTACTAGGAGGGATGTACGAGGCGACGATATAGAGTGATCCGGATGTAGAGTGGCCTTTAAGACAGATACATAACTGGTCAATCAAAGAGTCGTCGTTTGACAGAGTTATTAAGTAGGCACGGTACTTGCGTTTCACAGCGATAAGAACGCCACCACCTCTGTGAGAGCCCGTCTTGGAAGGATCTCGGTCCTTACGGAAGACATCGTAGGCGTTTAAGTCAAAGAATTCACCATCAAAAAAGTCAGAGTTTAACCACGTTTCGACGATGACAAGAATATCAAAATCCATTTGGGCGCTAAATGAGCTAACAATATGAGATTTAGTTCTTAAACCGGAAATATTTTGAAAATAAATCTTAAGACCAGAAAAAGCAGTAGAGGACGTAGGAAGATGCAAATTAGGCAAATCGCTTGCAGCTAGGTTTTGCCTGGTCCCAGCCCTGGCTTTTGTAAAAAAAGGTTTAATCGTGACATATTTTGGCCATATTGACTCATTAAGGACCATATCGATATTATCAGTTGGCACACCAAGTTTAAAGTTGAACCACTTTCGCTTAGTATTTTCATCATCCGTTTTTCTACTGAGTCTGAAACACATTAGCTCCTCGACATTAATGCCAGTTTTCTGAGAAACATAATTCATAATGTCCTCCTTAGTGACAGAAGACGCGAAAGAAGACAAATGAAGCCAAGATTTACGAATGGCAACATTGAGATCATTGTTGTTATTCGATCCAAAAACAACACCTGACTTATTTCGTTTACGATTATTCACTTGCCTTCTCCTAGAGTACGTTGGTTTGTTGTTGGACCCATCACTCACATTTTCATTAGATATTGAGTTTTTGTCACTCAGCGAAGCAGCGAGTGCAGCATCAGTACTTTGTTGATTGCGAATAGGAGTAGGCATAATAGGTGATAACCCAACAGCAGAGGCTTTAGCCGTAGTGGCGCTAGCAGCGACATTATTATCACTGTCACTAACAAAAAGCATAGGGGCGTCAGAGCTATTGTCAATTGTTGGTAGTTGATCAGGCTGAGTGCGCTTGGACTGGGATGATGTGGGAGAGGGTTCATTACCCTTTTTTTTAGAGCGCGTGAGAATTATGTTAGCATTTTTTTCTACCATAGCGGGAAGGAGATTCGCACTAACACTATTAACACCCAGCAACACTTGTTTGATTTCACTCAAAGATGAATAGATTTCGTCAAGTTTGGATAGGTAAAGAGGTATAGTTTTGTTGATACTACAAGGCTTATTATCTTATAACTTTAAACGGCTTATTCTTGTATATTTGTATATCCACTACTATCTCCCGAACGACTTCACCTATTTTAATGAAATTTGGTACACATGTACTATGCTTTGTTTTAAGATTTTCTACTTTGGTGTTGCCTCTTGGGGTGGTCCTTCGGGTTGCCACCTATATCATTTTTTTTAAATATTAAGTAATATATGGCAATATGGGTATCAAATGAAAGGTATTTTAGGCCGTATACCAACCAAAATATTTTCGAATAGGATTTCCACCTAGGGTTGCCACCGGAACGCATTTTATTTATTCCTTCAGATATCGACCACTATCTCGGGAAAGGCTAAACCGATTTCGATAAAATTTGGTAGATGGATAGTATGCTTTCTTCTTACATTTTCTACTTGGATGTTGCCACTAAAGGAAGCTTAGAGGATTGCCACCTTTCCGATTTTTTTTTAAACATAAAACAGTATATGGCAATATGGGTATCAAATGAGAGGTATTTTCGAGTAGGATTTCCACCTAGGGTTGCCACCTGAACGCATTTTATTTATTCCTTCAGATATAGACCACTATCTCGGGAAAGGCTAAACCGATTTCGATAAAATTTGGTAGATGGATAGTATGCTTTTTTCTTAGATTTTCTGCTTAGATGTTGCCACTAAAGGAAGCTTAGAGGGTTGCCACCTTTTCGAATTTTTTTGTAAATATATGGCAATATGGGTATCAAATAAAAGGTATTTTAGGGCGTATACCAAACAGAATATTTAATACACAACAGGTGTCGCCAATGTATGTTAAGTGACTTTTTGTGGTTAGTGTTCGATATTTTGGAAATGTATGCTCTTGGTAAGTAAGATTATGCGGCAAATTCGAAAAATACCGAGCAAGTCTCGGTCACCCAGGTACTTATTATAATAAATGTGAATATTAGGATATGATAATCGTAAAACCTTAAGATATACGTACAATATGGGTATCAACCAAAAGGTGGGGTAACAGGTTTCACTTGGGCTAAATATAACTGAGTTATCGGTTAAAAATCGATTATCGTAAAACCTTAAAATATACGTACAATATGGGTATCAATCGAAAGGTGGGAGAAACAGGTTTAATTTTCACACTGCCATATATCGATATGTTAATCGATAACTGATGTATCGGCCAAAATTTGGTTGTCGCGAGACCTTGAAATTTACGCACAATATTGGTATCAATCGAAAGGGGAGGGGGGAAACAGGTTTCAATTGGTCACCGGGATATATAAAGGGATACCGGTTTCATTTGGACACATCTATGTATCGATATATTAATCGATAATTATGTTATCGGCCAAAATGTGGTTAAGTTAAACCTTTGCGGTATTTTAAGACATGCACTTCTTCTCTTCTGTTAAAGTGTTTATGGTATCATGAGTACTTACGCATCTTGGTTCTGATGGGATTACTGAATAAAGAGGTTTAAAACATGGTTTTGTAACATATCAAATAAAGTTGAGGGGATGTTTAATATCTTCATAAATTAAAAAATATTACAAATATTCATAGTCATAAGTACATACATATCAAATTTCTATTGCTAATGTTGCGCATATTCAAATGTTTTCAAATATATTACTGTTAAGCTTAATTGAACATATAGTTTGCCTGTTTTGCTTACTTAAATTATACATCAAGTAAGTCAAAATTAGTTGGAGAGCTGAAAAGGTTTAAGTACATACTTTTAATGAAATGTTCAGTCAAAAAAGTGCAATACAAACACTTAAAAACGGCTTTATCTGATAAATATTTTTAATTATTTGACTAGATACCGAAACGTTGTTTTAGTAATCCGGGGTTCAAGTTCGCTTATCCTGGAGTTTTCGGGACTTCAAATGAGCCGATTTCGCACAATACCAGGGCTTCGGGACTAGCATCCCTAGTACCTACATACAGGTTTGCATGTGGAGGATGGTTGGGTATGTTAATCATAGGTGGCCGGCATGCACTATTTTAAAAGGACAATGAAAAAAAGTTTTATTGTGACTACGTATATATTGGATATGTGGTACAGTCCTCGGGGCAGGAAAACGTGTTCGGTGAACCCTGCTTTGCACTAAACATAGGTATTGAGATGTGTTTTCTAAAGTTAACACTGACTTGCACTGAACAACATTACCGTCTTAGCTGGTGTAAGTGAGTTCAAAATCCCTCTACTCATAGACCCGCTAGTTTTTCTAAAACTTTTGTGAACCCTTGCTGTTCACGTCCTATGACGTCCAGTGGCCTTCGTCGATCAAGTATCGCTCCGCCACATATGTCTGACTCTGTCACATCAGTCTCCACGACTATCACTAACATTGCACATCAGCAATTAGACCTTCCGAGCGGCCGCTCACGCCCACAGGCGTCAACATCTCACACAGCAGCTCACAGCTACTCCCTACGTAGCACTTCCCAAGTGGATTTGAGCAATGCTGAGCGTCCGCTCTCTCCCACCCCCTCGGTCAGCCCCTCTTATTCCAGCATTAGCACGAGTATAAGCCACAACCATCAGCTCCTGGTTCCTTATACTACGTGCACTGTTTGTCGGTTAAGATTATATACGCCGTTGGCATCAGTCAAGTGCAATAACTGTCTTGGCCTGTGTCACCTGCTCATATGCTCTGGACTCGCGAACAGGAACCTATGGACTGATACGTACGTTGCGCCATGCTGTCGAGCTACGCAACCTTCAACGTCGTCCGACTCGCCTCTACCTTCTGCTAACGCGATTCCCTCGACTTCAAGATTGCGCCGTAGTGCGCGACCCAGCCTATTACCACCTAGGCATACGCCCCAGTCCTTGACCCCCAGCATCAACTCTGCTCCCCCTACACATTTCGGTATCCTGCAATTTAATTGCAACGGCCTAACCGGCAAAATTGTTGAAGTGACAAATTTAATGAAGCGACTGAACATCAAGATCGCGGCGATTCAGGAGACAAAGTTAAGTGGAAGGTCGTCTCTTCTGACCTGCAACGGGTACAATGTACACCGTTGTGACCGTGCGAGAGGGTTTGGGGGTGGTCTGGCATTCATCACGCATCAATCTGTGCAGTATCGTCTATTTGAGCCTGACATCGACCCGAGGGACACCACCTTAGGACGTCAAGGTATAGTTGTCCGGTCAGGCGATGTCGACCTTGAAATCATAAACATTTACGTACCTCCTGTCACCTGTTGTCCAAGGGATTACCACCCTGACATTCGTGCGTTACTCAGGGGCGAGAACCGCGTCATCCATGGTGACTTCAACGCACACCACGACCTGTGGCACTCCAGCCTGCAGGCCGATGGTAGGGGACAGGAGCTGGCTGACCAAATAGATGATTCGACGTTCTGCACGGTAAATGGGGATGCCCCCACTAGAGTGGCGGTAAACTGCTCTAGGTCGCCAGACATCACCATAGTCAGCACTCTCCTAATAAACTGCGTTGATTGGCGACCGATGCTGACGCTTGCTTCAGACCACCTACCTATAGTGCTCTCTATCGATCGCCCCACCGACTTTGTCCCCGCTGAGAAACGCACTTGTACTAACTTCAATAAAGCCGACTGGGAGGATTTTCTCAACACCACAGAGAGCGCCTTCGCTGCTCTTCCTACCCCGTCTGACGTACGAGAAGGGGAAAAGGCGTTTCGTATGGCCCTAATTTCAGCCTCCCATCAACACATTCCGTCAGGTAGAATAAAGGAAGTGCGTCCATTCTTCCCCGCAGAGGCAGCGGCCCTGGCAAATGAACGTGACCATATTAGACGCCTTGACCCTACGGATCCTCAAATAAGGGATCTCAATGCGGAAATCAGACGCTTAGTAGACCAACACAAACGCGCTAAGTGGGAAGAGCACCTAAGGTCTTGCAACCTCTCGGCTGGAGTTGGCAAATTATGGTCGACGGTGAAATCTTTGTCCAACCCGACTAAACCTAACGACAAAATATCCATCGCCTTCGGTGATAAGGTTCAGTCGAAGCCAAAAAGATGCGCGAGCGCCTTCTGCCGACAATTTGTAATGCATCCTACGTTGAACAAAGATATTCGCCGAGCCACCAGGGAAGCGCACAATATCTCTCCTCTCGCCAGTAGTGAAGGTGTTGGAATCCATCTTGTTGCCGTACTTCACCGCAAACCTGCGGCTGGCCAAACATCAGCATGGATTTCGCAAAAATCACAGCACCACCACCGCGCTGAACGCCATAACCACTCAGATAGGGGACGGACTAAACTAAAAGCGTCCAAACCACAGGACAGAGCTAGTTGCGCTTGACTTGGCCAAAGCGTTTGACACGGTCAACCATGCGCAACTAATGAAAGACCTTGAAGATTCGTCCCTTCCTCCCTGTATTAAACGTTGGACTGCCAACTATCTGAGTGGTCGTCAATCGTCGGTTGAGTTCAGAGGCGCAAGATCAAAACCCAGAATAGTTAAACAAGGGGTGCCACAGGGTGGTGTCCTATCCCCGTTCCTGTTTAACTATTATATATCGAAACTTCCCCCCCCACCAGAGGGTGTCTCGATCGTCTCTTACGCCGACGATTGTACGATTCTGGCAACAGGCCCCTCCGTAGAAGAACTCTGCTCTCGAATTAACTCATACCTCCCAGCCGTGTCCGAATTCTTCGCCGGGAGAAACCTGGCATTGTCACCGAATAAGTCCTCGGCCACCCTATTCACGACGTGGACAACGCAAGTGAACATGGAATTAGACGTCTACGTTGATAGTGTCAAGCTACCAACTGTCTCACACCCCAAAATCTTAGGGGTGACGTTTGATAACATGTTCAAATACGGCGCTCATGTAACCGCAATTGCCAATAAAGTCCAAAGCCGTAACAAAATCCTCAAGTCCCTAGCTGGCAGCACTTGGGGTGAAGACAAAGAAACGTTACTAGCTACATATAAAGCAATTGGCCAGCCGGTACTGAGCTACGCGACGCCTATATGGTCGCCGGGGCTAGCTGACACACACTGGACGAGGCTACGGGTCTGCCAAAACACCGCCCTTCGTATCGCCACTAGGTGTCTTCTTATGTCTCCTGAGCATCACTTACACAATGAAGCGAAAATGCTCGCCGTTAAAGAGCATAGCGAGATGTTGACCAGGCAATTCCTGTTCAACTGTTGCAAACCGCAGCATCCGAACGGACGCCTGATCAACGAGGATCCGCCCCCCAGGAGCATAAGGTGCCATCTACGCAAACACTACGATGAGATCCGTCACCTGATTTCCACGCCGTTTGATCCTAAGGTGCACCGGCAAGCCCTCACCCTCATCCACACGAATTCGGTAAATTCCTATGTTGGCTCTCTCCCGGTGACCGCCGTTCTTCAGGCAACAACACCACCCGTTGCCGAAGAGGAGCGCGAGCTGCCTAGGGAGACTAGGGTGATGATGGCCCAACTCCGGTCTGGATATTGTAGTAGGTTAAACTCTTACCTATCCACAGTGAACCCCGACTTGCCTAATGTTTGTCCGGCAAGCGGCTTGTCCCCCCATACTACTAACCATCTTTTTGTCTGCTCATCCGAGCCTACTCTTCTAACACCCATATGACTCTGGTCCTCCCCTGTTGAAGCCGCTAGGTTTCTAGGACTTCCGTTAGAAGAGTTCGATGACAATATTGGGTAAGGTTGATACTGACTACCTAGGCAGGGCAACGTAGTGTTACAACAACAACAACATGGGAAATGGGGTTGCTGATTTCGTGCCAAATGACCGAAAAAACAGACCAAATCAACCGAAAAAGTAACAAAATTCAAGGGAGAAGTTTTTCACTAAAAACTTTAACTACTCCCATATTATTACAAATATTTCTTCACCAAGCAGGAAAAAGCGTATGCTTATTTATCAAAGTTTATACAGGAATTCATATAATTAATTTATTAAATGCTTGTAAGGAACATTAAAAATCAAATCATTTTAAATACAATAACTGCATTCATTGCAAACATATTTCACAAAAAAAAAAACATTTAAGGCTGAGTACCATCGCAGTTCCCGGCTCCCGTCATAAATTCAGACAACAAAAATTCAGAAACACATATTTTCAGGAATTTTTTTTCAGAAATTTTTTTTCAGAAAGTCAAAATTCAGAAGTAAAAATTCAGAAGTAAAAATTCAGAAGTAAAAATTCAGAAAGTAAAAATTCAGAAAGTAACCAGACGGCAGAAAAAACATTAAATTTGGCGCAGATCCCCAATTCGGGGCCCGATCCACTTTTTTTATGTGCAGAACACCTTTCCGCGTAGGCGGCATTCGGCCGCGCTTCAAAAAATAACCCTGGGCTACGCCATTCCAACTCCGGATGTGTGCCATAGCCGTGGCTACCGCCACGGTGATGTCCTTCCGCGTGCCACTCTTCTCACAGGGTAATGTGATTACAACAACCACATAAAAATGACTGAAAAATTGTGAACTTTAACTGCAAATATCTCTCAAAATTCTAAAAATATCGGATTTCCCCCTCCAGATTATTGTTACGGAGGACTATAAAGATTTTGTGAATTTTTCATTAATTTTTCTGTTAAGTTATTTTTGAATTTTTCATTCTGATTTGTTGTTTCTGAAAAAAGTTTTCTGAATTTTTCATTCTGACTTTTTGTTTCTGAAAAGTTTTTTTCCGACTTTTTCATTCTGACTTTTTGTTTCTGAAAAGTGTTTTCTGAATAAATGTTTCTGAAAAACAGTATTTCTGAATTTTTGCTTTCTGAATTTATGGGGGGCACCGCAGTTCCCATATAGTACGTACATTTCAAGGTTTTAGGATAATCGATTTTTAACCAATAACTCAGTTGTCGATTAATATATCGATATTTAGCAATGTCCAAATGAAACCTGTTCTCCTCCTCTTTCGAGTGATACCGGATGTTGATCGATAACTCAGTTATCGATAACAATATCGATATATAGCATTGTCCAAGTTAGACCAGAGTCCTTTCCCTTTCGTTTGATACACGTATTGTACGTATATTTAAGGTTTTACGATAATCGATTTTTAACCGATAACTCAGTTATCGATTAATACCAGTTTTATGCTGATGATGGAACCTTTATGTACTCTGCGGGTACGTTAGAAGAATTAATCACCAACATTAGGACAGATTTGGATGAGATAAAAAAATCGTTTGATTGTAATTTATTAAAAATTAATTTAGAAAAAACACATTTCATTATTTTTAATAACTTCAAACCCATACCGAGCATTACAGATTTTCCTGGTTTTGCATTTGATAACAAAATTATCACGAGGGTAGACAAGTTGAAATACCTGGGAATATGGTTCGACACGAATCTAAATTGGCACAAACATATAACTAGATTGAAACTTAAGTTAATACCGCTAAATTTCGCAATAAATAGAACTAGAAATAATATACCTAGAAAACAATTATGGCTATTATACGATGCGTACTTTATGTCACATTTAACGTATTTAAACCCAATCTGGAGCAGATGTGCAGAAAATAAAATAAATGAGTTACAAATACTACAAAGCAAAATAATAAAAAATATCCTGTTATTACCCAGAATAACTCCCACTATCAGGCTTTACGAAAATAGGCTAGACGTTAGAAAGTACAGTATTCTACAGACTCTGCTCATTGTTTTCAAAATCAAGAACAATTTGATTAAACATAATCTTGATTTAAATTTTGCAGGAATTCAAAGCTATAACTTTAGAAATACTCTATATAAAAAACTTGCTTTTTCCGTACACAAAGAAACACAAATTCAATACGTAGCTATGGTGCTAGAATGTTTAATAAATTGCCCGACAATGTTAAAATATGTTCCAATTATTTGCATTTCAAGAGGCAAGTTAAAAGATGCAAGTTAAATTATAACTTTAGCCTGTAAAATACAAATATAGATAATTTATTCTTACTTGGTTTTAAAAAAAAAAAAATAAAAAAATAAAAAAAAAAAATACAGTAAATAAGTACTTTGAAATAATTTAGCGCCAGTATATTTAAGCTGGCACAACGCACTTGTTGCTATGTACTAAAATAATTTAAAATGTAAACTAGTATATTTAACGCAGTTGACAGCGTAGGACGCAAATATGCATACATGTTAAGCTATCTTCTCACACAAAATGTATTTTTTCGAGAAAACATTGTATTATATTAAAATACGCCATCAATAAAGAAAAAAAAAAAAAATATCGATATTTATTGTACGTATATTTTAAGGTTTTACGATTATCATATCCTAATATTCACATTTATTATGTACTAGCAGGGTACCCGGCGTTGCTCGGGATGTAAGTAGTTAGGGGGCCTTTCAAAATCAATAATATACTTTAAGATTTCATATTGATATAATATTATTGCCTACTGAAGAATTTACCAAATTCGAATATTTTGAAAATTTTGAAAAAAGAGTATTGAAAACCGGGTTTCAAAAATTTTCTTTTGCGGTATTCGTTGGTAACGTTAGGGGGCCTTTCAAGAATTCAATTTTGACAAATTGTGCCAGGATGAATGCAAATTCAAATGTTGATTTGATACAATATTGTAGAATAATATTAAGGTTTTTCTGCAATCGCATTTTTACCGATAACTCAGTTATAGATAAATTTATCGAAATATGTCGAAGAACAAATGAAACCTGGGGTCTTCTCCTTTCGTTTTATACCCATATTATAGAGTAATGTTAAGTTTTTTGGGCAATAACCGATAACTCATTTATCGATAAATTTATCGAAATATATCGAAGTCCAAATGAAACCTGGAGCTATCCCCTTTCGTTTGATACCCATATTGTAGGGTAATATAGAGGTTTTCGGGCAATCCTATTTTGACTGATAACTCAGTTATCGACCAATTTATCGAAATATATCCAAGTACAAAGGAAACCTGGGGCCTTCCCCTTTCGTTTGATACCCATATTGTAGGTCAAGTTTAAGGTTTTTGGGCAATCACATTTTAGCCGATAACTCAGTTATCGATCAATCTATCGAAACCTATCGTAGTCCAAATGAAACCTGCTGCCTTCTCCTTTCGTTTTATACCCATATTATAGAGTAATGTTAAGTTTTTTGGGCAATCACCGATAACTCATTTATCGATAAATTTATCGAAATATATTGAAGTTCAAATTAAACCTGGAGCTATCTCCTTTAGTTTGATACCCATATTGTAGGGTAATATAGAGGTTTTCGGGCAATCGCATTTTGACTGATAACTCAGTTATCGACCAATTTATCGAAATATATCCAAGTACAAAGGAAACCTTGGGCCTTCCCCTTTCGTTTGATACCCATATTGTAGGTCAAGTTTAAGGTTTTTGGGCAATCACATTTTCACCGATAACTCAGTTATCGATCAATCTATCGAAACCTATCGTAGTCCAAATGAAACCGGCTGCCTTCTCCTTTCGTTTTATACCCATATTATAGAGTAATGTTAAGTTTTTTGGGCAATCACCGATAACTCAGTTATCGATCAATTTATCGAAACCTATCGTAGTCCAAATGAAACCGGCTGCCTTCTCCTTTCGTTTTATACCCATATTATAGAGTAATATTAAGTTTTTTGGGCAATCACCGATAACTCATTTATCGATAAATTTATCGAAATATATCGAAGTCCAAATGAAACCTGGAGCTATCTCCTTTCGTTTGATACCCATATTGTAGGGTAATATAGAGGTTTTCGGGCAATCGCATTTTGACCGATGACTCAGTTATCGATCAATTTATCGAAATATATTGAAGTACAAATGAAACCTGCGGCCTTCCCCTTTCGTTTGATACCCATATTGTAGGGCAATTTTAAGGTTTTTGTGCAATAACATTTTCACCGATAACTCAGTTATCGATAAATTTATCGAAATATATCGAAGCCCAAATGAAACCTGGGGCCCCCCCCCTTTCGTTTGATACCCATATTATAGGGTAATGTTAAGTTTTTTAGTTATCGATCAATTTATCGAAATATATCGAAGCTAAAATGAAACCTGGGGCCTTCCCCTTTCGTTTGATACCCATATTGTACGATATTTCTATACCTATATGCGAAATATCATAAATATAGGTTCAAATATATGGAATAAAAAAAATTTCGAAAAGAAACGGTCCCTAGCAGGGTCGGAACCCCCAAAATTAAAAAAAAATAGCCTATAGCTCCTTCCAGACTATAACCTGTAGGCGTGCCAAATTTCAACAAAATCCGTCCAGCCATTCTCACGTTTTTAGGGAACAAAAGCAAACGTCTGGACATCCAAACATCCAAACATCCAAACATCGCTACATTCACATTTATAATATTAGTAGGATATATTAATAGGCTAACACTCTCCCCATAGTAATTTTCGCAACCCAAATTCATATAGTATTTATAGATATATTCCTATAAAAGTTATATTGCCATCTTGGTATGGACTATTTCTACTGTCTCGCGAAAAAAAAATTTGGAAGTAATGCTTTGTTTATTTGTTATTAAACAAAAAAGAAGCCTACAAACTTTCCAAAACTCTCCAGCTATTTTGTAATCTCCAACAGCAAAACATATATAAAAGCTTTTACCAAAGCTACAGTATCTGACTGTTTCATTGTACGCTAGATGGACGCGCGCCTTGCGCAAGAATTTCACCACTACCCTCAGCGACATCTACAACCCAGTAGATAAAGTCTCTGATTCACAACAGAAATGATATACATGATACAGCAGTGGCGCAGGTTAACAACACGATCAAGCACGGGTTCGAGGCAGTTTAAGTTTTGTTTTTTTTATAAATTAAATTTGCCTTGAAACATATAACATATGAAAACCTTTTATCATAATCGTTTTTTTTTTAATTTATTGAAGATTGGCGAGAAAAATATTACCAATTGTCTCATTTAGAGCAAAGCTGGAAGTAGACGCTGGAAAGTATAAGTAGTTGCTGGCGTCATTTTAAATAATTTTCCTTGCTTTAAAAGAATTAAAAAAAGAAAGAACAATTCCCATTTTTGTCTTCACCGAGAATCCCGAGAATCGAAGTCAGGTGTCCTGCAAGTAGTATACATTTATACCCATTTTGGTATAAAAATTGTACAATTAGTGTCTTCATAGGACATGCTCGAACAAATGTGACCAATTTATTCCATTTAAAAGAGACTAAACATGATCCAACTATGGAAGGTCGTCGCAGGAGACAGCTGATTAAAAAGTTTTTTTCATTAATTTTGACATTATGCCCATTTTTCAGAGTAATTTTGACAGTACGCACACAAAGTACAACATTACACAAATTACGTACGCACGGATGTATGTCACCATGCGATCACCTGTTTATTGCATCATGAGACTAAAAAAGTAATAGTCTACTACAATAAAATATTGGAAAAGCAAGAAAATGTATTTTTCATACTAAGAATGAAGTTAGTTATATAGAATAAAATATTTTCATAGCAACACCAGAAGAGGAATTTTCAAAAATAGAAGAGAAAAAAGAAAAATATCAAAATCCATGCAAAGAAATGTAAAGCATTAGTTATTAGCTTTCAAATGTTGTTGCAAATAATCTGTAGCCTTATTACAAGCCGAAATCTAATCACTTCAGTTGGTGCATGTTTTCATTACCTTATAAAAAATTTCAGCAGTATTTATATTAATACCCTAACTCTGTTGTACTACCACCCTAATGTGTGAAAACTTTGAGTGGCATCACACCTCGCAAAATTTCGCAGTTTTTAAAAACTACGAAAACCACACAAACCCCTCTGCTATCATTCATATGCAGTAATCCAGGAGCTGCCACTTGCTTTTATTTGTGTGCCAAAAAAATTGTGCTAAATCCTGTACAACATCATTTGAAGCCTAAGAAATCCATCTTAACTGCTCATGGCTTTAGCTGCCATTATGCATACTTAGCATAGACTTGGCTTTACTTGAGAACTGTCACTTAGCACTTAGAAAAATAGCAAGAGAGTACACTAGCCAGTTTCAAATAAGAGTAAAAGTTTCCCATATCGAATTGCTTTTCAAAAGTAATCGTGAGATTTTTTACATATAACTCAGTAAAAGTACCAAAGCGCATTTTCTTGGCATTAGGTTGCGATTTTCTGAGCTTATCTACAATCAGTATGTAGTCAATGCCAAAAAAAAACTAAAAAGCATTTTGGAGGAAAAAAATTTTTTTTTAGGTTAGCCTAATTTGAATTCAATTTATTTGACAGTAAGTTTTGCAGCTGTCATATGAATAATATACATCCAAAAATTCCTATCCCTATAGAATAGTTGGAGGATTTTATTCAAAATGTTAAAAAAAAAGGTATGGCATCACACAGTCCTCTCACGGCACTCACTACACTTAGAATTTACATAAAAAATCAAAACTCCACAGAATTCTAAAGCAGCCATTATGCATACTTAGCATAGACTTGATTTGACTTGGGAACTGCCATTTAGCACTTAGAAAAATAACAAGAGAGCACACTAGCCAGTTTCAAATAAGAGTAAAAGTTTCATATCGAATTGTTTTTTAAGAGTAATCGTGTGATTTTTTACATGTAACTCAGTAAAAAGTACCAAAACGCATTTTCTTGGCATTAGGTTTCGATTTTCTGAGCTTATATACCATCAGTATATAGTCAATGCCAAAAAAAAAAACTATAAAGCATTTTGGGAGGAAAAAAAAATTTTTTTTAAGGTTAGCCTAATTTGAATTCAATTTATTTGACAGTAAGTTTTGCGGCTGCCATATGAATAATATACATCCAAAAATTCCTATCTCTATAGAATAGTTGGAGGATTTTATTAAAAATTTAAAAAAAAAAGGTATGGCATCACACAGTTCTCTCACGGCGCTCACTAAACTTAGAATTTACATAGAAAATCAAAACTCAACAGAATTCTAAGTCAAGTCAAGTAGGGTAATCGGATACATGCAAACTTCATTAAACAGAACGCTAAGTGGCAGTTCCAAATCAAGTCAAGTCTATGCTAAGTATGCATAATGGCTGCTTAAGTCAAGTCAAGTAGGGTAATCGGATACATGCAAACTTCATTCAACAGAACGCTAAGTGGCAGTTCCAAGTCAAGTCAAGTCTATGCTAAGTATGCATAATGGCTGCTTTAGCTTACACGCTCCCACATATGGGCAATCCTGTAAGCTCAAAGATTTTAAAACTCATTCATTTTACATACATACATACATATTCATACATACTTATGAGGGGAAGCCATGCGATTATAAACGTTACCGAAAAATTGAGAAATCGTCATTCTCTCTGCCGAAAATTTCTGCGCATTTGGTTTCTTCTACTCGGTGCGTGAAATACTTGCTCAAATTTTCAAATTTTTTGCCCTCACTCCTTTTAATAACCATAGATAAATAGATTTGAGACTCTTCGTTTCGAGAGAGCGCTGTCAAAATGCACATTTTTTATAACATTTGTCATTGGTGCCACTCCGTGAAAGTGGAGTAAAACTGAGTATGGCTATTTTCATCATATATTTTGGAGATTTTAAAGGTTTTGCTTTAATTGGACTTTTGAAGGGGTAAATAAATTTTTCGAAACTTATTTTTCAAAAATATGACAAATTAACGTATCTGCAGGCATAAATAAACAAAAATATATGTACAAATGAAGTTTAAATGCATCATATAACACTGTCATGAGTTGATAATGAAATATTGAATTTATTGATAAATATGGATTGATAGGACCAAAAGCACTATAAAAACCGTTGTTGGGTGCATGGGGGCTGGTCCTCTACTTAAAATTTCTGAAGTTATTCTAACAAAATCAATAACATAAGGCCAAGTAAAAAATGTACTTCAGGTTTTTTGTTGATAAATTTTGACTGGCTTATAGTATTGACCTTCCGCCTGCATATTATTATCAGGGACACCGAACCGCAAGTTTTGATGTAGCACTCAACATTTTTCATAACTTCTACCCATTTGACCCCAAAGCTAAAGAGTTACCGACTATTTCGGCACATTTTTTCTTTGCCTTAGTCTGGCCTTCTGCGAAATGCCATTTATTTTGTACAGAACAAATTTTCTAAAATTTTTGCACGCCATAACTGCAAAAACACCTAGAAATAGTAGGGTAATGTAAATTGGCATACATACATTATGTTGGTGTAAAACTGATAATATGAAGTATGTAAAAGTAAAAGTTAAAGAAACAGTTGAAAAAAGTACATACATAAATTAAAAAATTTTAAAAATTATAATTTTGTCACTTAGAAAGTTATTCCCGAGGATGCTTCAATTGCCTACCTCATGGGTGGTGTGGAAATGGCAAGACCTTTACTTTAGTACCAACTCACCAATTTGCTTCTTCTGGCAAATGTTTGTTGGTTAGAGCCTTTGTGGATCAAATTAACGCACGTGAGCGTGAGTGAGTGGAGCCTTCTATAACGTACGAAAATGCGTTCACGGACATTTATCAATTGAGCTCTTATTTTCAATAAAATTTAAAACAATTTAATAGCGAGATGATAAAATAAGCATATTTGCGACCTTTAGGGCCGTTTTCACGACTAGGCATCAAATTTTTCAACTTTTTTTTTATATTCACCAGTTATACGAAGAAAAGTTGTTTAAGTTCACGAAGAAGTCTATGACATGCTATATCTCCTGTGACAAAACTAAACCAAGTAAGTAGCTCTCCCGCGACTTATGCAAAACGGAATAAGTCTTAGTTATTTTTCCACCTACTTACTTGGTATTGCATTTGTCACGGGAGATATGTATGTTAAAGAAAAGATTGTGGCCAGGAAAATAAGTATTTTATATCAAAGTTTTATTTTTAGAGGAGCTGACGAAAATTTTAATTGGTCGAATTTCCACCACGGGCGATACTAGTACTAATAATAAGCCTTGTAGTATTAGTAACATAAATAGTTATAAATGAATATATTGTCATAAATCTATATATTTTTGAATTCTTGATGTCCAGAGGAATCGATAGATACCAAACTCATTGAATTCGGCTGCTGGGTAGTTCTCTTATTAGAGCGGCCGGTGTTTTATCTTGGCCAGATAGAATAAATGGACGGACTTAATTATTATTCCCGGAGTCATAAATATAAATGGCCGGATTTAATTTTTTTTACCCGGAGTAAAACAAAAAAAAGTGCGCATTTAATTATTATCTTCTTTCAAATATAATAGTAGTCCGACATTTACTCTCCTTCATGGCCATTTATCCAACCTGTCACATTTGGCCGCGTCCCTGTTCCTGATTGCTAGGGCTTTAGTTATCGCAGCCCTGCAAAAAATGCGATTAGTCCGGGATGCATCCGGGATCAATCGCAGAGGAACAGTAGACTACTACTTTTTCTAGTCTCTTTGTATGGAGAGTTTTGATCGCATTTGTTCGAGCATGTCCTATGGAGAGACTAATTGTACACTTTCATACCAGAACGGGTATGAATGTAGATTGGTCGCTTGTATACCCTTATGGGTATACTTGTAGATTGATCGCCTATTATACCCGAAAAGGATCGAAAGTAGATTAGTCGCTTACATAGCCTTGTGGGTATACTTGTAGAATGGTCGCCTATTATACCCGAAAGGATCAAAAGTAGATAGGTCGATTTTTTTATCGACCCACTCCCACCCTGCCATTTCAATTTCATCGAATTTAATAAGTAATTAACAAATTACATTAATGTAGTATCTAATAATAATAATTGGACGGCAAAAATCGCTTAGGCGGTTAACGGCTATTTTAAGTAAGTAAGTAATAATAATAACAAATAAATTTGATCCGTGATTAAAAAAAAAATGTTTCATCTTCAAAAAAAAAATTTCACAAGTTTTACAAAAAATCATTTTAAATAATAGTTAGTTTTTTATAAATTAATTAAACGTTAAATAGGATTTAGAAAAAAAAGAACATTAGCGCTACTTTACACGAGATGAATTTCATATCAAAGGCTGAAAAAAACGTACATTTTGAACCCGACCCCCTCAGAATTTGATGAAATGTTGCATAGAGGTACATCTTACCGACGCAAACACAACCTCATTTTTAGAAATTGCATTTTCGAAAAATTGTTGAAGTGGCAAGGTACCGAAATAATCGAAAATATTCGAAAAATTACGATAACAGGTACTTTTAAAGTGTGATAACTACGGAATGGCTTAATCGATTTCAAAAGTCTTCATACCATTATAAAGGTATTGAAATTTGATTTCAAAAAATACACTGTTACAATTTTTTAGTACACCGAATTTTTTAACTGAAAAAACACTTCAAAGATCAAGCGATTTTGAAAAGTAAACATTTTTTTTAGAAAGGTCTATTTAATATATATAACATATCTAAAAAGTAGAATGGCGTTTTGTTGAAATAATAACTTATAGTTTTGCGTTTAATATTTCCTACTGGAAATATGTTTGTCATAATAAGAATGAGTAAACCCATCGTGAAGTAAGACAGGCGACACCAATTGAACAGCTGTTTAATTTTTTTTTCTACTTTTTTCTGCATTTTATTGATTTTCAAGTGTCAAATTTTTGTCAAAGCCAACAGATATTTTGTTCAAACATTCAAACTCACGATACTCCATGAATTTTTGGTTCCCAATATTTGACCTTACGATCCTTGCCGGCGGAAGCAACCAAATTAGACTTGGGGGACCACGACATACTATGAACAGCTCCTGAATGTGCACTAAGGGAAGCTTAACAAGGCTGCAACAAAGCCTTCGTTTTTACCGCGGTGTTCACTTAAATTACCACAAATGGCCTAGCAAATACGCGGTCCAACTTCTTTACGTTTAATGCATGGATATATTACATATTATCCAACAAAAAAAGAATAGTATAATATAATTTAGGAATTTTTTACAAGCAGCAATCTCTTCACTTCTGTTTTGCTTCTGTTTATTTGTAAACAAACCAATGCGATTTGACAAACTTTTGACATCTGAAACAAAATTTCAACAACAGCAAACACACGAAGCTTCTGACGACGCAACCTGTATTTATAAACCTTGGAGTAAACCATATTACATTAATAAGTAAACTATATATGTACAAGAGCTTTTGAAAACTCCAAATCAAAATGTAAATCAAACGTTACAAATGAATTTTATCTTTTAGTCCTGATTAAATCGTCGAATCAAACACGTCTTGTTTTACTTATAACTTCGGTCGCTGTCGTAAGTATAACGCGCAATACAATTAATTGCTAACAAAGGTTATGGGCCTAGTTCACGTGTGCAGTTATTAAAAAGAAAAGCAATCGGGTCTCGAAATAAAAAATAATAATTAATTCAAATTTCTAAATTGAAAAGCTGAGCGAAAACAACTATGACGTGTGGTGTATGCAAATGCGTAGCATATTGGTTAATATGGACCAATGGCGCATCGTTAATGAAGATTGCAAGCGAAGTAGTGAAAATGCAGAAAAGTGGGATCTAGATGATTTAAAAGCCCTTGCAAATATTATTTTATGTGTAAAACCATCGCAAAAAACTTCAGTGGAAGCATGGAAAAAACTCCGTGACGTTCATATGCCGAGTGGGCCTTTGCAAAAAGTGTCGCTTTATAAAAAGTTGCTTAGTTGCAGTATGTCTGCTGGTCAAAGCATGTCAACTTATCTAATTTCGTTTGTCGAACTCGTAGATAAATTAGCCGAAGTGAGCATCGAATTGAACGAGGAGTTGAAAGTAATAATACTTTTATCTAGTTTGCCGTCCGAGTACGAAAACTTCGTTGTAGCCATCGAGACTCGTGATGAATTGCCGAATTTCAATGCTTTGAAAATAAAGCTTTTAGAAGAGGGTGAAAATAAGATCTCCGAACATGAAACCGAACTCGCGACGCGCACGTTGTAGTCCGAACGCTTATCACCTGCGCTACTGCGACATGAATGTCGGCGCTGTCAAATGCTGTACTTAAGATGAGTGCAGTTTTCCCCTCAATTTTAACAGATATACATACATAAAACAGCTAACACTAAAAAGTGTTAAGGAAAGTTACAGAATAGCACTTTCGTTAAGAGCAAACGCCAAAATTCGGCGACAAGCTTAACACTCGGCGAGGTGTTAAAAGTTACAGAATCGCATACTGAACTCCATATGCTTTCGAACTAAACTCCATATGCTTTCGAACTAAATTAGGAAAACTGGCGACACACACATGGTCTCCGTATTATACTATTCTATGTACCATATGTCTGTCCTAGGTATTAGATATAGAGTTCCAGGTATGAAAGTTCTTAGGTTGAAAAGAGAAAATGATTAAGGCATGTCCGTCCGTCCGTGTGCACGATAACTTGATTAAAAATTAAGATATTTGCATGAAATTTTGCGTACAGGTTACTTTCTGGCCAAGGTAGGTTGCTATTGAAAATGGGCAAAATCGGATGATAACCACGCCCCCTTTTTCGATATGGAAAATTTCGAAAATCACATAAATTGACATAACTTGCGTAAAAACTGAGTTGTTTGCATGGAATTTGTTATGCAGGCTACTTTCTGGCCAAGGTGAGCTGCTGTGAAAATTGTCGAAATCGGATGATAACACGCCCACTTTTTCGATATCGAAAATCACATAAATTAACATAAGTTGAGTAAAACTTGACATATTCGCATGAAATTTGGTACACAGGTTACTTTCTGGCCAAGGCAGGTTGGTGTTTAAAATGGGCAAAATCGAATGATAACCACGCCCCCTTTTTTGATATAGAAAATTTCAAATAAGATTCTATATCATTGCCAAGTCATGGTATTTGTAGTGAAAATGCAGAAAAGTGGGATCTAGATGACTTAAAAGCCCTTGCAAATATTATTTTATGTGTAAAACCATCGCAACTCAGTAATATAAAAGCTTGTAAAACTTCAGTGGAAGCATGGAAAAAACTCCGTGACGTTCATATGCCGAGTGGGCCTTTGCAAAAAGTGTCGCTTTATAAAAAGTTGCTTATTTGCAGTATGTCTGCTGGTCAAAGCATGTCAACTTATCTAATTTCGTTTGTCGAACTCGTAGATAAATTAGCCGAAGTGAGCATCGAATTGAACGAGGAGTTGAAAGTAATAATACTTTTATCTAGTTTGCCGTCCGAGTACGAAAACTTCGTTGTAGCCATCGAGACTCGTGATGAATTGCCGAATTTCAATGTTTTGAAAATAAAGCTTTTAGAAGAGGGTGAAAATAAGTTCTCCGAACATGAAACCGAACTCGCGACGCGCACGTTGTAGTCCGAACGCTTATCACCTGCGCTACTGCGACATGAATGTCGGCGCTGTCAAATGCTGTACTTAAGATGAGTGCAGTTTTCCCCTCAATTCCACACACTAAGTGTTAAGGAAAGTTAGGTTGCCAAGGTAGGTTGCTATTGAAAATGGGCAAAATCGGATGATAACCACGACCCCTTTTTCGATATGGAAAATTTCGAAAATCACATAAATTGACATAACTTGCGTAAAAACTGAGTTGTTTGCATGGAATTTGTTATGCAGGCTACTTTCTGGCCAAGGTGAGCTGCTGTGAAAATTGTCGAAATCGGATGATAACACGCCCACTTTCTCGATATCGAAAATCACATAAATTAACATAAGTTGAGTAAAACTTGACATATTCGCATGAAATTTGGTACACAGGTTACTTTCTGGCCAAGGCAGGTTGGTGTTTAAAATGGGCAAAATCGAATGATAACCACGCCCCCTTTTTTGATATAGAAAATTTCAAATAAGATTCTATATCATTGCCAAGTCATGGTATTTGTATCTCGTTCTGAAAACTAACGCTGGGTATTTAATGTTCGGTTCACCCGAACTTAGTCTTCCTTACTTGTTCTAGTTTTAACTTTTTATAGGCAAGTCGCAAGTTCATTTTATTATTGACCAGTCGCAAAATAAATTTGCGCATGACACCCAAATCAATAAGGTGCATAACATCAAGTGGTACTTGACATATCATGTTAATACTAATTTCTTTTAAAGGAGACCTTATATTTAAGAAGCGAGAAGAATGTTTTTGAGGAAATTTCCGTTCCGAAAAATCTGAATTTGATATAAGTGTGCCAGCTTCCGACCTATTAGTTAAAACATTATCAATTTTTTTGCTCACTTGGATGCATTTGGAGCAACCGTGACATGAAGTATGGCCAGGTATACCACAGAGAAACGACTTTGCGGGTGCATCGCAAATAAAAGCCCTAATTTCAAATTTAATGCATAAATCCCAACTGCAAATACAGACATATTAGGCACATTTACTATTCTAACTAAGATCGGCCATAACTGCATCCTGGAGCTCTGGAATAGACGCAGTCCATCAATGTTAATATCTACAATAACACTTTCATAACTTTTTAGTTCATCGCAGATTTTGTTTAACTGTATTTTAAAACCGATATCACAATAAAAACCTGGGCTAACGTTTTGAACTATAATGTTACTTTTATTGCTCAAAAGGGTTTCCGCACGTAGAGGAACATCCATTTTTTCACTTGCCAGAAGCTTCAAAAGTTCAGTCAAATATTTGTGTGTTTGGCGACTTCGAAAAGCTCACAATTTAAGTTTTAAACAGAAAGGCACGTTAGAAGAACATTGCGGAACATCATCACGCAACTCCTCCGAACTGTCTTCACTCCTAGCAAGTGGCACAACCGCAGATTTTTCACTGGTGCAGAGCAATAATCGCTTTGCATTTTCCTCCCTCTGCTTATGAATTAATCGTCTAACATGGCGTTTACTTACCCTTTTCATTTTGATGATTCGTACAATTAAGAAAAAATGTGAAGAAATTCGCACAATTAATAAAAAAATTTTGGAATATTTCGGAAACCGGTCCACTTCCCGGAAAAAAGTAACCCCATATTTTAAGAAGTATTTTAACAAAGTAAAGTGGTTCCTTTTACCAAATTTGAAGAAAATCGTAGTATAAATAAAAAAGTTTGGTCCCTGGTCCACTTCCCGGAATAAAACTTTACATGAACACTCTCCGGATTCCTACTGAGCTATCCTGTAAATATGACATACATACACACATACATACGTACATACATCCTATTTTATATATATAGACTAGTAAGGCCCGCTTGCTTCGCTGCGTATCAGAACTTATAACTGACTGAGTCCGATTTTAATCATTATAGCCTATACGCACTTTTTCGAAGTTCGACTTTCTTTCTATTACTTAATTGTATAGTTCACAACAACAATTAAAAAATACATTTGGGCCAGTTTTGAAATTTGAAATACATATGTACATATCTCTACATATAATAAAGTTGCAAGTGGTCGACGTCTGTACATGGCATCTACCCACCCTTCTCTTTTTCCGTCCGAAATTTTTGAAGATATATAATTGAAACCATTTGAGATATTTAAATTAAGCACATCGCATATAACAGTACCCATTAGCACCATTCGTTTGATACCCATATTGTACTAAGACATTTTTGGTCACCCCTGGTCCACATATTGGGCGATAACTCCAAACCCAGTTGAGATATCGAAAAAAGTAATATCCTAAATTTTAAGTTGAGTATCTAGCAATCCAACGAAAAAAGTTTCATTCATTTCCATTCAGTACTTTCAGAGTGATACGGCCACAAACATACGGACAGACAGACAGACACACAAAAATTAAAAAAAATGGTTGATTTGGATTCTACTCGTTTAATAATGCTTCCCCCAATCAATTTTTTGTTGATATCTGCCATGTACAGACATCGACCTGTTACAATTTTATTATATTAGAGATTAGAGATTGCGAACACAAATTGTATCGACTGTTGCGTCAGAATTGAGTATCGATATAAACGATAGGTAAAATTGAGCGCGAAAATTGAGTATCGATACAAATCGAATACAAATTCAGCGCGCAAAATTAATTTTTACCGAGATGGGTAATACACTCAGAACAATTTTACAAATTTTTATTCAACATGTATTATGCTTTCGCACTTTTCACTTGTCTATACAAGTTGTTTGGGAGATTTTTATTCAAACTCCTGTACAATAATGTAAAATAACCAATAATGTAAAATAACCAATAATGTAAAATAACCAATAATGTGAGCACAGAGATGCATGTCGGGTTGACTTTCCGTGAGTGCAGCATGCAAGGCGAATATATATATGGTGGTAGCAAAGCGAATTCAGCCATCTTGGGCTTGATTCGCCGTACACTGGGATGTCAAAGTGAAAGAGAATATGAAGTGAACACCATACGGACACACACTGTTTGTTTTCATCGCAGAAAGTGCATACGTGTATTTCGGAGTGAAAATTTAAATTAATAACTTTTAAAATAGTGTAATTTATGTAGAAATAGATATTTACTTGCATGGTGATGTGAAGTGCTGAATATTGCACAAAGTATGAAACCGCAAGCACTGCTAATGTAAACAAACCTTTGAGGATTTTCTTTTGATGACATTGGTATGTACCCATAAGTACTACAGAACGGGAAGAACAAGCAATCAGCTGTTTGTATACCATCACCAGGTATATAATTCGCCTTGGCAGCATGCCTAGGAATTTTTTTCTCTTGTGTTGGGCAGAGGGGGTCACACAGGCCACAGAATAGAAAACCCCAGTCGAAGGCAACTTATATTTTAGGAGATATTTACATTGCAAAATGCAAATTTTACTGGGTTTGGCTTTGGACAAAGGACAACATGTCGAAATTATAAAAAAGCGCATAACTTTTGATCGAATTGAGATATTTGACTTATGTTTTTAGATTATAAATCTAGACGTAAATACGCGTCTTTGGGAACCGCATTTAATATATTTTATCAGATTTTTGGTAGGTACTCATATAAATATACACACTAAATACATATATACTGTGCGTGTGTATAGGTGCGCTACTATGTAATGTATAGAATGATATTTCGCATCTGTTCGATACCGAGTAAAAATTTACTGCTATCGAGTAGAAAAATATATCGATACCCTTCTGAGTCATCCCAGAACTCTCATCCCTAATCAGCTGACAGAAATTTTGTTTTCATGGTAATAAAAGGAAACGTAATTTCTGCATTATTTGTTTACAATAAAAATTAAAACGCTTCAACTGTAAAAAAAAATAATCAATTGCTATTGGTATGGATCCAAAAAACACCGCACAAGCTAATACAAGTCAATATTTTGCTGATGATCCGCCAAGCTTTTTTGACGAATTTGCAGCTAAGAACATGTCCAAGGAAAATGGTTTGTATTTACACTTAAAAAACATAAATCAATATTTAATGTACATTTTTCAATGTTTAGAAACCTCTATTGCCACTGGTGATACAACGACGCATGTGCCACTACCACCACGTACGCAACAAAAGCCGCAAAAAAGCAGTAATTTCTGGGAGTCGGCAACTATTGAACCGGGTGGCAGCGTAACGCCATAAGATTTGGTAGGAATGTGTCGCACCAGCACTATAGTCTATATCTTGCTAATTTTTTTTTGCTTCTATTTCCACGCAGCCTGATCTTATTACAGACGGCAAAGCATTTCACTGTATGACACAAGACGAACGTGCTGCGTCAATCTAACAGGTCGCTTGCTGGAATTTGCGGACAAGGGTATGGTCGTGCAGGCCAATCCATCAAACATTCAGCACACTCATTGCAATTGTGGTTGACATGTTTGGCTCCATTAGCAAAATTGGGTGAATTAGGATTGCTACAAGCTGAAGCAGAGCCATTTGAACAACTTAATCGTCCAGATGTCAATACAATAATCCTAAACAATATGGGAGTTTGTTTGCTCTATGAAGGAAAGTTAAAAGATGCCATTAAACTATTTGAGCACGCTATTAACTTGAATCCACAGAAATCGCTCAATTGAAGTTTATTGGTAAACTTGTCGACATTATATCGCACACCTAGATCTAAAGGGGAGCTATGCATACTACCACGCTCTCCGATTTAATACCCACCGATCTGTATACTTGATTAATTAATAATTTCACTACTCACCGAGAGAAGGGCTGTTATAAATTGAAAATGCAGAGGCAGACAGTTTTTCGAGTTTTTTGAACATTGCGATTTTTTGAGTTAATCGCTTTTAGATATCTAGGCGATATGAGTTACTTTCCATCGAACGTCAAGTGTTAATACACGTCCAAAAATTTCCAGAGAGGTATCAAAAGACTTGTCTTGACCTCCGTAACAATACTACGAAGGGGGAAAAGCAATATTTTGTTTCAGTGAAAACTTATTAGTGAAAAACCGAAAATTAACCCAGGTCAGATCCCAAATTCGGGCCGTGATCCATGGTATTTATGTGCAGAACACCTTACCGCATTGGAGGCCTTCGGCCGCGCTTAAAAAAAAAACCTGGGCTACGCTATGCCAACTCCGGGTGGTTGTCTAAGCCGTGGCAACGTGCCATGGTACGCACACTTTTTAAATTTTTTGACTCAGCCTAATGTGCCATTACAACAAACAGAAATCATTTGTCCCATCGTTAGTTAGGTTTCGGACTTAAGCAGGTTTGACATAAGAACATTAAGGTACCGATGTTGAACCGATCCTGTCTGCCAATGAAATACTATATTTGAGCAATAAGACAAACAATTTTTTTTCCCCGAGTGGTAATAAAGCAAACCTCGAAATTTTGTGTTATTTCTCATTTGAATGGGAAATAACACAAATTTTGTGTTATTACCGTTTAGGTTATTTCACCCCCTTTGGAGAAATGCAATGTATCTTATGTTACGCTTTCATGGGGAACCGGGAATATAATATTAAGAGGCATTATAACTCTTTTCATGAAGATTTTGATAAATATGAGGGTATGCAAAGAGACAATATTTTTTTGGAAAAAAAGAATATGTTTGTGTGCATGTACAAGTTTGGAACTCAAAAAATTTCTCATACATAATGTATGCTTCTCAATTCCAAAAAATTTACAACAATCAAATACCTTTTAAAAGTAATGAAGAAAAATAGAAAATTTTTAAAAATTGTAAAAAAAAAAAATCAAAAAACGAAAAAGTTTTTTCAAAAAAATTATTAAAAATCGTGAAAAATCACAACTTTCTTTTGATAATTTTTTAATTTTTTTTGGAGTTTTTTTTGATTATTTTTAATTTTTCTTATTTTTTAATTTTTTCGAAAACAAATTAAAAAATAATAAAAAAATAATGATTTTTCAGTTATTAAATTTTTTTTTTTATTTTTTTGTTAAGTTTTGTTTGTTTTTAAATTTTCTTGTTTTTTAGTTGTTATTCCTTTTGAGTTTTTTTTTTTTACCATTTTTAATTTTTCTTATTTGTTTTTTTATTTGTATTTTTGATTATTACTTTTAACAATCGTGAAAAATCATGATTTTTTTTTAAACAGTCTTGAATTAATTGGAAAGAAATCATTGAAATGGATTCTCAGGAAAATAATCAATCAAGCCGTTAATCATTACTATTAATAAATATTATTTAACAGGTCTGCTTTGGACGCGTAAAGTTTAATAATAAATCGCTTCTTGATATATAAAGCTTGGTTTCACCCGAATTCAGAGCTACCCATTACATGCTATCATTTTATCTTGAATCTATCTGCTCACAGATGATGATCCCGACAGTGTTCCACAGTGTAATTGACCAACAAACCGTCAGCCAACCCACCTACTACTCATTTGGACAGGTGCAAATAAATAAGGAAATGAAGCGTTGCAATTTTTCATGAACCCAAATTCCTCTGTGTAACATTTAACGTGCTGCAACCTCCATGTATACATACATACATGCATTGTATAACGGTATGTATGACAACATTAAAGAGCAATATGTAAACAACAGTTACCGACAAAATCGCATAATTTATCAGCCACTCACGTCCAATCGACAGTAAAAACAAAAACACCGAACAACACTCAAATAAATATAAAAACATGAAATTTTATATGGTTAAGTCTCTGAAGATGCACACAACTTGCACTGCCACTCCTCACCCTCTCCTTCTCTACCGCGCTCTATCTTGTCGCCAGTAATCACTGTAAACTTGACTGCACTTTTTACAGCCAACTGTCATCCACCACTCGTTTTGCTTGCATCAGGCAGTCTCAGTTGCATTTTGTGCGTGGTCGTTTGTATGCGAGAGTGTGTATGTGTGTGTGTGTGTTTGGGCCACACAGATGATACAGGCAATTTCGCGTGGATGGGAAGTAAAATTGTCTTAACCTGGCAATTGCAGCATTGAGCAATGGCAAAAACCAGTAACCAACAGCAACAATGATGTTGCACAGTTCTCCTTGAGGGAGAATTTTAATTACGTTGCGTATACGTAACGCCGGAAATAAAAGAAAGAAAATCCATTTCTACGTGCTGGAGCAACGGCAGCTGGCGAGTGCAGGTGAGAAGAGCGCAGATCCGGGGGCCGCACACTCACTCTCTACTTTTTTCAAATTGAACAAAATTACATTTTACAAGTATACGTTTATTTTCGTATCTCTCGCATAAGTTTCTCCACGCTGTACCGAACCCCTCATTCGTGAGCGGACATTTTTTAACAATAAATTTTGCCTCACCTTGTGTTTTATTGTTGAGATGAAACAATTTCTCAACTGGTGTTAGGCGTTTGTTTAAGATAGAAATTGCCGTGAACATGTCACGAAATGAAAACTTCAGTATCACATGGAGGCAGGCGGATAGTGTGCTCAAATTCGGGCTTTTCTTCCGGCTTAGTGAATGTCGCTTGGCGTGTAGCCATATTTGACATGCAGCGTAAATAAACTGGGTATGCCCTTTTATATTTATGTTTTACAGAAACTATGTCAGACGATTCTAATTTGTTTGAGTTTAGCAACTGCTCATGGGCCGTTCTGGCTTTTCTCCACATTGACTTCAAGTCCTCTTGTTGAAGAGCAAGAGTATACTTCTTGTGGGCCGAATCCTCTAAATCATTGTAGTCTGATTCGAATTCAGCAATCGAATCAGCCAGCCTAATGAAGCTTTCCATATTTTGCCTTTCGAGGAATTAGAATCAAAACAAAACTAGAAACATAGCTTGAGGTACGAGAAATGCTCAATCGTACAATATAATGTAGGAAAATCAAACAACCCAATTCAATAATTTTTTCAATAAATGAACGCAGAGTCTTTAAATTCTTATTAAATTTTATTTATTTATTACAGACTTAGCCGTATCGTCTGAATAATTTGTTTAAACTCGACACAGAAATTAGAATGCAACGTTATTTGATTACTTCCCACGCACACGCTATCGGGGATATGTTTATATATATATGGCTAATTCCTTGAAAACTCATATATTTGTGTTCACCGACGTTAATGTCAAAAATTTATAACAAACCGACATTTTTTTAAATAAACTGGTACGCAGTCTTATTAATCTCATCGAGTAATATAAATCAAGTGCAAAATTTAATTTTTTAATACCATGGACTACTTTAAAACACACAAAAAAGAAAAAAAAGTAACAATTTATAGTATGTATGCCTTTGCTGAGGTCATGTACTTTTATTGGCATTATATGCTATAAATTGTGATCAAAACAAAATTTGCATGAAGAAGCTTTAAAAGAGGATAAAGGGCGTAACAATATGCTACAATTGTTTTAAAAATAATGTGCTTGACTAGGGTCCTATAGAGGACTAAACACAAATATATCAGTTTCCAAGGAATCAGCCATATATACATATATGGTCCAACGTGAAAAAAAAAACAAAGAAAAAATACAATAATTTTTGTTTCAATTTCCAGCAAATAGATATGTGTTCTCGTAAGGGGTTAATAGTTTATATATGACGCTGACTAATTTACTTGTGTAAACAACAATTATACTTCAAAATGGGCCGTGTAATTAAAGTGGAGCGAACTAAAAGAAGCCTCCGTAAAATAAAACGCGCGTCTTGGTGGTCGACAATAGACTAAATATTTAATTATTTCCAAAATTCAACTGAGGTATAATAATTCAAGTAAGGCATAAAGTATACACGTTTGTATGCTTGTATATACATGGCCATGCACTAGCGAAAGAAGGTGCAAAAAAGAGTGACAAAATCTTCTATTTTTCGTTGTGCTATTGTTCTGGCGCATGTAAATATGTAAGCATACAAGCGTGTGTGTATACATATGATGTTGAGTGGGAGCATGAGTACAAGTATGTTTGTATGATTGCTCATGCTCTGAACTAGACATTGGATAGCTACAGTTAGGTACATTTTAAAGGCAAGTAAATGATATTAATTGCAAGTTAATGAATTTAAATAGGTTATTGAACCATGACAGCTGTTAGTTAGGGAGGGTGTCAAACCAATTATGAACCAATGACCCAACAACTTGCGTTCAAAACAGTTTATGTCACAGTTGTAGCAAAACTATATATTTTCGATATTTAGAATGCATTTTTTCAATATTTAAATAAGTATGGGTACAGTGGGCGTTAATGGTTTAAGTTGTAGCGCAATGCGAAACAGTGGTATTTCTTATACCCCATTTACATTGTATACATTTTTAAAAGTCATTTATCGCAACATTGACTTTTCACAAAAAGTCGATGTGAAATATATCAGTTTCCAAGGAATTAGCCATATGTGTGTATGTGTTGCCGCAATAACGAATGTAAACAAAACCACCAACAACGTGCGCGGTGTATCAAAATGAGCGATAAAGTGAATATTAAGTAAAAATTTATGCGAAAAAAATTAAAATTACTAAAACGCAGTGAACTTACTTAAGAAAAATGAAAAGCGAGTCTTCGATTAAAATCCTGTGCAGTTTATCACCAAAAAAAAGTGGAAAACAAAAACAAAACTAGCGATCGAAAGGCAAAGTGAATTCAATTTGGAAGTGAGGTTATGTTGCCTCTTGTATTTAAACGTTTGAGTTCGTACAATTAATTAAAACGCGGTAACTAACTACTAAACTAAACTAACTAAACAAACTCACTATTCACTTATCGCACTTATATTTCGAACACTCTCGCGGGCGGCACTTTTAATACAAATAATTGAAATTTTTTGCGACACCGAAAAAATAAGTGGTAAGAAATACACAACTTACGTGATTTGATGTGGTGATAGGCAGATTTTGTGTGGCTGGTTGAGTATCAGATTGTGTTGTTTGTGGCTGGCTGTGTTTATTAGTAAAATCAAATATTCTTATTGCCGGTATGCAAGCAGTTTTATTACTGCGCTTTGATGTTTTTGTTGTTTTGTTTTTGCGACACCGAAAAAATAAGTGGCAAGAAATACACAACTTACGTGATTTGATGTGGTGATAGGCAGATTTTGTGTGGCTGGTTGAGTATCAGATTGTGTTGTTTGTGGCAGGCTGTGTTTATTAGTAAAATCAAATATTCTTATTGCCGGTATCCAAGCAGTTTTATTACTGCGCTTTGATGTTTTCGTTGTTGGCTGTATGTTGTTGTTGTTGTAGCACTACGTTGCCCTGCCTAGCTAGTCAGTATCTACCCAATATTGTCATCAAACTCTTCTAACGGAAGTCCTAGAGACCTAGCGGCTTCAACAGGGGTGCACCAGAGGGATTTGGGTGTTAGAAGAGTAGGCTCGGCTGAGCAGACAAAAAGATGTTTTGTATTATGGGGGGACAAGCCGCATGCCGGACAAACATTAGGCAAGTCGGGGTTCAGTCTGGATAGGTAAGATTTTAACCTATTACAATATCCAGCCCGGAGTTGAGCCAGCATCACCCTAGTCTCCCTAGGCAGCTCGCGCTCCTCTTCGGCAACGGGTGGTGTTGTTGCCTGAAGAACGGCGTTCACCGGCAGAGAGCCAACAAAGGAGTTTACCGAATTCGTATGGATGAGGGTGAGGGCCTGCCGGTGCACCTTAGGATCAAACGGCGTGGAAATCAGGTGCCGGATCTCATGGAAGTGTTTGTGTAGATGGCTCCTTATGCTCCTGGGGGGCGGACTCTCGTTGCCCAGGCGTCCGTTCGGATGCTGCGGTTTGCAACAGTTGAACAGGAATTGCTTGGTCAACATCTCGCTATGCTCTTTAACGGCGAGCATTTTCGCTTCATTATGAAGGTGATGCTCAGGAGACATAAGAAGACACCCAGTGGAGGTACGAAGGGCGGTGTTCTGGCAGACCTGTAGCCTCGTCCAGTGTGTGTCAGCTAGCCCCGGCGTAACGTTTCTTTGTCTTTACCCCAAGTGCTACCAGCTAGCGACTTGAGGATTTTGTTACGGCTTTGGACTTTATTGGCAATTGCGGTTACATGAGCGCCGTATTTGAACATGTTATCAAACGTCACCCCTAAGATTTTGGGATGTGAGACAGTTGGTAGCTTGACACTATCCACGTAGACGTCTAATTCCATGTTCACTTGCGTTGTCCACGTCGTAAATAAGGTATCCGAGGACTTATTCGGTGACAGTGCCAGGTTTCTACCATCGAAAAATTCCGACACGCCTGGGAGGTAAGAGTTTATGCGAGAGCAGAGTTCTTCAACGGAGGGGCCTGTTGCCAGTATCGTACAATCATCGGCGTAGGAGACGATCGAGACACCCTCTGGTAGGGGGGGGGGGGGGAAGTTTCGATATATAATAGTTAAACAGAAACGGGGATAGGACACCACCCTGTGGCACCCCTTGTTTAACTATTCTGGGTTTTGATCGGGCGCCCCTGAATTCAACCGACGATTGACGGCCACTCAAATAGTTGGCAGTCCAACGTTTAAGACAGGGGGGAAGGGACGAATCTTCCAGGTCTTTCAATAGTCGCGCATGGTTGACCGTGTCAAAAGCTTTGGCAAAATCAAGCGCAACTAGCACTGTCCTGTGGTTTGGACGCTTTTGGTTGAGTCCGTCCCCTATCTGAGTGGTAATGGCGTTCAGCGCGGTGGTGGTGCTGTGGTTTTTGCGAAAACCATGCTGATGTTCGGCGAGACGCAAGTTAGCGGTGAAATATGGTAATTAGATAGATTCCAACACTTTCACTACTGGCGAGAGAAGTGATATCGGGCGATATGACGCCCCTACGGCAGCTGGCTTGCCAGGCTTTAGTAGTGGGACACCTTTGCCTGTCTCCATCTTTCAGGAATGACAAAGGTGGACAGGGAAAGGTTGAACTTCGGTTGTGGAGATGGCAATGGGCGCATCGCCCAAACTGTCGGCAGAAAGCGCTCGCGCATCGTTTAGGCTTCGACTGAAAATTATCGCCGAAGGCGATGGATATGTTGTCGTTGGGTTTAGTCGGGTTGGACAAAGATTTCACCGTCGACCATAATTTGCCAACCCCAGTCGAGAGGTAACAAGACCTTAGGTGCTCTTCCCACTTAGCGTGTTTGTGTCTATCTACTAAGCGTCTGATTTCCGCCTTAAGATCCTTTATTTGAGGATCCGTATGGTCCAGGCGTCTAATATGGTCACGTTCATTTGCTTTATTCTTCCTGACGGAATGTGTTGATGGGAGGCTGAAACTAGGGCCATACGAAACGCCTGTTCCCCTTCTCGTACGTCAGACGGGGTGGGGAGAGCAGCGAAGGCGCTCTCTGTAGATGTTAAGAAACTCTCCCAGTCGGCTTTGTTAAAGTTAACAAAGGTGCGATTGTCAGAAGTGACAAAGTCGGTGGGGCGATCGATAGAGAGCACAATGGGTAGGTGGTCCGAAGCAAGCGTCAGCATCGGTCGCCAGTTAACACAGTTTATAAGACCTGCGCTGACTATGGTGATGTTCGGCGAGCTAGAGCAGTTTACCGCCACTCTAGTGGGGGCATCCCCATTAACCGTGCAGAACGTCGAATCGTCTATTTGATCAGCCAGCTCCTGCCCCCTACCATCGGCCGTTTACATCAATAGGTCAATAAAACCTAGAATAATTGAATAAATAATAAAAAGAGATTCGAAAAGTGAATTCCCAAGCAGTCAAGTTTTATAGGTACAAAGGTGAGTAATATTTAAATAATATGCAACATTGAACATTCAATAACTTCATGCCACAAATATGTCTTTAGCATGTTATACCCCGATTCTTTTTCCATTAACATCGCCGACTTCATACATAGAGTTACCAATAACCTTTAATACTACACATTTTACTTGCTTTGGGGCAAGTTTCGGATTATAATTGTCAATTTGGGAACTCTGTTTGAAATTTCGGCGGTATACCATTTGTCCAATTTTAAACGACACATCCCTCCTTGTATCATAAACCTTTTTACTGCGTTCGTGGGCCAACCTCAGCTCTTGCATTATTTTATTTCGAAGTGCCTGTAGTTTATCTGAAGATGTTTCTACTTCACAATCTACATCTTTAACTGCACCTAATTTTCGATATGACTCGTATGATGCCCCATGTTGTACCATAGACATACCAAATGAAGCAAAATATGGCGATGTATTAATTGCCGAATGGATAACACTTCGTAAAGCAAACGCTGAATCACTTATGTGTCTGTCCCACTTCTTCTGGTTTTCTCCTACGTAGGACCTAACTATTTGAAAATCGATCGATTGACCCTTTCAGCCGCATTGCCTTGTGGCGAGTAGAACGCCGTCCTTAAGTGTGTTATACCACGTGACACGAACTGCTTGCCATTGTCAGAGTGTACATACTCTGGTACTCCAAAAACATGGAAAACATCCTTATCTAAAAATGTTACTACTTCTGCTGAGGTTGCCTTACGCATTAGTTTCAAAAACACAAATTTCGAAAAGTGATCTAGACACACAAACACATAAACATTACCGTAACACGTACGTGGGTATGGACCCATAAAATCTATAAATAAACGTTGAAAAGGGCGTTCTGTTACATGTTGTTTCCCCATCATTGGCTTATGAAAGGCATTTTGTGTTTTGTTGCCTTTACAAATATCGCACCTTTTAACATATTTTTGCACGTCGGACACTAAACCCGGCCAATAATATTTCTCACGTACCCGTGCCAGGGTCTTGTGAATACCTCCATGACCTGCAAAAGGCGAGCAATGTGACGTCTCCACCAACCCTGAACGAAGTTCAGTTGGTACCCAGAGTTTCCAGGCATGGTCTCCTTGAAGCCCTTCCCCCTTGTCGAATTGCGTTCGTCTATAAACATACCCGTCTGATACGCACAGTTCGGGCAGTTTGTCTTTGTTAAGAGTCACCGTGTCAATCAGTTCTTGGTATTCAGTCGTTTTAAAGAAAGGTGAGGTAATGTCGATGTCTAGTACCCTGTTACTTACCAGCAGCTCATTCATGTCGGCCCTGGATAAAGCGTCCGGCACCACATTTTGGGTGCCTTTACGGTGTGGGATATCAAAGTTGTATCCTTGTAACTTTAAACTCCACCTTGCCAGCCGACCAGATAAGTCCTTCTGACCCATCAACGACTTCAAGCTGGCATGGTCAGTTATCACCGTAAAGGGCAATCCCTCGATGTAGGGCCGGAACCTCTTTATGCTCACAACTGCTGCATAGCATTCTAACTCAGTGATGCTGTAATTTCTTTGTGCCTTGTTTAATTTTGCTGATACGTAAGCAATCGGTCTTTCGTTCCCGTCATCGTCTAATTGGAAGAGTACACCTCCAACTCCGTCCGTTGATGCGTCACATTGCACATAAAAGTGTTTATTGAAATCCACATGGATTAACGCCGGTGCCGATATCAGTCTTTGCTTCAAGCAATCGAATGCTTGCATCGCTTCGTCTATCATTTTAAATACTTTTATTTTGTCTTCAGTGAGGCAGTCGTGCAGTGGTGCTGCAATAGTCGCGTAATCTTGTATTAATCTGCGGTACCAGCCTGTCATGTCTAGGACCCGTCTGAGTTGCTTCGGTGTTCGGGGTTCGGGGAAGTCTCGCATTGCTGCCACCTTATTAAGATCCGTACGGATACATCCGTCGCCTACAACGTATCCTAAATATCTAACTTCGCTAAAACAAAATTTGCTCTTTTCATCGTTTATCGTCAATTTCGCATCACGAAGACATTTTGCTACACGGGACAACAAATCTACACCTTTTCCACCTAAAAATGAGAAAATGTAAACCAAAATGAGAAAACGTAAATTAAAATGAGAAAATAAAAATTATAATGAGAAAATATAAATTACAATGAGAAGAAGTAAATTGTATTGAGAAAAAATTATTTGTATTGAGAAAGCATAAATTGTAATGAGAATAAATAAACTTGTAATGAGAAACCGCAAATAAGAAATGAGAAAACGTAAATTTAATAAGAAAACATAAAATATAATGAGAAAGGGTAAAATAAAATAAGAAAACGTGAATTGCATTGAGAAAATGTATTTTATTTTGAGAAAATATAAATTTGTATTGAGAAAACATAAGTTGTATTGAGAATACGTAAGTTGTAATGAGAAACTATAAAATAGTAATGAGAAAACACAAATTTATATTGAGAATATGTTAATTTATGTTTGGAAAACATTAGGTAGACATGAAAAAACGTAACATTGTAATTAAAAACATTTCAAAAATAATCTTTTTTTGATTTATTGACCCACTGCCATGTCTTGGAGTGCAAGTGCATCTGCATGAAATGTTGTGGTATGCTGTGCAGCTCTTGCGCAGTCCCCTCCTGTCAATTTTGACTTGGCATCATCAATAGCTCTTTCTAAATATTGAAGTCGCTGTTCACCTACCCCTGATCCACTCACAACAGGTATGCGAAGAGTCGTCTTTACTTCTGTCTTTAATTTTGACCATATTATCTCTATGGGATTTATTTATTTATTCTCAATATAAATTTGTGTTTTCTCATTACTATTTTATAGTTTCTCATTACAACTTACGTATTCTCAATACAACTTATGTTTTCTCAATACAAATTTATATTTTCTCAAAATAAAATACATTTTCTCAATGCAATTTACGTTTTCTTATTTTATTTTACCCTTTCTCATTATATTTTATGTTTTCTTATTAAATTTACGTTTTCTCATTTCTTATTTGCGGTTTCTCATTACAAGTTTATTTATTCTCATTACAATTTATGCTTTCTCAATACAAATAATTTTTTCTCAATACAATTTACTTCTTCTCATTGTAATTTATATTTTCTCATTATAATTTTTATTTTCTCATTTTAATTTACGTTTTCTCATTTTGGTTTACATTTTCTCATTTTTGGGTGGAAAAGGTGTAGATGGGACAAAAAATTCTCGGAGCATACAAGTAAATCATCTAGGTAAACAAACACAGATTCACGTAGCGAAGCGGGGAAGACCTTGTCCATTAAACGACACCTACGTTGTGCCGCGTTCCACAGTCCAAAAGGCATTACTGTGAAATGCTACAAAGGTCTACCAGGTACAGTGAAAGCAGTTTTCTCCCTGGACTTTCGTTCTAAAGGTATCTGCCAAAACGCGTCCTTTAAATCAATGGCCGATATGTACCTTGTATTCTGAAGCCGACTTATAATCAGGGCTGCACAACGATATAAACGAAGAAATTTCGTTTTGTTAATTATCAAAAAAAAGTATCAAAAATATATTTCGTTTTGATAAATATCAAAAAAAAAAAATTTTGTTGAATATCAAAATCAAAAAATATCAAAAAAAAAGTTTTTCGTTGAATATCAAATCAAAAAATAACAAAAAAAATTTTTTCGTTATCGTTTATTCATTTTGCAAATTAGGCTGGGTCGGAAATCCACGTTATTTGAATTTATTTGTCAAGTACCAAAATTAATGAATCAAGGAACACAACAAAAAAACATAGTTACTAAGTACCAAATGGGCGCATCTACATTAGGCTCCATCGAAAAGTCATGTTTTTAATTTTTTTTTTTTTTCAACCACCTCTTCGGCTTTTGGTGGATTCTGTTCTGAGAGCGCAAGAAATGGTTTTCATGCTTTAGCAACAAATGGCTTTTTTTTGTGGTCTTTTGCAATTACAAAATTAAAGCACGACCGCACTGATTTCCTCTTGCGTTTGCGACCCATCTTAACCAATATTATTTTGAAATATTCAAATATTTTTTGTGAATTGTTTTGATAAAAACCGAAACGAAATTTATTTTGATAATTATTTTTTGATTTTCAACGCAACGATATATTTTTTTGTTGAGCTTGTAACGTTATTATTATTGAAAAACAAAACGAAATAAAAAGTTTTTTTCGTTTATTAATAAAAATAACGTTATTTTTCAGCCCTGCTTATAATACCGTCGATATGTGGGAGTGGGTAGGCGTCTTTGATGGTGCGATCGTTCAACTTGCTGGCGTCCAAACATAGGCTATACTCCGTTCCTTTAATCACTAATGATACGGGGGAATTCCAGCAGCTGTTGCTTTCTTCTATTACGCCCATTTCCAACATCCGATCTAGTTCAGCGAAGATCAACTTCTGTATTGCCGGAGAAATAGGGTAGTGACGCTGCTTCACTGGCAGGTGTTCATCGGCCACCTCGATGATGTGCTCCTCTACGTCGGTTTTACTGTGCCTTTACGCGTTCTAAAGCTACTGCTTCTTCGGGACTCAAATCATCAGAAATCTTTGAATTGATTTTGGCCCCCTACTGACTACATTAAGCTGGAAGGCTTTCCAGAAATCGATTCCCAGATAGACCTCCTGCTGCAACCCGTTTACGATGAGGAATTCCAGCTCCCGAGTGGCATTGTCCCAATCAGACTTTCTTGACCCTCGAGCAATTTATGGGCATTTTTCCCCTAAGCAGCTAGCTCCGGCCCCGGAATCGAAGAGCGCGAGCCCCTATCGTCCACCGATCTCCGTTTTCGCGAACAACCTGTTATCACCCTGCACCGTTACAATAGTTGAAATTATCTTTAAATCTCTTTCCCTATCTCTCTTTACAATCCCTATTTTTCTGCCCTCTACAAATTGTCCGGGCGATCCTGGTTTGTGGCAGAGCTCCCGGACATTTCTGCCAAGGCCAGGTTTCCCGCCTCAGCTTTAAAGACACAAAACCTCATGCAAAACATAACCACCACATGCAGAACATTTCATAAAATGGAAGTTGGATTTACATTTAGTGTCCTTTGCTGCTTCTGCCGGATTCTTTATATAATGATCCACCGGCATGCCACAAGCAAAGCAGAACATGAGGTGAAACGGGGACGGACAAAACATTTGATTTTGGACGGGACTAACATTTTGACTATGGACATTGGACGACGAACTTGCAACATGACTAGTGAAGTAGGCTGGGATAGTGGGTTTAGAACGATTTTGATGAACATATTCTTACTAACATTAGAACTCCTATCCTCTTTGCTGAACGCTTCAACATTAAAATTACCCTCCTGACCATCTGCCCAAGCCCCGTTATTTACCTCTACTTCACTTACAGGCTTCGCCCTGGACTTGTTTTCTTTTATTAGTTTTTCTGCCCTTTTACATTCGGCTTTCAACTCGGCCAAAGTTTCCGTCTTAGTGGCAAAGTGGGATTTGCCAGGTAGGACTTCAGGTTCCCCTTGATAGTTTTGACCAGCTCTTTCTCCGGGATTCTTTGCCTCAGTGGGAACGTGAGATCGTGGACGTCGGCGTAGAACTCAGCGAAGCTCTCTCGGGGCTGCTGCTTTCGCTCCATAATCTCCCTGATCACCTCGTAGTCTGATTCTGCCGACTTGAACTGCGAGAAAATCTCCCTCTTTAGCCCAAAGTAGTCGAAGGATTCATCGTCGGCGTGATCCTCCAGTGCCTGCCAATACCACTTGAGAGCTATCCCTGTCACTAGACAATGGAAATCAGAGAAAATCTGCTGAAAGGATAGCTGGTATTGCACTCGCATTCTTTCTAATCTAAAGACAAAACTTTCAACTGTCATCCCTCTTGCTGACCCGTCGAATTTAAGGTGCCATTTGTCGAGATCCACCTTCTTCCGTCCCGAATAGCTGGAGTAACCGTTGCCTGCCCCTGTGTGGTTCGCTGTGCTGGCATCCCTATCTTGCCCTGGTGTGGACGTATTTGTTGGAGGAGCTGATGCAACAGGAGCGCGCATTGATGTCTCCACATGAGCGACACGATTGCTAAGTGTGGATATATCCGCCCTCACCTTTCGCATTTCGCTCATGTGGTGATTCATCTCAGCGTTCTGCTGCATCATCACCTCTATCATTCGCGCGAGGTGGTCAATCCGCTCGTCAACAGTTGACGGACGCCTGTTTGTGCTCTCCGCTGCAGCTCCTGTCCCTTCGCTTCCAACTGCTTCTTCCTCCAAATCAGGCATGGCTAGTAGCCGATCTAACTTCCTCGAGAAATCCAGCAAGTGATCGGACGCGTCTATGGCAACCCTATCCGTAGCTGAAGCTTCTGTATGCCCAAATACCGTAGAGGTGCAAAGGTTGAAGAGGTCTATCGGGATACAATCGACTGGCAGTTCGATGCCTGTATCGATTTGGTCGTATAAAGATCCTAGCACCTCGCTCTCTAAACCCCTCGTGACACTACGCGTTATTCGCCTGTCGCCTCTTAGCAATCCTAAAATCCTCTTTGGAATAGCCCCCTGGTTCTTGGATTTGAAACCGCCGCGATTTTAAACCTAATTTGAATTTATTTCACACAGGGAATGTGGAATTCTGTATTTTTTATATCAAAATTAAAACTCCAGATATTTAAGGTATAAGGATTTAATGAGTATTTTATAGATAAATAAAGGAAAATGCAGTACTCACAATAACGTTAATAAATATTACATATTTGACCAACATAAATAAATGCAAACTTCGTTGTTTTTCATATAATTTCACAAAATAAGTTTTTTAATTTACAAATATTACAAATCATTTAAGTGCAATTTTATAAAATCTACTGCACATTTGTCCACTCTACCTACTATAGTTTTTCTCATATCTAGTACTGAGCAAACCAATTTGTTAAGTCCGAACGCTGGTAAAGTGATTGTAAAAAGGTAACGGTAATATTTGCATTTTAAATCATACATACTTAGATACATATATGTATATACATATTAATGAATGAATGATTTCTGTGCATAACTTGATAAAACTAATAAACTTAAAACCTGTGCTTTACCCCACACTGTGCTAAACAATACAATGCTGAATTTTGTCGCGTACATATAACTCCTTTAGCGCTAAAGTATTTGTTTTTGCTACAATATACATACATACATATATTTATTGTTTCTTTAAATCCATTATTAATTCATGTCTATATGTTTATATTGCCTTATATGTGCACATATGTATGCATATGACTATAAATAGTTGATTAAAAAAATTGTGGATTTTGTGATACTGCTTTTAAGAAAACGTGTGGATTTCGTATTTGGGGATTTTGATTTTGTGGATTTTAATTTTGTGGATTTTGATTTTGTGGATTTTTTTTTAGCTGTGGATTTTGTGATTTTGGATTTTTTTTTGTGGATTTTGTGGCACTCCCATTTTTAAGTCCTACGCGTTGATCGAAGAAAGAGATTTACTATAATCGGACCTTGATAATCTGGTTACTTGGTGCGACTTAAACTATATGCCGCTTAATCTTAAAAAATGCAAATATATGTGTTTTTCTCGCCGAACTTCACAACCAGCTTCTTACTCAATCAACAATCAAATTCTGGAAGAAGTACATGACTTTGTGGACTTGGGGGCTACGATGGATTGTAAACTTAGCTTCAATCTTCATATTAATGTAACTGTAAATAAATCTAGAGGTGTTCTCTCTTTCGTTAAGCTATGGTCTAAAGAATTTGGTGACCCTTACGTGACTAAAGCCCTTTTTACAACATTAGTAAGACCAATTTTAGAGTATGGCTCAATTATTTGGAATCCAAGATACCAGGTCCACATAGATCGAATTGAATCGGTTCAAAAACAGTTCTTATGTTTCGCCCTAAGACATCTTCCATGGAATTCTTCATATAACCTGCCTCCCTATACTAGTCGCTTAAAACTCATTGACCTTCCTACCCTTGCTAGTCGCAGAGAAATGCTAGGAACAATATTTATAATCAAATTATTAAACGGGTCAGTATCTAGCCCATTCTTGTTAGGCGAAGTTATCTTTAAAATTCCTTCTCGGCCATCAAGATATTTCAAATCTCTACTTCTGAAACAGTGTAGAACCAATTTTGAGTTAAATGAACCCTTCCGTTGTTTGTGTGAAAATTATAACACTCACTCCAGCACATTTCATGTTACAGACTCCCTTTTTAGCATTAAAAAATAAATACTTTGCTCTCTTAATCAATAACAACAATAATGTTAACATTTTTTCTATTTTTATTTACGAAATTCTTTGAATGCTTCATGTTCTTTGTTCTTATGTTACTTAGCTGATGACTTTTCTCTGTAGCTGAGCAGTTTTAGATCTCAACACTTAACAAACCCCCGCCCAGGCGCGTATTCAGGGGGGGGTTTCGGGGGTTCAAACCCCCCCCGAAATTTCCGAAAATTAAAAAATATACGTCTGTACTAGAATAATTACTCTATTTACCTTTAAAACCCCTGTTAAGAAATTAGCATTAATAGCAATAATGAAAATACGAAAGAATAAAATTAAATAATATTTCACACTGAGAGAAGTTATTGGCAGTCGCTAATCAATTGTCAGAGCAAGTCTGAGAGGTCACAACTAAATTCCTGCAACGGTTCACTCATTTGGCCCTTTAAAAATTCGCGCCAAACTAACTGCTTTTCGAGCTATGAATACAGCCGGCAAAAATCGTAAAAATGAGTGTCCCTCGTTATTATAGTCACGGTTACCAAAGGTTTAACCAAAAAAATGAACAAGAAGTTAAAAAAAATTTCCAAAAATTACTAAGCTGTACACAACGCAGTCGTATTGAATTATCAGAGAAAGTAACAATTAAATTGTACTTATACTTGTGAGGTGATTCTAAAAGGTGACGCTAATTTGGCAAAAAAAGATTGAAAACGTTTAAAAGAAAGCCCGGTATGCTGTTGAAAAGAAAATGATTAAGAAATATTTTCAAGTATTTCTTGACTATGAAATTGGCATGAAAAGCCAACAAATGTTGACGTTCCGTTTTGCATGTTGAATAATTGCAATTTTCCGCTTTTTATATGAATTTCAATGTTATTTCATTATATTTTTTGTTTTTATTTTTCCGAAGCTTCAGTTTTTCTTCAAGAAATAAAGCGACAACTATTTACTTCTTGCCAAAGCCTGAAGAAATCCTACACAAAATTTGAAAACAAACAATAAAAATAAATATTGTTTTGTACACGTCTAAAATATTTCAAAGTGTTGTTTGGAATTTTCAGTAAGATTGACTTCCTTTGACTAATTTCATTATTTTTGTATGAAAGAATGTGCAAAAAAACAAGAAAAATACTGCAACTCAAAGTTAAGAACTTTGTGGAAAATTCATGAAAATTCAAGAAAACTCGAAACATTTTCATAAAAATTTCTAACTTTTTAGTAAAAATATTTGAATTTTTTCGAGTTTTCAGTTTTGTGGCCCGTTCAATTAAAGTTAACAAAGATAGCAGTCTTAAGCCGCTAGAAGAATTACTCGATTTTTGGCAATTTTTTTCCTAGCCAAGTGCATTATCTTCCATACAAATTTATAAGCGTAATATTTTTATATTGAAGAAAATGCTCTTGGTCGGCTTTTGACAATTGAACGAGCAGCAAAACTGCATACTCGAAAAAAATCAAAAAAAATTTAAGAGAAAGTTAGAAATTTCGATGAAATTTTTTCGAGATTTCTTAAATTTTCATGAATTTTCCACAAACTTTTGAACTTTGATTTGCAGAAGTTTCATTATGTGTTTGCACATACTTTCATTCAAAATAATTAAATTAGTCTAAAGAAGTTAATTTTACTGGATATTCCAAAAAAACCCTTTGAACGCAGACATACTGATCTAGGTGTATGACCAAATTTGGTTTAGAATTAAATTTACGACGGTTGTCATAGAAATGCGCCCAATAAAAATAATTTAAATTTTATACCGAAAATGTTGTTAACAATTTTTTATGTTTTTTTAAAAAATGTTAGGTCTCGAACCGACGTGCCCCAAATCAGTGCGCTATGCTCTACCTACTGAGCTACGGCGCACTCATGAATTTTGTGCGAAAAGTACCGTGTTTGTTTATCCCGGTTAAGTTTTAAATCTAAACCGCAAAAAATTGAGAAAGGTTTGGAATTTATTAAAAAAAAAGGTTTTAAAAATTGTGTAAACCAATGAATGGTTTAAAATTTAGGCTCAAATTTTTAGCCGTGTAGAGAGAGGAAAATTTCAAATAAATAAAAGTATAAATATGTAATATGTGAAAATATAAATATATGTGTATTTATAGCATGGCATACTCATACAGGTAATATCAACTCAGCAGCTGATTAGATTTTTTTTATTTTCTTTTTCTCTAAACTGTCAAACATGCTTTACAAACGCTTTCATATTTTGTATTTGCTACTGCCTGTTTTGACGTTTTAGCGAAAGCGATTTTTAGTTTGACAGCGCCGATATTACCTGTATGCGTATGCCATGATTTATAGGTAATTCTTATTTACTGACACTTTGGCCAAAACCCCCCCCGAAATTTTTTTCTGGCTACGCGCCTGCCCCCGCCTCTCAACAACTCGGCAATATATCGCTGGCTTCGTGAACAAATGTCCTAAGTCCATTTTTTGTAATTGTTCAGGAGAGGAAAAAAACCGCCTAACTTTTTTTGTTGTCAATATTTTTAGAATCTAAAAATGCAGTTTTTTCCTTCAGTTCAGCTTGCTTAGATATCAGTTGTCAGAATATTTCTAAATAAAGTATATGCAAAGTTATGAGCACTTTTGTGACTTAAAACATTTTCTTTCTATGATTTTGTTATATTTACATGGACTTAGAACATTTTCTTACAATTAAATTGTGTTTGTTTTGTTTCAGATTTCGATGAAATTTTGCATATAGACAGTATGATTAATTCTAAGAATATATACCTACATATGTGTTGCCACTTGGGACGGTTTACAGGGTTGCCACCTATCTCGTTTTTATAAATATTGAGCAAGATATGACAATGCGGGTATCAAGTGAAAAGTGTTTTCGGCGTAATTTTAAATATGACAAGTTCAAGCAGGGTTGTCACCGGGGGTTGCCACCTAACCGCATTTTATTTATTTTTCCTTACATCGCGGGAACTGCTTAACCGAATTGGATAACATTTGAAATATAAATAGAATGAATCATTCTAAGATTATGGGTTTTTGCCAATTTGGGTGGTTCACAGGGTTTTACAGGGTATTATTTACATGGACTAGAACATTTTCAGTTAAAAAAATGTTGTGTTTGTTGCGTGTTTCATGCAATATATTTTATTTTGTTAAACCAAATAATAAATAATTACAGTTTTTTTTCATGGCTGCTAACAAAAACTTCTACATATTATACTTTTTAAGATATATCAGTGGTGAGGTAAATCATCATAAAATTTGTGATGGTCCTTGGGTAAAGTTTGTTTTATAAATAGCAAATCTTCATATTTTCTAGAAGGTATTTTTCTTCGTTCAAGGTAAAGTTAAATCAAATAAATTAATAGCTATTAATATTTGCACAACTTTGCTCAACGACTATAATCGCGTATTTACTACAGCGGAACTAAAACCAAAAAATTTAATTTTTCAAGGAAAGAGAAAGCATGACCTTCTTGGTACTTGTCTAAAATTTTATTAGCCACAAGTAGTTATTAGCTAAAGTAAAACTATAGCAAATTTTTAAGAACTTCAAACGAGTTTGCACAGCAAGCGGAGACCTTGCCATCAATTCGGTTAAAGTCAGGCTTAAAATACATCATACGTAATAGTTGGATATGATTCCAAGAATAAAATTGAATGAAACAAATAAAAACTTATTTTCAACTGGACTTACGACGTACGTTTTTCTTCTTTTTTTTTTTGGTGGACTTAGAACATTTGCATACCACTACATAACAATACCTAAAATCGACTTTTTGGTAATTTTTTTGATGGTAAACGATGTATTTATAACTGTACTATCGTTCTGCATTAAAATCTCATTTTTCAAAAAAAATGGACTTAGGACATTTGCTCACGAAGCCATCGATATATAAAAAAAAAAAAAAAATATTTGGTCTAAATTAATGATTTTTGGATATGTGTGTCCTTTGGTCAAGATTTATGTAATTTTGGAAAAGTGGGCTAGTTTCCAAAGTTTATGGTCGATCTCTATTAAACTTTCCAGATTGGTTCAGAAGATTGTTTTGTACGATTTAGGCTATATCAATTTTTGGAAAAGTAGGCAGTGCCCCGCCCCCGGGCTATATAAAATTTAAGTTCTTCATAACTCTGAACATATTGGGTCTAAATTAAAGATTTTTGGACATGTGTGTCCTTTAGTCAAGATTTATATACAGGCAGGTTCTGCAATTCAATTTCGAGTGAAATTATGTGTTGAGCCTATGTAAATTGTATGGTTAAAGCAAGCAAATCCGAGTAAAAGTGAATCGCAGAACACCCCTGATAATTTGGGAAAAGTGGGCGGTGCCACGCCCACGTTTTTTGTGTTTTGTTTGTACTTCAATAATGTCCAAAGTTTATGGTCGATCTCTTTTAAACATTCCAGATTGGTTCAGAAGATTGTTGTGTACGATTTAGGCTATATTAATTTTTGGAAAAGTGGGCGGTGCCACGCCCACATTTTTTGTGTTTTGTTTGTACTTCAATAATGTCCAAAGTTTATGGTCGATCTTTTCTAAACTTTCCAGATTGGTTCAGAAGATTGTTGTGTACGATTTAGGCTATATTAATTTTTGGAAAAGTGGGCGGTGCGTCGCCCCCAGGTTTTATAAAATTTAAATCATCATAACTTTGAATATGTTTGGTCTAAACTAATGATTTTTGGATATGTGTGTCCCTTGGTCAAGAATTATATAATTTGGGAAAAGTGGGCGGTGCGACGCCCACATTTTTTGTATTCAGTACTTTGTTTTTACTTCAATAATGTCCAAAGTTTATGGTTGATCTGTTTTCAACTTTTCCAATACGTTAAAATCTTCGTTGGGTACGACATACATAGGCTACATTTGTAAACTTTTTGGAAATGTGGGCAGTTCCAAGACCACAAGCTAAGTAATATTTCAATTCTTTATATCTATCCCTGAATGTGTTTGCATTAGTGAGATTTTAAGTTATTTTTGTAAACCCTATAGTTCCCTAGCTAGAGCCAAACTTGCTCCATTCGTGATATCAAAAAGTAATAGTGTTTTAAATTTAGATATCTTGTATAACGAAATTTCGTTAGAGCTAAATTTTTGTGGAGAGCTTAGGTTGACCCCCAGAAAGAAAAGTCCGTAGCGTTATATTTATTTATTTATATATTCAGTCTACAGGTTAACCTTACAGACTATAGCTAGTTTAGTTCAGTAAATATATTTAATTTGAGCGTAGGTAAAGTGGCATTAAAATCTATCAACTATGCATAATTGTTACATATACGTATACTTCTTTCAATTGGCTCATTGTAGCCATAATTAGTTCTATGTGACGTTTAGACTAGCAACCGATTGTACCTTAATTCGCGCGACATGGTATTAATATTGACTAAACCATGTAATTCCTCGCAATCTATTTTCTGGTTAAGAATATTATAAATAAGCAATATCGCAAAGTAGGTTCTCCGGTCTTCTAAGGATTGTAGGCCAAGAAGTTTCCTCCTACTATTGTATGACGGCACACCGGAAGGCCAGTTTAGTTTAAATAACGCAAATTTCGTAAAGTTCCTTTGAAGTCCTTCTAGTTTGTTAATATGGGACGAATAGTATGGGTTCCATACAAGACAACAATAATCAAGGTGACTTCTTACTAGAGAGATATAAAGAGACTTTAGTGTGCAAGGATCTTTAAATTCTTTCGAATTTCGTCGTATAAATCCCAACATGGAACGTGCTTTAGAGAGTGTAACGTCAACATGCCTATTAAACGTTAGACGCATGTCAAAAATCACACCGAGATCTTTAATTTCCTCCAAACGGTTTAGAATAACATTATCTACTGAATAATCGAACATTATATGGTTAAGAGCTTTGGAGTATGAAACTACATTGCATTTGCTCGTATTGAGAAACAAATTGTTAGCGCAACACCAGTGCTGAAATATTTCGAGGTCTGATTGGAGATTATAACAATCATTCGAGCTACAAATCGGCATATATACTTTTACATCATCGGCAAACATTAGGCACTTAGAAAACTTGAAATGTTGTGGTAAGTCGTTTATAAACAGTATAAAAAGTAGAGGCCCGCAATGGGTGCCTTGTGGTATTCCTGGCCATGCGTAGACGAGACTATCGGACTTTGTTGGTCCTATTTTAACTAAAAGCTTCCGGTCCACTAAAAAACTTTCCAAAAATTTTAAGAGTGTGCCTCTTATTCCATATAAAGAGAGCTTGTGAAGTAAGACAGCATGATTGACTTTGTCAAAAGCTTTGGAAAAGTCAGTGTATATAACATCCAACTGCTATTTTTGCTCGAGCGCCTTAACAATTTGACTTGTTATAATAAGAAGGTTGGTCCTTGTGGATTTCCTCGGTAGAAACCCATGTTGATATTGGCTAAAAAGGTCTTTGAAAAGTTGAAAAGGTTTAGTGTTTAAAATGTTATCGAATATTTTAGCAATTGTACTTTGTTTGACAATAGGCCTATAGTTAGTGATGCTATTTGGATCACCAGACTTAAATATCGGCGAGATTGCGCAGAGTTTCCAGCAATCAAGAAAGACCCCTCTCTTAAGGCACGCATTGAAAATACAAGCTAAAGGTGAACATATAGTATCACAAAACATTTTTATAAAAATTGGAGCAAATCCTTCTAAGTCGCCACTGTAGCTAGATTTTATGTGAGATATTGCTAAAGCTACATCATCTGAAGTAATGTCAAAGTTGTCAATTGTACCCGAACTAGTAATTGGATAAAAAAATACTGAACTACTATCGGGAATCCAGTTACTTTGCTCATTTACCTTTTGAAAAAATTTTGCAAAGAGATTGCAAGTCTCCAAGGAATTTTCCGAAATTTCTCCATCATACTCGAGACAGCTTGGGAATCCATTGGTATTACGCTTATTGTTTATGAAAACCCAGAAGTTCCTTGGATTACACTGTAGATCTAGCTCTATGTTAGATATATATGGATTATATAAGAAGTTAAGGAGGCAATCGTACTCCTTTTTTAACCTAATTAGGCGTAAATTATCCTCCGTACAATTAGACTGCCTGTATTTTTTGTGTGCCTTATTTTTCAAATTTTTTAGATGACACAACCTCGTATTGAACCACGGAGGTTTATTACGCACAACAGATCTTTTCAAAGGAACAAAGTTCGAAATACAGTAACACAAATTAACGCGTAACATTTCATATGAATCACATGGACGATCAAAGGAGCTAAGAATGGACCAATCGACTGAGTTGAGGAATTCATTAATGGCGTATATATCCGATTTGGCATAATCATAAACAGTATCTAATGCAACATTGTTTGGAGAAAAATTATAGAACTTAAAGTTTAATTCAAGGGCCTTATGGTGCAAGCTATTACTAGACAAGGGTGATAAGAATTCCAAGCATGATATATTAAGCTCATTAAATGCAAAGACGAGATCTAAAATACGACCGTTGTCATTTAAATTGCTATTGAACTGATAATAACCATAAGAAAATAAAGAATTACACAGTAAATTTTCGACATCTAATTTAACATTAGTTGGTACTAAATTATTATTATAGTTCGACCATGAAAGGTTACCCAAATTAAAATCCCCAAGGAATATAATTTGGTCATCCATACTTTTTAAGCTTTCAGTTATACAGGGTGGCGCAAAAGTAATCTACCGATGTTTTTTGGCTGTAATTAAAAAAAAAATGAAAAACTTTGATTCTTCTTGTGGATTATTTTTATTTGGTCTTTTAATTTTTTTTACATCAAGTCGAGAATATGATGTCATGTAAATGGCCGCCGCCACAGTTGATTGTCATTTGAGCCCTTTTTATGGCATTTTCCATCACTTTGGCCGCGATAGGTCCTCACATTCTTGACGGATATTGTCTTTAAGAGCTGCAAGAGTCTGAGGCTTGTTGACATAGACCCGCGACTTCAAAAAGCCCCACAAAAAGAAGTCTGGAGCGGTCAAATCAGGCGATCTTGCTGGCCAATGCAAATCGCCAAAACCGGAGATTAGGCGCCCGGGAAATGCATCCTTCAGCATATCGGTTGTGGCACGTGCAGTGTGTGCTGTTGCACCGTCTTGTTGGAACCACATGTTTTCCAATCCCAATTCATCAATTTGCGGCAAAAAGAACTCGTTGATCATTGCTCTGTAGCGCTCACCATTCACAGTCCGCGACCGAAGGTCCGATGACTCCTCCAGCGAAAACAGCACACCATACAGTGACTTTGAGCGGGTGTAATGGCTCTTCGTGGGTTACACGCGGATTTTCAGTGCCCCAGAAGCGAGAATTTTGCTTATTTACGTACCCGCTAAGATGGAAATGGGCCTCATCACTCATGATTATTTTTAATGAAAAATCATCTTCCTCTTCAAGTCAGCAATATTCCGCGTTCTGGAGCAGTGTAGAGTAACATTGTTTATTAAGGTGTATTTTGCATGTGTTTACTACACAAATGTCAAAACAGAATTGATTTTAGGGGCCAATCGCAAAATTTATAGCATTTTCTGATAGGAAGATTACTTTTGCGCCACCTTGTATGTAAGACATTATCTATGTGCATTTGATAAATTTCAATGCCACTTACCGGTGGAATGTAAGATAAAATTACATATACAGACTTATAATCAGAAAATTTAATCCGAACGCAAATTTGTTCTAAAGAGCTATTATATGAACTTAAAGTAATTTGAGTACTACTTATATTGGCTTTAACTGCAATTAAAACTCCACCTCCTCTTGTGTGGCCTGTATGTACATATGTACATATCGTCTGTCATTCGAAAATTTTAGAATACATTGCAAATATATAATACTTTTACTGTGTAAGAGTGAGTTTTTGTTATTCATACCTCCGATTATTATCTTCCAACTTTTCTTGTGAATGTTGTATTGGAGATTTCAAATCTGGACCCCCCTTCTTCCGCTTTTATGAAGCGGTAGAAGAAACGACTCTTTCCATGCTTTTGGAAAAACACCACACTTTAGTGACAGATTGAACGAATTGGTAAGGGGTTTGTAAATATTGTTAGCACACTTCTTCAAGAAGCATGTAGGAATCCTATCAGGACCGCATTTAAAAGATTCCTTCAAGGTTTTCAGATAAATAAGAACATCATTGGCGCATATAGTTGGACAATTAATTAAATTCTTCCAATGTAGCTCATAGGGATAATTTAGAAAGTTAGAATTGTTGACGGCAGAATATTTAGAAGTGAAAAATGTGCAAAGAAATTTGCAATATCTCGATTATCGCTAGATAAAATGTCTTTGTATTTCATGGCTGAGGGAAACCCCACTACTTTTCGTTTAGAATTTACAAAATCATAAAATGAGGTCTGATAATCGCCTTCGTAAACGCGTAGAGGCCCACTAATATTATTCGCCAGGGAGGAGGATTTTCGCTGAGCAGTCATCTGTTCGGATGTTGCGGTTGTTAATCATTGAACAGAGGTTGCCTGTCAACATTTCACTCTCAGTTATCCCCGGCGACATGTATGTAGCTCAGACCCGGCTGGCCAACTGCTTTGCATATTGTCAACAACGTTTATTTGACTTTTCGCCAAGTGCTATCAGGTAGTGATTTACTTTGTACTTTAATGCCAATCGTGCATGCATGAGCACCACGGGATGTGTGACAATCGGAAGCTTAATGAAATCGCTGCGCTGCACCTTCGGATCAAACGGATGAGAAATATGGTGCCGGCTTTCATCATAGTGCTTACGAATTTGTGTCCTCATCTGACGTCTGTTCGGATGTTAAGGTTTCCTGCAATTGAACAGGAATTGCCTAGTAAACATATCGTTATGCTCTTAAACTGAGCATTTTTTCCTCACTGTGTAGATGGTGTTCAAGTGACATAAGGAGACATCCCATTGCGGTTATAAGAGCGGTGTTTTGACAGGTCTGCAATCTCCTACTTTCATTTATAATGAAACTAGTAGACCCGGCAGACGTTGTTCTGCCTTAAATTTGGTTTACCTGCTTATCTGAAAATAATTTGTTATTATCTCCCAGCGAATTTTGTTCCTTCTTAGTGATAATAATTAAGTAAATTTTTTATTTTATCAAGTTCACTTGTTTATTATGGTTGGGATAAATAAAAGAGATCTAGTACATATTTTAACTATTATTTAATAGGCTTTTTTAGAATCTCTTGTTTTCTTCACTTAAGCATTTTGTGATACACGAAATTTTTTTTTTGTTATCAGGCGCAAGAACAAACAACGCAGATGGTCTTCCGACTCTTGAACATGCCACATATAATTGACCATAGGTAAAACATTGATTCTCGAGATTCAGACCACAAACTCTCAAGAATTTTCTTTGTGATTTGTTAATTGGTTGATTGTTCATTAATTTTTTTACAACCAAACGCGTACCGTTGCACCGTTTTGGTTGGTTTATGTTGCGAAGCATGATGACTACTGAGCCAACCTTTAGTTGCAAGTTGTGCGGTGGTAATCCGGGCACATCCAATGAGTTTAAAAACTCAATTGGAAAGTTGGTGGCTTCATCTTCGTTTGTTATACTGTCAATATATTTATATGAATGCATTGTTCCAATGATCTTATTCTGAACTATATAGTTCAGGTCATCTACATCTTATTCTTAGAAAGATGAGATGATTTGAGGCCAGCGTTTATTTCGTCGGCAGCCATTGACCTTGGAATTACTGGCAGTATTTGGCGGCAATCGCCAGACAGTAAAAGCATTGTGCCTCCAAAAGGACTCGGGTCATTGCGTAAATCTTTCAATATTCTATTAAGTGGTTCTAATGCATGTTTATGCGCCATCGTAAATTCGTCCAAAATACGATCTTTGTTGCTGATAAAACTTTTGCCATTGCTGAGTTTCTTGCAATATTACATACCGGTTCCTCAACATTTTGAAGATTTAACGGCAGTTTTAAGGCAGAATGAGACGTATGTGGCTGCTATTCCCGAAGAAGCAGCTGCAACCTCAATTTTGGATCTTTCACGAACAGTGGCTAAAATTAATGATAGGAGGAATGTCTTACCAGTTCCCCCAGGGGCATCCAGAAAATATAAACCACCATTTCCATCATCAATTGCCTTCATAAGCGTATCATAAACATACCTTCGCTCCTGATTCAGTAGGGGTACATTCGTTTGCACTGCTAAATTTAATTCCTGAGGATCATATTCACGTTCCCGATCCAAATCTCGATTATATGCCTCGTTCGTTCCACGTTTTCACAAACGCATTCGCACATAGAACTAAGCCCCATTTCCTATTAAAACTCTTATTAACACGTTTGATTTGATACCCATATTGTACAACAAATTTTTAGGGTCATCCCTGGTCCACATTTTGGTCGGAATTTCGAAGATGCATTCACATATAGAACTTAAACCTACTTGTTTTTGAAACTACCTTGCATTTTATGCATATATTGTACGAATATATTCTAGGGTCACCCCTGGTCCACATATTGGCGCTATCTCGAAAACAGGAAAAACGGGATAAAAAGTATCCTATGTCCGTTTCCTGGTTCTCAACTACCTCTCCACCAATTTTCAGCCAAATCGGTTCAGCCGTTCTTGAGTTATAGATGGTGTAACTAACACAACTTACTTTTATATATGTATATAGATGTACAATAAATAGCATCTGATAAGTTATTAAAACTGCTTTATATCTAATACTTTTGGAGTTTTTCGTCTTCACGTTTAATATTGCAGCATTAAAATCCTGCTTGCTTTATTATTGCATACAACGTACCCTGTGTAGTTTGTGTGTGTGTGCTGATTCGGACTAAGTCAGCTGTTAGTTGTGCTATTAGTAGAGATATACTATGTCCGTGCCACTGATCGATCCCTGTACCCAAGTAAGTGAGTACACATGTATCCAAGTACGTTTATGGTTATTTACACAACTCGCTTCGTTCAGTATTCAATTTTCTGATGAAAATTTTGTATTTATATCTGTTTTTTTTATCGTTTTTCTGACGTTGGGAAAAAAATGCTGCCCCCAAATTGCGTTTTTATTATTTTATTTTCGCAATCGAAAGCGTTCGTTTTAACGCGGAGTGAATTAATTAATGTTTAAAAAATAGTTCTTGAGGATTTTCATCCAAACTGCATTTAGGCCTGGAAGGTGTATAGGTATGTCGTGCTACTGATCGATTCATATACCCAAGTAAGTGAAGCGGTTAGTCTTGCAACTGAACGATTAGTATACCAAAGCCCGTGAGTCGGTAATGCATATAAATGATCGGGTAATACCCCTGGGTAAAAGAGTAGTTCAGATATGAATTTCCTAGGACATCCACCGTGTTTAAACTTAGAGATGAATTTAGTCGTGAGACCTCCACTATGTCTATTACCAACTTAATTTCTACATATTGACTTTTGCTACTGGGTTGCCTGCATGCACACCCATTCATATAATTACATACATATGTATGTACATATGAGTAGAAATTTTAAATATGGCATTTTTTTCTTTGCCTGTTGAAATAAATATGCGTTGCGATCATTTTACGTACCGGACGTCACGATGTCATTTTTCTTTAATGTGCCATTTTTCATTCCTAAATCATTCTTTGGTACATATATGGTCATATGCTAATTCAAGGAATGTGGAATACTTTTAGGCGTGTTCATGGAACAGTTTAGTTACAGAAGGGGTTTTTGTGCATATGGCACCCAAAGTGCATATCGCTTTTAAAATTTTCAAATGCAACCCTCTAGTTCTAAAATTTATCCAATTCGATTGAAATTTTGCACAGCTTATTTTCACACCATTATGCATTATGCTCCACCCAGTTGGAAACGGTAATGTCTGGTAATGCAAAAAGTAATCTATCACTTACACTATTTACGCATTACAACATGCATGACTATTAACACAGCACATGTCCTACAAACTGAAGCGACAAACAAAACATTACTTTTTATATTACTTTTTATAAATGAAAAGATAGTGGCGCGAACTAAAGTCACCCCAAAAGCGAATTAATGTCAGTGACATTAAGACGCATGCCAAAAGCAAACTAAGGTCAATATTTTTACCGAACTAAAGTCATTGACATTAATTCGCATTAAGAAAGCGAACTAAAGTCAGTACATTTTTTTTATATTCCAAATTTTCATTTTTCATTATCATTATATCATGAATCTGGGATTTAAAAAATTAATCTGGGATTGACTTAGGTCAGATCCCCAATTCGGAGCGTGATCCATGGTATTTATGTGCAGAACTCCTTTCCGCATTGGCGGCCTTCGGCCGCGCTTCAAAAAATAACCCTGGGCTACGCCATTCAAACTCCGGGTGGTTGCCATAGCCGTGGCTACCGCCACGGTGATACCCTTTCGCGTGCCTGTCTTTTCTCACAGGGTAATGTGATTACAACAACCACATGAAAATGACAGAAAATTCTGAACTTTAACTGCAAATAACTTTTGAACGGTCACTGAAGTTAATTCCACTGACGTTAGTTCGCGCCACCGAAATGATGCATTACAGGGGACACATTATATCTGGCATTACTTAGTATGTTGGAAAAGATGCATTCCTGCTCAAAATTGGTGTCATGCCTCATATATGTATGTAATAATATGCACATTATGACCAATAACAAGATAGCTAATCGCATTCGATCCTAACACATTGGTCTGAGAAGGATGCAAGCTCGGGAAAAAAGAGGTAACGGTTTATAGACTTTGATGTTATGCATGACCTCACTGATTGCCCTTATTTGCAGCATTTCAAGATCGGATTACCGGGGGAAACCGCTCCATAAAGCTCTGCCGAAGCGAAGGCGCCATGTCCAGAAGATGGAATCACTAACCATATAGTTAAATGTCTCAAAATAATCAGTGGACACAGCAGTAAATAACAGCGTTCTTCATAAATTTTCTGAACTTTTTTGATTTTAAAATATTTATTTTTATTTTTCAGAATGAGTTTGAAATTTTTCACATTGGCTGCTTCTGTAAAAAACCACAAAACACAGTTAAAAAAATCAAAAATGTAGTACTACAAATAAAAATAGAGCGACACATTACTCCTTCGATTGCTTTTGGTTTGATCTTTTCTTACAACAATTTTCGTATGTCTTTTCATGCATGAAAAAGGTAATGCATTCCCCACTTTCCCACTGGGCAGGTGAAATGTTTTTTTTATCGAACATCATACATATGTACATACATACATGTACCTACATTAAGGTGCCTCGCCAAAAAAAGTTGCACTGTTTCCACCGGAATTTCAAAATTCACTCGTTTCTAAGGACTCCCCCAAAATATTTCGAAAAAAAATTAAGATTTACCGGAGCTAAACCGCGTTAAAAAAACGCTAAAAATATGGTTTTTTATGTATAAAAGGAGTATGAAAAAATATTTTTTAATAAAAAGCATCTGAGATGATAGAGTGCGAAAGGTAAGCATAAAAAAGTTTAAAAATTTTATCAATACTATTATTGTATGCCTGTGTGCACAAATGACAACGTCTCGAAAATGGCTCCCGTCATAAATTCAGACAACGAAAATTCAGAAACACATTTTTTCAGAAAACATTAGTCAGAACCCTTATTTCAGAAAGCCAAAATTAAGAAGTCAAAACTTAGAAGTCAAAATTCAGACGTTAAAACTCAGAAATCAAAAATTCAGAAGTCAAAATTGGGAAAGTAACCAGACGGCAGAAAAAACATTAAATTTTGCGCAGATCCCCAAGTCGGGGCCCGATCCACGTTTTTTATGTGCAGAACACCTTTCCGCGTAGGCGGCCTTCGGCCGCGCTTCAAAAAATAACCCTGGGCTACGCCATTCCAACTCCGGATGTGTGCCATAGCCGTGGCTACCGCCACGGTGATGTCCTTCCGCGTGCCACTCTTTTCTCACAGGGTAATGTGATTACAACAACCACATGAAAATGACAGAAAATTGTGATCTTTAACTGCAAATATCTCGCAAAATTCTAAAAATATCGGATTTCCCCCTCCAGATTATTGTTACGGAGGAGTATAAAGTTTTTTTTGAATTTTTCATTCTGATTTGTTGTTTCTGAAAAAAGTTTTCTGAATTTTTCATTCTGGCTTTTTGTTTCTGAAAAGTTTTTTCCGACTTTTTCATTCTGACTTTTTGTTTCTGAAAAGTGTTTTCTGAATAAATGTTTCTGAAAAACAGTATTTCTGAATTTTTTCTTTCTGAATTTATGGGGGGCACCCCCGAAAATAGCTTTCAAATGATATCCTAATCTTCCAAATCCGTCAATAATTGGCTGAGTTATTAAAGTTTTCCACAAAACTACCCCTCGAAATATGACCAAAAACAGCATCATACATCTCAATATTTGGATTGAGTTGATAAAATTTTCAAACTTATTTATGCTTACCTTTTGTACTCCAGCTAATTCATCATCTCAGATGCTTTTTATGAAAAAATATTTTGCCATAGTCCTTTTATACATAAAAAAGGATATTTTTAGCGTTTTTTTAACGCGGTTTAGCTGCGGTAAATCTTAATATTTTTTCGAAATATTTTGATCAAGGTCTTAAAATACATTGAAGTTTATAATTCCGATGGAAACAGGTAGTCCAATTTTTCTTTGTATGGAGCGTGAGGCGCCTTAATGTACATGTGCTCCACTATTATTGATAAGGCTGCATTTACATATGTACGAGTATATAATATATTTAGTATATGGACCAAAATTATAGTACAATACTGGATAATATAGTCCGGTTCGGTGTTGCCAGAACAAAATTATTTTGGGGCTAGATTTAAGAAAGAAAAAAGGCTAGAAGGGGCTAAATTTCTTCAACAAAATCCAAAAAGGGCTAAAAGTATATTTTTAATGTAAGTTTTAACATTTATTTCAAGTTAAACTTCAACAAAGTTATAAAATGGGTGCACAGTGAAATCAAGAACAAAAAAACGTATACGAGAATACATATATTTATTACATACTAGCAGGGTACCCAGCGTTGCTCGGGATGTACATAAGTAGTTCAGAAATTCCTACTAACGTCAATTGCGAAGACAATTTCCCCGCTGAGAAATTTCAGAACAATATTTATTTTCCCATATTATATCCCGTTTATGTCGACGGTAACCAACTAAAGTAAAGACGTTTTTTAATAGTAATAACTTCGAAATTTTGCCATCTCCCTTCCATTTGACTATTTAGCTGTGCCTTAATATTCCCCAAGTCATCCCCAGTCATTCAGAAATTTCCAATAGCAGACCCGGCAGACGTTGTTCTGCCTGACGAGTGACTTCCCTAGAAATACATTTTCAAATATTTTTCAATTAATTTTTAACATTTCATTTATTGCAGTGCTTTAGGGTATACAATATTTCTGGATTTAGCTTCTTTGGTATAAACAAATAAATTTTTTTGATGTCCAACTCAAGAAACGGATCTTTTGAACTCAATGAGTATGACAAAAACCATTATGCGCTGCTGAGCAGATGTGTAGTTAGTATTTATTTAATTATATCCTATATCTACCACTTAACGCCACTATTATGATTTTATGAAAATCCTATAATACTCTGGATATGTATAAACGGCAATAACAAAAAAGAAAAATTATATGCTTTGATTAAGATTTAAGAACGTTAAAATCTCACTAAAGCAAATACATTCAGGGATAGATATAACGAATTGAAATATTACTTAGCTTGTGGTCTTGGAATTGCCCACATTTCCAAAAAGTTTACAAATGTAGCCTATGTATGTCGTAC